>CM046841.1:30141371-30512461 GCA_025618425.1 Heliocidaris tuberculata
AACCTGGGGGGGGGGGGGGAATCACTATTATGTGATTTTTCTGTGTCGCCTTCATCGATATTATTTAATCCATGGGATTATTTCATTCTCCTATCAGTCGCGGGTTCGGGGGGGGGGGGGGGTATCCTCCAGGCAAAACATAATCTGGCAAACCTTGAATAACCATTAAATACAAAAGAAGAAAATGCCCTCCGAATTATGCCCCCGACAATTTTCGACTCCAAAAGGTACTTGATGTAAGTGATAATCATTCCCCCTTTTTATTTTCACAAATTTTTCGGGCAAGTGCCCCCTCCCCCGGACAGAGAGTACTGAATCTACCACTGTTTTTATGTATTGGTTAATAACGTTACGGGGGATTGCAATATTTCCCCAAGAGGGAATCAAAATAAAGAGATAATAAATTTGATTAAATAAAAGGTTGCTACTCTCTGTCTAAAAGTGTTTGGGAAAATTTTTGAACAGTTGTAGAGGCACCAAGAAGTTCACAGGATTTCAGAATCAGGTCACCTGTAACGACGCTGGATCCCCTTTTTTTATCTGCTCACGATGGTCCAAGATGCATGTACAGGAAAAAATTGTGTACACAGTCACACATTTCTATGATATGAGAAGCCACCTGATATTTTGATACATGATACAGGATACATGACATAAAATTATATCCGATGACTGGGGGAATATCTGTAGAGCGCTTAGACACATCGTAGATGTGTCTAAGAATATTATCATTATTATTACCTTTTGCCCTCTGTATCCCTCTTTCCGTCGTTGTTCTCTCTCTCTCTCTCTCTCTCTCTCCCCCCTCTCTCTCCAGTAGATATACTATTTCGACTGCCTCTGTTATAAGCAGTCCTTTATGTTATTCACTTATACATCATTATTTTCGTTTAAGTCTTCACTCTTTTCACCTCAATTACATTGTTGAGTTTTTCATTAATGTGATTATTCTGTACTACCACATTATTTCTCTCTCTCCCCTCTCTCTCACTCTCTCTCTTTCTCCTTTTTTCTCTATCGCTCCGTGTCTCTCCGCCTCTCCACCTGTCCCTCTCCGTCTCTCTCTCTCTCTCTCCCTCTCTCCCTCTCTTTCTCGGACTTCCTCTCAATGCCAGTCACGTTTTCTATCTCATATTACTATCTGCACTATTTTGATACACTTAACAGTAGAAATGTCAATACTTTTAGAAAAAAAAAACACTTATGTAAACACACACGTATAATATAGTAAAAGAAAGGAAGGATGTTCTAAATATATCACCGAGACCTGATCTGCCCATTACACCGATGACCTTTTACAGTTACTTCCTTGTTTTAGTATGAACTATTAAGGCACAATGCTTGCAATGACGATTTTGTTTCATGCACCTATTCTAGGATAAGAGGTAGGACTAGGATAAGGAGGAGATGGAGAATAGGGAGCTAGAAGGAGGAGGATGGAAGGAGGAAGAGGAGAAGGAGTTGGAGTAGAAGAAGGGAGATGGGGAGTACGGGGACGAGGAGGAGGAGGAAAGTGAGAAAGGAGAGAATAAGGAGAAGAAAGGGAAGAAGAAGATTCAGTTCAATTAAAATCAACATGTATTTTCTTCCATTAACATTGACAACATTCATCGCCTGTTCAAATAGTACAATTTACATACAGTAGCATGGATGTAATCAAGAACTTGATATAAAACAAGCATGGGGAGGAAAAGAGATATGAAGAATGAGGAGGAGCAGGGCAGATGAAAAAGGTCGAGGATAGGAAGAGGAAGAGAAAAAATAACAAATGGCGGGGAAATCGGAAGAGGAAGAGGGTACACTTATTTATCCTATCCAGTCCACCATGTACACTACAGCGACATCTTCCAGTCGTAATTTTCCGATGTGGAGATTTGGTCGAAAGTTAAAACCATTATCAACTATAATTATCCTTGTAGAGTGAATAGAAAGGAAACCCTTTCGATAATCACCACAATTAAGGATAATGCCCCAAACGAGATAATTCGGAACCGATTCATACCGTAAACAATATCCCCTTCCATGCCACCAGATTTTGAGCAATTGTCAAAAATGAACTTTCAAGAGTTAAATATTAACTTCCAATGAGTTTTTTTCTCGAGTAAAATGGGCAAAGATATATTTCATAGGAATAATATTAAATTGAAGGCACAATTTTCTGCATGAGGAAGAATTTTCAAGCCATTCTGAGCCTAAACGAAATGTTCAAAACTCAAATTTTTTGGCGGAATTTGCAGCCCATGGCATGGCAGGGGATAAAGAAGAGAGAGAGAGAGAGAGAGAGAGAGAGAGAGAGAGAGAGAGAGAAAGAGAAAACGAAAACAAAAACAAAGTAGAATAGGGCTAATTACGTTAGGCTAATTGCATCTAATTTATTTAAAAATTCAACTGTCAGTAACATTAACATATACATTTTTGTCAGGGGGCTGACGCCTCTTACTTAGTCTGTCCAATGTATAAACTTTGCAAGCAAGCAAAATTTTTGTAGTGAAAATGTTTTTATTCTTAAAAGGTACTAGATAATGCAGGAAATTGGACAGCTACACCACTTGGCTCCCCGAATCCTTCTCTCTTGGGATGTTTTTGTGCGAGCTGGATATTCCAGAGCGTATAGTCTATAGGGTCCAGAGCTTGTCAAGCGGTTACGAAAAATTTTATCATGCGATTTACACTGTATACGCCGAATAATCATGAAAATATTTCGAGGATACACAATTTCCGCCATAGCAAGAAAATGCAATCTCACTTGGAGCAAGGTTAAAACTATCTACGACACAAGACCTATGATGTAAGAATTCGATAAGTCATTAAAGTCAATAATCTCATTTATACTTGGACATTCTAAGATGTTCTTGTGATAGATAACTTCAGTATTTCCCAATATCCATTCGTGATCCAACATCAAAGAGAACAAAATTGTCATCATCAATATCACTTTAATTTATGGATCAACGTCTTGAAGCTGACCCCTAAAACAAGGCAATACGAAATGTCCATTCATGAATAGATTCCTTCATAAATTCAATTGAAATATCCCTCTACTAATTTTTGTGTTATCGACTGAACGATATAATTATTTTCTTTAAGATGATGCAGAGTAACATGGCGTAATATAGACTCTAAAGTTCAAATCTATAGGACACACTCTGGGGGTTTCCAACATTAAACGCGTATTCTGATAAAGAGTGTATAATCTCATCATGACTCAAGAAATCCTATACCACAATAATTTACCAATATAGAAGGTTAGGGAGGAAGGAGGAAATGAAACCTTGATTATCAATTTCTCGCGAATTCACACTTTTCGTTGGTTGTTTACCATATTCACCTAGCAGATAAAAGCTTTTAGATCATAATGATATAGGAAAGAGGAAATACAATATTAAAATTCCTCGTTATCAGACCGTGACTTTTCTAAAAGTATCATTTTCGTTTTGTACCATTTTGTTCTGAACCTAAATCATATCGGGTCGTTCCTCCTGGGTATATGGTCGACATGGTTATTGGGGGATGTTACTTGTTGGTGTCGCAACTCCTTCTTTCTTCAGCGTTATTTTAGCGAAATGTGGAATATGATTCACGAAATTCATTGGGATATGGCTTTCCGCTCATTCACTTGGATGTTCTTCGTTCAACTCTTTTTAACAGAAACATACTAGCAGCATTCGGATTAACAGTTTATAGCTTCCGTCAGTCGCATATGCTATTATATATATAGCCAGATATATTGACACATCGTTCATATCCGTGGGTTAAAATAAAAAAATTAAGGCTGAGCTGTGGTTTTTAAAATTTACAGTGCTTAACTCGTGTTTGACGGTAGGCAATCGTGGAATAAATCAGGGCTGGTGGAAAAGTGGACAATAGTTATGTCGTGGATAAGCAATTCGTTTCAAATATTGGTGCAGTTGATGATCTTGGTGGTTGCGTCAGCAGAAAATGGTAAGTTATTTATTATTAAGTAGAGCTGGGCCCCGTCTTATAGAAGAGTTGTGATTGATTACAAATAATTTGCAATTGATATAATTCGCAACTCTGTACAAAGAGATAGGAGATGCGATTGATATCAATTGCAAATTATTTGTAATCAATCGCAACTTTTTTATAAGTCGGGGCCCTGACGACTAGATATTAGTACGGCTATAATTATTATTATTATTATTATTTTCATTGCTATTATTATCACTTTTTAAAAAAATTCTTCTTCTTCTTCTTCTTCTTCTTCTTCTTCTTCTTCTTATTATTATGGTTAAAAATAATATTATCATTATCATCATTGCTGTCATAATATATTAACGTTTTCGAATTGCTGTAAATATTTGAAATATTGGAATGTATAGTCTACTGTTATTGGTAGAGAAATATATTAATCTCATATCATATAATATATCATATCATATCATATCATATCATATCATATCACACCATATCATATCATATCATTATTATTATCATTATTATAATAATTATTATCATTAGAGCAGTTCACAGCCTAAAGGTGTGGTGAAGCCTTATTTACTTATTATAGAATCAATTGTAATTTACCACGATTTTCCCCAAAACTTTTGGGCGCGATTTCCCTGAAGAGTTTCCTTGCTGGGGGGGGGGGGGGGGGGGGGGGGGATTAGGGTTTCTTCGGTCTCTATGGGATCGGAACGATCGGAGCCCTTGTTGCTATCTGGGGGTATTCTAGCGATTCAAAGCAGAACCTTGATGTGGTGTACGTAAGAAACGGTGTTTTAGGAAATTATAAAGATTAAACTGAAAAATTATCACTCTCACATTACTGTATGGGAAGGCAACCTTAAAGTAATTTTTACTTTATAAATACTTAATAAACAATTCAGTAAAATTTTATGACAACGAGGTCCTATCTCTGATATCCCTCTCTTAGGAACAACCACCATGTCAACTGCGACAACCACCACATCGTCGACTACGACGACCACCGCGACCGTGACTGCGACAACATCCACGATTGTTCTATCGCCAGAGACTTCGCAGACCACTCCTGAACAGAACACCGTAACACTTACTTCTGGTATATTATAAATATTTGTTGTTGTTGCTGTCATTCCTTTATTCAAGAAAAGTAGAAACCAGTATACCACGGAAAACAAAATAAAGTACATCCAATTTGGTTTGAACATAAGCAAAGAAAGCACACACACACACACACACACACACACACACACACACCCGCGCAGTACATGCACACGCACACGCGCACACGCACACGCACACACACACATACACTCACACACAACATTTGACAGAGTAGGGCCATAAACATATATTTTATTTAATTTTATTTATTATTCTTCACATTAAAAAAAACAAAGAAATAATAGACATACGTAGTTACACAATAAAAATGTTAAATACATGTACATAAATATACCATTATAAAAGAATCGACATAGATAAACAAACATTGAACGATACAGAATAAGTAACTTAATGTGAATGGGGCTAGAAAAAGCAAAGCTTATCGAGTCTAGCCCCGGAGCTATCAAATGTTATGTATTTTTTATATGGCCTGATGAAGAAAAGAAAAGAAAAGAAAACAGAAAACGATAATAGCGGTTTGGAACATAAGAGTAACATATGTACTGAAATAAAATTAAAAAGCTGATAGATTACTTGGAGTTAATTAGATATATATACATATATAAGAGAGAGAGAGAGAGAGAGAGAGAGAGAGAGAGAGAGAGTTGCAATCGTACTACGTCTGTATGCCTATAATGCAAATGGCAGGTTTTCATGATATTTACCACATAGGCCTACCCAGTGGCGTAGCGCGAGTGCAGCATCATGAGAGGGGGGGGGGGGGGGGGGGGAGAGAGTTGGGACTACGGTCTTACTCGGAAAATGCGACTTTACGAGGTCACTGACTAAGGGGCGGGTGCGGGAAGCGGTCCTTTCGTCTCCTTTACTCGACCTTTTCCCTTTCCTTTCCTTTTCTCTCCCTTTGTCTCCTTTTCTCTTCTTTCTTTCTTTTTATTTTTTTTAATCATTCGATCGGGGGAGGGGGGAGGGGCACGTGCCCCCACTTTCCCCCTTGGAGCTACACCACTAGGCCTACCCGTATATCCAAATATTACTGTTTACGGAATATTCAACCTTGATGGCAAGCTTCTCGGTAGAAATGCAGAAAAGCAGATAAAAAGGTGAAAGTTCTTAAAATCGGGTAAACAATTAAATAAAACTGAGAAATTATGAATTTTGCGAGCACTATTCATATACGTGAATTTCAAATTGGCAAATTAAGGGAATGGTTCTTTGTTTTATTTTTTTTAATCATTATTATTTATTAATATTTTTTTTTTATTACCACTTCGATTTTTACCAACATTTTCCATTAATGTTTGAATAGAGTATTCGGGAAAAAAATTGGAATGGAAGGAGTATGTATGCTCACTCGTACAGCGAAAGCGTTATCGTATGCTATGGTTACAACCGAACCGATCGTGCGTGTTTTGCACGTGCGTGTCCGCAGCTTCGATCGGCTGTGGGCCAACTCCTGCTATTCGTACGTCCTTCGTTTTTCATGGTCGCACACCTCTCTGCATCTCCTGTTGGGCTTCTTGCACCCTCCTCATAAACATATACCTCCTCTTACCTGCAAGAACTCTTGAGGCGAACTTACAGCCCCTTACAGGTACCGTGCAACCGACATGCAACCAACGCGCGACATGTCACGGCTCCGTATGGAGGCGTGGGCTTCGTGAGACCTCCGCAAGGAGCCCGTGCGATGGTCCCAAGAAGCGCGTGCAGGAAGCCACACGCAGAGATGTCCAACAGCCTCCTTACATGTCCTGCGTGCTCATACGTGCTTAGAAAAAACCTGCAGACCCGTGCGTGCGATTTTCTGCGAAATCCGTCGCAAACCACACGCAAGGATGTGCAAGACCGGTTGTTACTAACCTTTAAGATTCATCCTGTTTGAAATGTCGCAAGGCCAAATAATACATTTTCACCATATTAAGTAAAGTAGTGTCGTTCCTTTCAAAAAATAATTTGCAACACTTAAAAAAAGTGTTCGTAAAATGCACCCCAAAAGTCAAAGCGAACATCTGAAGATTACAAATACAGTTTGGTTGATAGTCTCTGTTTTAATTGAAATGAAAGAAAATGACTTCGCAATTCAATTTTTATTTAGTTTGCACTTCTCACCAAAATCACCTTAAACTCTTTTGTATATTTTTTGTTGTGTTATTCCAAAAAAAAGTGTACAAAAATATGGGTTGACATGTGAGGTGTAATTTTTCTGTGTCACATATTAGTTTTGTTTGTTTGTGTTTTGCAGTCACTATTGGACTCCTCGTCTCACTCGCTATGGTCGGATTCCTAGCTTTAATATTTCTCTTCTTCCTTCTTCTCCGGTAAGAAAGATTACTTTGTAGTATTAAGCCTACCGCACACTATACGACCGACTGCGATCCGACTTTGGAAAATAAATCGTAATACCGTTAAATATGGACATATAAACAAATAAAATCTTCCTGATTTAGATGTACAATTCTATAATAAACCTTCAAATTTGGTGCGTTGTCAGCCTTCTACCTGGAATAAGAGACAAATCAACTTCAAATCGTAGACAATCGTAGGACTGCTGTGACGTCACTACGATTTGGAGCCGATTTAGCCTTTCCTCCGACTAAAAGGCTCACAATTTGCCATAATATCGATTTTACTATTCATATGACTATTCAGAACTTCAATCAAAGAGATTTTCTTTGTTTCAGTGTTCATAAAAAAAATAAAAAATAAAAATGCTGTAATATTTTCTTCTGAAATCGGATCGCAGACCGGTTGCATACTAGTAGTGTGGGTTCGGCACTGCTAACTAATTATTGTCCCTAATATATAGCATTACAAAAATTGTAGTAGTAATACATAATTCTGTTCAAAATTCTTTTTACAATGACAATCAGGAACACAATTCTTTTAATACTTCAAGAACAATTTTCGAAGACAGATTGTTTGCAGAAACTGAGACTTTATTACCACAGGTATATCAATACATTTTCTGTTATTTAGATAAAGAATCTATTGCTAGATATTATGCTCCTTAAAGTTATTACATGTATTACATGTATCATTTCGTTTCATTTCATTTCATTTCTTTTGCAAATCTTCATAACACTTTGGTGAAATCTAAATGATTATCTTACTTTAAACCTTTCTAGGAGTATATGCTTTTAGAAAAATCTGCAACAGATTTGTATTTTTGAATTTTATCCATTATCATATTCCTTTTCATACTAAGTTAAATATTCCTTTTCCACGCTCTTCGTTATAAAGACCCGATGCGATGTAACCGATAAAGATGAGTAAAGCTTCACTTAACAATATTAAAGGTCATGTAAAGTTTTGGTAAGCCCTCAAAAACTGTTCGTCAGATTTCTTCAATTTTTGTCGATAAATAGCAAGATACTAGCAATACTAAGACACTGTGAAGATTTCGCCTCCTAAAGTTTAATATCAAACAAATAAGAGGCAAAAACTAATTTATGTGCCGGGACAGGCCCGTAAAATCCCAACAAAGGCAGCATGTGCTATACACTGTAAACACACGTGTAAAACCAATGATGAGTAGCTGTGCGGGGAGCCGTCGGGGTGGACGGGTCCTAGCATAATGGCAGTGATCACGCATTCCTTACAGATATTTACACTGAAATTCACCAGAAATCATAGATGGAACACCAAATGATTTCTTACAGACATCTTTTGATACAAGGAGAACAACATGAGACTATATTTAACATGTTTCTTTCCAATTTCCATTTTGCTACCAATACTGTACATGAGCTTTAAGTGCACATATCTGTCTCCTGCAGAAGAGCACCATGGTATAATGATGAAGGCTCTTGACTCTCATAGGAGAAGAACCGGGTTCGATCCTTGCTCTGATAGGTGTTTTGCTCACATTTGTCCATCTTGATCCAGGTGTATCAAATGCCTAGCAATAATAATAATAATAATAATGATGATGATGATGATGATGATAATAATAATAATAATAATAATAATAATAATAATAATAATAATAATAACAATAACAATAAGAATAATAATGTATTTTTGAATATTGATGATAATATTGATGATGATAATAAAAGTGACTTCTTATAGAGCGTTTAGGTCCGTCAAGTATGACGCTCATGGCGCTATACATATACATGTATATAAAAGAAATTATTATTGAACCAAGAGCATGGCAAAGCAGGGGTACTGATAATTAATTGCAGGGCCTGCAGGAAGAGAAGCATTGATATACCCTATGTAAATAAGAACAAATTATCATCATTACCATGAGGAAAGGGCATTGGTTAATGATGCCGTTATTATCGGATCAGTCTCATAGTCTCCAGAACGATTTTTAAAGGACAGTCCCTAGGATAACATTTGTGAGCCAATCATTTCACTAGTTAGTGGCAAGCATGGAGACGAAAATTCAAGGTAGATAGAGACGAATCACCGGTTTTACAGTTGCCAGTTGTATACATACTTAAACGTTAATAAACTCCTTGCCAATTGTCAATCAGGGTTCAGACCATCTTATTCTACTGCTACATGTTTAACTGAAATTACTGATTATTTGTGTGATAAACTGGACCAAAAACATGTTATTGGAGGTATTTTCTTAGATCTACGCAAAGCTTTTGATGTTATTCCACACAATTTTATTCTTGCAAAGCTTAAGTTCTATGGTATTAAAGGGAAAGAATACGACTGGATGGAATCATATTCAACAGACAGGAGACAATTTGTTACAGTTAATAATTGCTCTAGTGAATGTTTGAAGATAAAATCAGGTGTCCCGCAGGGATCTATATTAGGTCCGCTGATATTTTGTCTTTTTATTAATGACATGTGTAATGTAAATTTGCATTTCAATTCTAAAATGTCTCTTTATGCTGATGATACAGCCATTTTTAATCATAGTGAAACAATAAAGGATGTACAGAAATACTTGCAAGATGATTTCGATACAATATGCAGATGGTTAGACTTGAATAATATGCATTTACACCCACGAAAGACGAAGGTCATGGCATTTGGTCATAAGAAAAAACTGGGAGATGATATTTGTCAATAAAATTCAGAAACTTACCTTTAGAAAATGTAAAGAAGATCAAATACTTGGGTGTTATGCTCGACTCCGGTTTGACTTGGTGTGAACATGTTTCTACTATTGTTTGTAAAATATCTCGGGCAATAGGTTGTATACGGAGGATTAAGCATTTACTGTCATTTAAAATTATGAAGAATCTGTATTTTGCTATGATTCTACCTTATATTGATTACTGTGGTACATCTTGGGGAAGCTGTGCAAAAATCCATATGGATAAGATACAAAAACTCCAAAATAAATATGCCAGAATGATTTTGAATAAAGATTATTATACATCGCAACGTTCCTTGTTACACACACTGAAATGGCAATCAGTTGAACAGCGTATGAAATATCAATATTGTGTTCTTGTTTTTAAAATACTAAATAATCTAATACCGACTTATCTAGAATCATTGATATGTAAACGAACCGTAAATTATAGGACACGTTATTCTTTAAAATGCCCCCTCCAACTTCCCCACGCTAGGACAGAATGTAAAAGAAAATCCTTTGCATATGTCGGGGCCAGTTTGTTTAACGGACTCCCTGTAAATGTTCAGACTTGTACATCCCTGTTTACATTTAAAAAACTATGCAAAGCCTTACATCTTGATGCAATAGAATTGTAATAGTGCTATCCATGTATCTATCTTTTAGATTACCATTTATCCACTCTCAATATCTGTTGTTAGTAGTTTATAATGTTACCTAATTGTTAAGTATTTTGCATCTTCATGTAGAATGATGTTTGTTAAACTGCAGGGCGCCTTTGTAAAGCAGTTTTATAAAACTGAACAGGCCAACCCTGCAGTATAAAATAAATAAAACAAAATAAATAATACAAAACACTGTTTCCCCTATGCATAGGTTATACAATGTTATAAGTATCGGTTACCAGAATGACTATGTAATGAATGCATTGAAATCTCATGTATTATAACATTCATTTACAATTTGTCAATTTTGTTTTCAGGGTGCTCTACCTTAAACTCCGAAAACCCGAAGAAAACGTCATAGATCCGAAGAGAGACTCGGTGAGGTTATCGATGTACCGGATGAGCACCGGACCCGACTTTTTGGTTTCTCCCATCGAGATATTCTGCCTGAATGAAGAAGTCGGTTCATCCGAGAAGGAAAATTCGACGATGATTGTCATGGATGGACTTCAGAGTCAGAATGTTCAGAAAAACAGTGAAGTCCCTGTAGTCAAAACCGAAATTGACGGTGTCGATGACAACAAGGAGTACCATGAAGCTGCTACATTGCCTATGGAGGATAAGAGAGGTAAAGAGACCTCGGAACATAACATTCTCTATGTCAACGGGATGCTGCCCACAGGCCGTAAAATGTCCAATCCAGCTACGCCGTCGTCGGAAGAGATGACTACCATCAAGATGCCGACTTTACCACAGCGAAGCTTAGAGACGAGAGCACAAGCGGAGGAGCTTACAGAAAGCAACCCATACGCCACCCCCTTTGAGCAATTGGGCACTCCCCATCTAGCGTCTGACCCAGACGCCGCTGGGGAAGAATATGCCTATGCAGATTTACCACAAGATCGATCGGAGCATGAAACTGATGACAATTCGGTCCAGTCGGACTACAACTATCCAGAATTCCCTTTAAAGAAAATGAACGAATATGAATACGCCAGCGTTCATAGCGACAGTGATGATGATAGTCATCTGTACAATGAGCCGACAGAAATGACAGAGGGCGTCACTCGCCAACCCACAACTAATCATTACAAGAACAATCAGACGGTCACAGGCAGGAAAGCTCTTATCAAAGGAAATCAGATGTGATAAACAATCTATGCAAATTCAAAGATGCAAAGCACATTCATAATACGATTAGATCGTGATCAGTTATGTCTACTTTTAAACTCTTGAAATCGTGTAATCGTTTGATCTTTATCTTTAATTGTTGTGCTTCCTGGTTGTGGAATGGGAATTTTCATTTCTGTACGAGCTGGTGATATAAACTTAGAAATCAAAGCTTTGCATGTTACTTTTTTTAGATTAAAATTGTGCTAATGGTGCAAGGGGTTCGCCTATTTAAATTCTTTTACATTGTTTGTATTTATATTCTTATCAGCGATACCACATCATATACTCACGATATTAGGGCTTTACTTGGTGCTGTACTTGATAGGAATAATATGTATTGTATACAGCATGTAAATATGACTGTTGAATAATGGGAACAAATATAGCAAAGCTTTTACTTAATGAATTCCATGTTGTACACTATCGGAAGTAGTATTTTGTGTGTATATTATTTTTACATACTCTATTTCAATAATTAGGAACCCACATAATTAAAGATAACATTGAGTTCTGGTAAAGGTGACACTTAGTATGTTAGTTTTCTCATTCAATTTATGCCATGTTTGGAGAATATCGTAAGAGAATATCACCTGAAAAAGGATAGCTCTTCAAATGCCCTAATATCCATTCGGCTCCTAAATCTAGCCTTAAAGAGAAAGTTCACCCTGGTATTAAGTTGATTTGAATAAAATAAGAAAAATGAGAGACCTAGATTAGTGAGAGTTTGAGCTAAATCCGATAAGAAATAATAAAGTTATGAATTTTTGACACTGTAATCAATCAGACACAAATTGGTAACTCAGTGACGTATCTTGAGAGCTTCTCTCCCATTTCCTCAGTACAGAAAAATCTCATAAAGTTTAATTTTCTTAGTTTTTTTTAAATGAAAGAATAGATTTGTTTCATACAGGTTTTGTATAAAAACATATGAGCAATAAAGGTACATGTATGATTGAGTATTTTCTTTAGAGAAAATGGAAATTGGGGTACAGGGCAAATCGGAGAGGAGCTAGTAAGATACGTTACGGAGTTGTCAATTTGTGTTTGATTGATTACAATGTCAATAATTTCCATAATCAGCTCTCGCATTGTCATCCTTCTCTCTTCTTCTTCCTCCTCCTCTTCTCTTTCTTCTTCTTCTTCTTCTTCTTCTTCTTCTTCTTCTTCTTCTTCTTCTTCTTTTTTTTGTTGATTTTTTGTACAGTTTCTCTCTCCAAGTTCTATCTTTCTTTTCATGCTCTTTCAGGACAAAACGAAGAATGGTATTCGGTCTTTTTAGATTTGATGATATATATTGTGATATTTCTTGTGGAAGAATAAAATTATATTTTTGTTAAAAAAAAAAAAAAAAAAAAAAAATCGTTCTTCCTCTTCATTTATTCAAGTTCCACCTGCATTTCTTTCAAAACCCTCTAAAATAGCGTTGAAGAGAAACGTACTGAAGCTTTTCATCTTGCACTCATCAGATCAGAGTATACTGCAAGAATGAACAGAAAGCCAAAATCGAACAATATAAACCGGAAACTAAAGGAACCAAGCGCGCGAAATATATAACGGGTTTTGATTGGCTGCCTGAAAATAACGGGAAATTATAGGCCTATTGCCAGCTGATGTTTTTAGCTCCCGTTATTAGAAAACTAGCTGGCAATAAGCCTAATTTCCAGTTATTTTCAGGCAGCCAATCAAAACCCGTTCTATGACAATGATTTTCCATTTAACATAAATTAGACGTATTATGCTTTTAAATGATACCCTGGGCCCCGTTGCATAAAACTTACCATTAACGGTAACTTTGCTATCAATGGTAACTCCCATGGAAACCTTGATTTTGATTGGCTGTTGAGTGATGTTACCATGGTAGTTACCATTGATAGCAGAGTTACCATTAATGGTAAGTTTTATGCAATGGGGCCCTGATGGCATTCAGCTGAACATGCTCTCCCGAGCAAGTATCGTTTTGAATATGACATGTAAAAACCCACTTGTGCTAGATTTGAGTAAAACCGTGAAAACGTTAGCAGTGGTTAGGATTCATGAGAACAGGACCCAAAGGAAACATAAACTGTAAAAACCTAGTGAGAATATTGTTTTCATGTGCTTCTTTTAAAAACGATGGTTAGGATAATGCTCTCATCATTAATAAAGGATGAGTTTTTGACGATGGTAGGGGGAAAAATGATATATTTTGCTCTGAAATGATACCTGCAGTAGTTATGAACAGCAATTTTGTAACTTTCAGAATTTCACTTTCTCTCAAGCGGACAGCTAAGGGATTTGCATATACATAAATATCAAAGTAAGGAGCACCTTCAATATTACCATGGTTACTGTCATCAAATTAAAAAAAAATTTTGATATGAGGGTAAGCAGGGTGATAAGGCAGAAAAATATGAGATTATGTCAATTCTTCACAGAGGGGCACCTTTTCCAGTACAAGAAGGGCACATTATTCATGTCTAGAGGGATATTTATTGATTTGGGAAAATGTGGGGTCATACGTCCCTTCCACCCCTGGTGATTGGCATTATAGCTCATGTTTTTTGTACATTCCGAAATTCTGATTGAATGTATATCACTAGCTAAGGCCTACGCAATGTGTATCTCATTTCTTAAAGCTTACATTTCCCGTACACCAACTACTGTTCGCGTGACTTTGTAATACTAACGTTGTCACGGTTTTACCAAAATCTGGAACAAATTTATCTTTACATGTCATTTTAAAAACAATGTTGCTCTATGAAGGGTGTATGGGTTTGCATGTATCATATGGAAGCATTTATTCTTTATGAAAAACAAAGAGTTCTATTCATAAGTCTCTTTAATTTGATCACAATAAGACTTTGTTTCGGGGGTTCTTTTTTCTGGGACGCACTGTATATAAAGCAACGAGCGGGCATGGTGTATGCACCTCGTATAGAGGAACAAAATAATAATTAGAAAACACTTGCATAATGGATCTACGGCTTGTAGGGCTGCCATTGGCATTCTGCCACCACTTTCCAAGAAGTATTCCATCTTTTTATACTCTTTTAGATGTGTTATTCCATAATAAGCTTCACCCGGATATTTCAAATCTGTATGTCTGCTTTATTTATAAATAAATGTAGTTCATTTGGAGCCGTATTAAAACTGTAAACTTCAAGATACATTCATAAATATATAAGTTTGCTATTATTTTTTTATAAAAATGGATCAGTTGTTTCAAAGTTTCAAAGTTTCAAAGTTTATTGATTTCCAAAAACATATATATCTTTTACAAATTGTTTAACGGTACGGTAACGGTATATGAATTGAAACATAGATATAACAGAACATTATTCGATGGAATTGGTTATGGTTTACACTGATAATGCGATAACTGGTATAATGAAAACATTGTAATTATAAAGGAAAACGTAAGTGGAGGAGTTTACTAAGTAAGCATGTCTTGTATTTCATAGACCCGTGTTTGAAAAAAATGAAAATAGTTACAGTCCTTATATTAAAAGAAAGAAAAAAAAAAGAAGAAACGTGCTAATTTGAACAATATTAACAAGTTTTTAAAAAGAGAGGAAAAAACGAGGAAAAAACCCCACAAAAACGAAAAGAAGGGGAATGTGAAGTAAATTGTGAACAGTACTGGAGAGAGAGAGAGAGAGAGAGAGAGAGAGAGAAAGACAAAAACAAAACAAGTTGTGAGTTACATAAGTCATTTACCAGTTTTAGCGATGGTGGTTTAAGTATTGGAGTGATATTTAGTGTGAAGTCTTAAAGTAATAATCATGGTATACAAAAACATATAAATATGTATATATATATATTCAAAAGTAGTCCCCCCGGCATGAAACCCGGATGCTAATATGAAAAGCATGACCCTTCTCTTCGTTTGCTGTTTGCACTGTACGCTTGATCGAGTGCTGGCAAATACATTGTAATATGTCAGCTATGTCTCTACTAAAAGGGCACAAAATTGATTAAGCTCTTGATTTTAGGTACTTGCATATGGTACCGCAATATTAAGTAATATAATATACAAGGGAATTTTAAATTGGTAAATTTGTAACGTATCTGTCATGCATTTTTTTTTCGAATAGCTCCCAAAAGTAAAAGTAAAACAACCGACATAATTTATTATTCATTAAAAAAAAAAAACATGTTAAAGATTAAGCATAGCAGGTTTGTTATTGGAGGACAACAACATGTTATAAATACTGTTATGTATACTGAGTTCAGCCACGAGGAAAAGCTACTTGAAACTGAAATTCATATTATAATATACATTGCAAAGTTGTCCCAAAATATGTTTAAATGACCAATTTAGTGTTTTATTGATTTAGTGATTTCATCACTTAAGTAGTTAATTATTTTATTTTCATTTGATCAGACATTTACCAATCGGTTCGTCTGAATTTTCTGCTAGGTTTACATGACTCAACTTTAACGAGGTCGCATTTCTCTTTTTTGATTAGCTTTTTGTATTCCATTAACAAGGCTTAAACAACGTCAACAAGTAAACTGAATTTTCGCCTGCAAAAAATGTGTGGCATTTAATTCTATACCCGCATCGTAGCCTCCATTCATTAGAATTATTTGATTAATTACTATGTCAATAATGACATCACAACACGAGCTTGTTAAAAAAATCAAGTTATTGTGTCTAATGAATAAACACAAGGTAGCCTACAATTTCGCAGTTTGCCCACCTGCATGTTGATATCGTTTGAACCTCCATAAATGTTGATTTTCGCTTAAACAATATTTGGCTGAGTTTTGGGAAATTTCTTGAAAAGAGTTCGATCTTTAATGAATTATAATGGCAATAAATCTCTACCAGATCCTGTTTGTTTTTGGCTTCCTTTTCGCTCCATGCTTTGCTATTTCTGGAGTTGAGGGTAAGTGTAATATGCCTCATCAAAATACTTATATTTCAAAGAAAACATTCGCTTTATCTTTAAAGTGTTTCATATTAATGTTGTTACATGTTACATGTTCAACATGTTCAAAAAATGGTAACGAAAGAATCGGTATGTTGGCTAGGGAACGTGTACCAGCTGCTCAGGGAATGTAAATCATATGTAAATGACAATAATAAATGTTTAGAATTAGAAGATATTACAGATAGTGACAAAATTGTTGGAGAAGAAATAGAAATGAAAATGATGAATTTATATGATTGTCAGTTTAAAATGGATTTATGTAGTGATTCTATACAAGGTAATGAAAAAAAAATAAACTTAGAACATAAATAGATTGTTCAAGCAGGATATGAACACTGAAAAATACTTGTCTCATGTTAAAAATTACAAACTACGCAAAAATATATGTCGACTTAGAATCAGCTCACACAATCTACCAATAGAAACCGGAAGACATAGGCGTCCAGAAAAAATCCCCTCTCATCTCCGAATTTGTAATGAATGTAATATGGGAAAAGTTGGAGATGAACTTCACATTATAATGGAGTGTACGAGATTTAGTACTGAAAGAAATATATTTCTTAAAGAAATGGCTGAAATAGATGAAGCATTCAAAGGTTTTAATAAGGAAGAGAAATTTGTAAAAATCATGAAATTGGACAATGAAAATGCAATTAATTGCTCTGTAAGATATTTCAAATCCATCATAAATACCCGTGGTATATTTTAAATCCCTGAATATATTATTTTGACTCAATCATTGTTTATATCAGTATAATATTCCCATTTGATATATTATGTTATATGATCTGTCTCATGTTAGTCCTATTATGATTTTCGATTGCATTGTTTATATCAATATGATATCCAGTTTGATGTAGTGTTATATAAATTGTCACATGTTGAATATGAGTAGCGACATTATGATTTTCAATTTCTTTACTTATATCAATATGATATCCAATTTGATAATGTTATATAATTTGTCACATGTTAAACCTCAGTAATCTTATTGTGATTTGCTACATTTGCTCTCTTTGTTTCCATATCATTTCCACATGATTGTTACTTCTCTTTATACTGCTTTGTATTGTAAAACAAAATATTGATGTCAATGTCAATGAAGTTTCTTAATAAAATACAAAAAAATACCAATATGGCACCGAGAAGCAAAACTACAAACCAATATAACCAGAATAAGTACGAAGCGATTTATTTGTAATGCCTTGTTTTAAAATTGTAGACATATTTTGCAATACTACTGTGTACAACTCTATTATGATACAGAAAATAATTGTCTGTATTGACCTGTATGTCAATTGTTTCAATACATTTCGATTGCCTGAAATGAAAAAAAAAAGATTGGTTGACGTTATCAAAGAAAACAGTTATCGCTGTCCCATAATCCTCTACCTTTAGACTTTGATATTAGTATAATTATGCAAAACTGTGCGCCAAAATGTGGGCCAAAATTCTTAGAACTTACTGTTTGAATTGATTATCATATATCTAAAATTACAGGCACATATCAAGAGGAGTTTAAAAAAAACAAACTCCTTGTTCATATCATTGAAAAATAATTTCCCATTATTATTATTTATTATTATTATTATTATTATTATTATTATTACTATTAAGTATTTGGCGTCACCTGTACCTGAGAGGGGAAAAGCGAACTGAATCACTGTAACCCTTAGGTCTCTCCTCCCGATATAACTGATTGGGATGTGCAGGTGTACCACTACACCGGGGTTTCCCCCTACTCTTATTCGAATAGTGCAGTCGGTTCTTAACGAGCAAAGGTGGTGACTGTCCTCTACACGGGCCTCCAGTTAACGGCCTATCCAAGGGACGGAAGTGTTTTCAACTGTAACATAGCCTGCGTCTATGAAACAAGGATGGGGCACGTTAACACACAATGCAGGCTTCAGTCATCCGCCTGGGGTGGATTCGAACCCACGATCTTTGGTTCGACAGGCAGACGCTTTACCGACTGAGCCAACTCTTTTTGAACTATCTCTTTGTGGTTTGCAAAGGATTAAATATATATTTGATTCTATGTATATATTTCTTTTCTTTCTTGTATTAGTGGCCATCGGGATAGTGCTGACTTCAGGTGGTATGAGTATTGTGCTAATATCCATTATCAGCTTTATAGTGAGGTAAGCATGCATTCATTTCACTTCATTCATTTCATAACAATTATTTTCATAACAATAATACATGAAAACAATGAAATATGGAAAGAATATTGTCCATAAAAGCGTATAAATGATACATGAAAAATGACTAAACCTTGTTCCACAGGGTTATGTGAATACGTGTATCACTTTTTCACATATCATGGCCATGAAAATTTTTGTTCATGAGATACTGATTTTCGATTGACTTTTGTGAAAAGTGAAACGTCTTGTCAAATTTCATTACCTTACACAAAATAGGGTCGTAAAATTTACTGCGGTGAAATAAAGTGTTATTAAAATTCAAAATGCCAGAACAGTTTGACTGAGTCTTAGCTTTATTCATTTATTACACCTTTTGCATATCGCTACTACTACCAGGACTACTACTAATGAAAATATTATTTATTATTCTAATAGTCTACCACACAAAAAATAGCTTTTAAGGTTGTTATTTTTGAAGAAAAGTGACAATCGTTTTCGCTTAAGACCCTCCAAATGCACATATAACAGTACATTGTCATCGAACGCATTACCTTGACAAAAACAACAAAAAACAACAAACTTTAAATAGTTTTTGCTCCCTTATTTTCATTCAAATACAGTATACAACCAGTTCTGAGATTCCAGGTAAATTGCAGAATTTTTTTTTTTATAAATAGGCCTAATATCTACTCCACTGCTGCATATTATAACAATCATTATTTTATATAAATATCAGTTATATAAATAAATATCATTCGTTCTATGATTTATTTTCCAGTGCAATACGTAGATGTGGACAGGATAGTGATCAGCCTCCTGACGGAGATGGCGATGTCGTTATTTGTCAACGGCAAATCCACGTGGCCCATCTAGGAGGAGCCAACATCTTGCTTTCTCAGATGCCTCCCGATGCCAGGAACATTCCCTGTGAAACCCGGATTCCGTACAGCGAATTCCCTCGACAGCCTGGATCTAATGACTTGGGGCAAGTTGGCAATGTTTCAGACATGAGTTTGACGCTGGTACAAGCATCGAACCCAACAATGACATCTTCGAGTACAACATCACCCCAGGATCAGTCACAGATAAGGAACCAGGTACAGGCACAGGGTCTGGTCCAAGCCCAGACACATCCACAAGAACATTCTGGTGATTTCTATTCTATGCCTGGTGGGATGGGAGGTCAGGGCACTGCTGGATCATCTGAAAGTCTACCGAGGCAGCAAGAAGAAAGGAATGTCATTATGGACGGACGGACTGCTACCGTTGCAGGAGCCTGCTACCCAGACGTGAAGCCGAACTACACGGTGTCTCTACCCCCAGAAGAGGAGGGTAATCCAACAACCCTGAATTACGAAGGACGGGGTCTGCAAGAAGTCGATGAACTACATGATTCGGAAATTGACATTCAAGAGGCATGTGATTACATGGTGCCTCTATCTCATGTACAACTTCCAGGGGAGTTGCATGCAGAAACCCCGAATCACACCTACATGCCACACGATCAACCGGATCTATCAGAAAGAGATGGACGACTTGACTCTGGAAGTGACCTTCAAGATGCGAGTGATTATTTGGTGCCCCTACCTCCTGTACAACATCCAGGAGAAGGGCATTCAGAAACTCTGAATCACACCTACATGCAAGCCGATGAACCGGATCCATCAGAAAAAGATGGACGACGTGACTCTGGAGGTAACCTTCAAGAGGCGAGTGAATACTTGGTGCCTCTACCTCCTGTACAACGTGCAGGAGAAGGGAATTCAGAAAGACTGAATCACACCTACATGCAACGCGATGAACCGGATCCATCAGAAACAGGTGGACGACGTGACTCTGGAAATGACCTTCAACAGGCGAGGGATTACTTGATTCCCCTACCTCCTGTACAACATCCAGGAGAAGGGCATTCAGAAACTCTGAATCACACCTACATGCAAGCCGATGAACCGGATCTATCAGAAAAAGATGGACGACGTGACTCTGGAGGTAACCTTCAAGAGGCGAGTGAATACTTGGTGCCCCTACCTCCTGTACAACATGCAGGAGAAGGGAATTCAGAAAGACTGAATCACACCTACATGCAACGCGATGAACCGGATCCATCAGAAACAGGTGGACGACGTGACTCTGGAAATGACCTTCAACAGGCGAGGGATTACTTGATTCCCCTACCTCCTCTACAATATCCTGGAGAGGGACAAGCAACAAATCCTACCGACATGCACCTTGATGGACAGGGTGTGACAGAACCCGCTGAGTCCAGCTCAGCCCTGCAGAGAGACCATACCTACTACTACGTGGATGATATCTTCAGCCGACCCAGTGTTCCGATACCACCGGTTAGTTCTCCTTCACATATCTATGACTATGCAGAGCCTCCTCTTGCAACATCCGACACTTCCTCCCATGCCCATGGAGATCGAGTCATTCCAGTTCCTCCACCGACATCATCCACCACCAATCCAGCAAATAACCACGCAGACAACGAGCATTACATAAATCAGGCCGTCATAACGCCACGCTCTCGAATCCCAAGGATATAACGCTTGCACTTCCCCCAGCAAAATCAAGATAATCATGTTGCTGAATTTAACAAAAGGCAAAAAAAAAAGGCAAAAAAAAAAAAAAAAATTACGCTCAATAACTTATAGATGTAAACTTATTATTCTCAAACCAAAATCTCCTCTCCTTCTCATTTTTGAAATTGATATTGCATTTATCATTCGTTCCTCTTATTGTAACCGTTACTAATATTGCTATGGAAATAGTTCGTTTGATTTGATTTGATTTGATTAAGGTTTATGTTAACATGGTAGCCCCAGTGATAAACGAAATACCGTTCTTCCAGGGGGCCCTGTACAGAGATCAACATACATTTAAGTAACAGTTAACAAATTAATTACATTTAGGAATAATAAAATGGATGCATTAGTGTAATCTCGAAAATGGAATTGTGTATATACCGTTCAGACATTAAGTATGATATTAATATAAAAATTTACCAATGTTTTTTATAATGAATTATGAAAATATTTCGCAGATTTAGGAAACATTTAGACATTATTACAAGAATGCATGATGTCGTTGAAGAGAGGCATACTAAAGTTTTTCATCAATATTATGCTTCGCGTATTTATATACACCTTGTTTTCGCCCCAACAAAAATAACAATACATATTTTTGTTGAATGTTCGTGTTGTTTTTGAAATTGTTACTTTTCAATTCAATTCAATTCACTTTATTTATTTAATAAAAATCCCACACTGTAAAAAATAACTGTATTAAAAACTACAGGTTTTCTAGCCCTTGAAATTATTACAAGTTATTATATCAATTTTACAGTCTTTTTCCTGTAAAACAACAGTAGGTTTGTTGGTTTAGCAGAAATCAGCATATAATTACAATCGCCCGACATAAAACATTATTAAAAAAACATTTTCTCATATTTTAACAAGTTACCCTACTACCAAATATTGGGGAAAACACTTATATGAATATTCATGATTTTTTTAGTAGTGTATGGTTTGGGGTTGCCCGATTTACTAACTGTCACCAAGGCATACAAAACTATAAGGGGTATATAAGAGATTGCACTAGATCGTACTAACTGGATAGAATAGGACCTGTCTAGAATAGGATAGATTAAGGTAGAGAATAGGATATGTTAAAGCAGGATAGGTTACGCTATAAAAACATAACTGTAAAACTACAGACTTTCTGGCCCTGGGACTACAAGTTATTGCCGTTATTTCAATTTTACAGTCTTTTTCCTGTAAAACAACAGCAAGTTTTTTTGGTTTACAGGAAATCAGCTTATATCTACAATCGCCCGACATAAAACACTGTTAAAAAAACATTTTCTAATATTTTAACAAGTTACCCTGTTAAATTACAAATCGTTTCCATGGCATCGTTTTCATTTACATAGATTTTCCTGTTAGAAATTAAAGTTTCTACTATTAAAAAACAAACAAACAAAAAACAAGGAATCTGTTATTTTACATGTACTGTGGAAAAAAAATGTGTTTTACGGAACTAAATCAAATTTGCGTCATATGCATTCTGTGGAAACCATTAAACGGACGTGATACATAACCACGAGCATGTTCGAGTGTTCAAAATTCATGGGGAATTTATAACGACAATAAAAGGATGAGGAAAGGGAAGAGGAAAGTCAAGAGAAATATCAAGCATTAATCGGAAGAGAAGAGGTAACTAATTGAGAAGGAGAAACAGAAGAGAATCGAGAGGGATAATAAAAGAAAGAGAGAGAGAGGGGGGGGGGAAGAGGGAGAGAGAGTCAGAGAGAGTCAGAGAGAGAGAGAGAGAGAGACCATGAAAGAGAGGGAAGAGAAGGAGGGAAACAGAAACATAATTGGAGAGAGACAAAGAGAGAAAAAAAGAAAAAGGGAGAGAGTGAGAGAAGAGAAGAAAAGGGAAAGAGAATAATTAATAAACATAAAAAAAATAAAGAGAAAGAGAGAGAGAGAGATAGAGAGAGATAACAGGAAACAAGAAATATAAAGAGAACACGTAAACATGCAGGGGAAAATGGTAAAAATAGAGTGAGATCGAGAGACAAGGGGGGATGCAAAGAGAAAGAAAGGGAAGATTAGAAACCTGGAAATTAAAGAATCGAGAAAGATAAAAGAAAAGATAGACTGAGACAGATAGAAAGGTAGAAACAGAGACAGAAGAGATAAAGGAGAAATTGAACTGGAAAGATAGACAGAAGAAATAGAAAGGATGATACTGAGAGATACATACAGATAAGGATGAAGAAGAGAAGAAGGATATAAAAACAAGAAGAGAGAGAGAGAGAGAGAGGGGGAGAGAGGCAGAGAGAGAGAGAGAGAGAGAAGGGGGGGGGGGCGAGAAGACAGCCGGTACAACATGTGCCCCACAAACTTGAAATCAAATGGGCTGAAAACAGAGAAACAGACACACACACTCACACCCACACACGAAAAAAATATATACGTGCTTGACAAAGCGATCAGGACTACTAGTTTGACATGTTTGATCTGCCTTGGCTCTTTTACTCATTACAATATCCCCTCTTAGAGTGTCGAATAAGTTTGCTCTTCATTCTATAATTTCGTTGAATGTCAGAGGAAATATATTTGTACATCTGAGAAAGTATTTCGGAATATCCTACAAGTTAGTACAGGAGAAAAATGAGGTTAACATGGTTAAAACATGTCAAAATCGTTAGGCGGCAAATGAAATCAGCAAATTTTGAGGAAGTATAATTTCCTTGTGACTACAAAGAAGTATATACAGTTCACCATGTTACACACTGTTAGGTATTTTTTGTTTGTTTACTTCAGTATGTTCTCCTTTCTCTTGTATTGTAATAATTATTTACAGAACTACATTTCAAACATTTTCAAAGAGAAGCCCAACTCTCTTTTTTTCCTAGAAATGATGACGCAAAAAATCTTCAAAAAGAATAATTTCCTGCATTACTACATTAATTGTTGAACGATTACAAGAAGAAGGAAATCACCGCAAGCTTATATGCTACCCAATATAAATGAACGTGTTGGCCTTTTTTGAATAAATGTGATTACTTCATGTACATTCGGAGTTCAACTTTAATTGATGTGCAATTGTGATAATTTCCGCTTAAACTTGTTTTGTTATTAGCCGTTAGAGCTGCGTTTGGAAATACTTGTATATATTTTTTACTCTTCATTTATATTCCTATTCGTCATGACTTTTGTGCAGCCTTTGGTATTTCTTAGCTTCTTATACACGCCATGTCTTTGTATGACAGCGACTACAGAAACGAAAGGTAAGCCTTTATATACATGTAATTGATTAAATTATCATTCATCTATCGACGAAAAAAAAAAAAAATTTTGCAGTTTGAATGAAATGCATACTACCTATTGTTTTCATACTGAGTTATCAAGCATCACTCTTTTACATGACTGTCTGTTGTGAAATGGTTGAATAATAAATTAAGATATGTGTTCATTGCAAATAATGTTAATGCTTTACTTCAAAAAATGTCCAATTTATGACATTAAAGGGCCAAAATGTACGGAAGCAGAAATTTCGATTGAAATGCATCAAATTTCATATTCTTATCAATATCATATCAAGAGATGTTTATCGAGGATAATTGGTACAGTCTACATTTTGAAGTATATACACGCTGGCAATATGTAAATAATTTCGGTTAATTTTCTATATATATATTTTTTCATTTAATTAAATTCTGCGATGTTTCATTTCTTTGCTTTATTAGTGTCAATCGGTATTGCCCTGAGTTTGAGCTGTTTAGCATTGGCATTATTCTTCATTTGTGCTTTCATGTGGTAAGTGTCTTAATGAATGAACTAATAAAAATACATAGTGAACACATGGTGAATAATATTACCTGCTACTACTACTGCAACTAGTCCTCCTCCTCCTCCTCCTACTCCTCCTACTACTACTACTATCACTACTACATAAGGCTACAACTTCAACTATAATTATGGCTACTTCTACTACTACTACTACTACTACTACTACTACTACTACTACAACTACTCCTAGAGTAACTACGACTACTACTACTTTTACGTCTAGGACTACTACTACTACTACTACTACTACTACTACTACTACTACTACAACAACAACAACAATAACAACTACTACTACTACCAATACTACTACTACAACAACTGCTACTACTACTACAACAACAAGCACTACTACAGTAACTACTACCTCTCCTTCTACTACTACTACTACTACTACTACTACTGCTGCTAATACTACTACTACTACTACTACTACTACTACTACTACCAATACTACTACTACTACTACTACTACTACTACTACTACTACTACTGCTACTACTACTACTACTACTACTACTACTACTACTACTACAACTACTACTACTACTTCTACTACTACCAGTACTACTACTGCTACTACTACTACCAGTGGCGGATCCAGGGGGGGGGGCAATCCCGGCCCGTGCCCCCCCCCTTTTGAGGGAAAACAATGCAATGTGTCCCCCCTATTTGCGATTGTGCCCCCCCCCTTTTCGACCAGAAAACCTTTTTTTTTTTTTTTTTTTTTTTGCTTGCTTGTCAGAGAATTATTGAGGGGAACTGGACCCCATAACCCCCCCCCCCCCCCCACTGAGCGACTTTTGGAGGGCTGGCGAGAGACCAAAAAAATATGGGTCTCCCTCCAAGCAGTTTCCCAAAGTTGACAATCCTGCATTTGTGTGGCCCCCCCTTATACGAAATCCTGGATCCGCCCCTGACTACTACTACTACTACTACTACTACTACTACTACTACTACTACTACTACAACTACTACTAATTTACCAGTGCAAACATCTCGTTAATATAGATACTAATATGAAGATGGAATATTGCCCTATTCATATCGGTATCTCCATTAACGAAGTGATTTGTAATTTTGACATCGCATACGGATGTATCGAATTTATGCCTTTATCTTTGTTAAAAATATTATCTCCTATCTTTGTATATCTATCATTAGTACGCCTGATACCTTCTGCTGTTTTTTTGTTCCTAAATTTATATGAGTAATAACAATTATTATCATTATTATTATTGTTATTACTATTATTATTATTATTATTATTATTATTATTATTATGACTTTTATTATCATAATTATTTTCATTATCATTATTATATATATTATATTTATTATTATTATCATTATTATTGTTAATATTACCATTATTATTACTATAATTATTATTTTTACCAGTACTATTTTTATCATTACAATGTGAAAATGACAAGTGTGGATGAGGTCGAAAGTTTGAAATACTCAAGAAACACTTAAATATTGCATTATGATTTTTAGGATTAATAAACAAACCAAAAGAAAAAATAGCAGAATAACTGTATCATAGAAACAATAGGCTTTGCTTTTTGCATTCTCCTTTCCAACTCTACAAGTTCCTACATTTTATTTTTATAATTCTTTTTTTTTTCTAGCGCGACATGTGGAGATAAGGATAGTCCGCCACCAGACGAAAATGATGCTACGGGGCAGGCACAGGTTGAGATGGACCAAATAGGTGAACCTCATCAGCCTTCATCTGTCATTAGTGGCAGCCCCGCGAAGTTGAGTTCGACGGGGCCGGGGGTATACATCAACATGCGCCCTAGAGGACAGGGTGCGAATCAACTTACAGGACGCTGGGATCCTCACAAAGAACCTAAACGGACGTTTGTTCACCCAGTACCTCCACCTCCTGAACGATATCCAAGGGAATCCGACTCTGGAGAATTGATTTACACCTACATGCAATCCAGTGAACAGAATACTCCTGGACCTGTTGATGAGTCCACCACAGCTACCTACCCTTGCGTTCCAATTCTTGTCAAGTCTAAGAACCGACCGGTAGGACCACGTTCACCGGTCTATGACCAGCCTGTGGTACCTCCCCGCTCCATCATGGACCCTCCTGAGATGATCTGTACAAACGAGTCAATGGATAACGATAAAAGTGGGAAACAATATGTCAATGAGGACATCAAACCTCAACCTAAAGACAGTGCTTTCGCCTCGCCGCCAGAGAAATGAATATTAATTTATTATTGAAGATGCATAATGATGTGAAGTTAAATGAGTTTTAACGCTATGTATAAAATACACACATAATTATAATTTAATTATAATGATATGGTCTTCTTTACCCAGGGTAGCCACATCGGTATTAATACTGCTCTTCCCGTGCGCTCTGTAATTATCATTACCCCAGCATCTCCTGGTACCCATTCAATGCACCTGGGTCAAAGAGGGCAAAACACCTTGTCCAAGGAGGCTCCTGGAATACCCAATAATTTACTTCTTTATAGCCTCCCTTAATGTAAATAGTGTCTCCCCAAAACTTCATTTTGGATGATGTGGATCATATATATATATATATATATTTATATATCAATACATAATTGTACAATTCACAATTTCATAAAGTACTCTATAGCTGACTTCTACTGTTTCGTATTTTTGCAGACAATAAAATAAAATTTCCTTGTGATGTGGGCGTTTTGTGGACACCATTCAGGGGATGTGGTTCAACACCGCATGAATGTTTAGATGCATGTAATTTCCAGTTTCTAGTGTCAGTGTATGTTGTGATTATGACGTCAGTAATAGGGAGAAAAATGAAAGTGAAAGGGAAAGATATATGATTTGAAGAAGAAGAAGAGGTAATTGCGGAAGAGGACTGAGGGTTAACGATAGATAAAAATAGAGGTAAGCAGATAAAGATAGAGAAATATAGACAGAGAGAGAGAGAGAAAGAGAGAGAGATAAAGAGAAAGAGAGAAAAAGAGAGAAAGAGAGATGAACAGGGGAAAGAAGTCATATACCTTTTGTAGTTTATTTTCTCATTCATTCTATTTGTGACTGATAGAACCCCCCCTTAAATTAACGGGATAATTCGTGATTCAAACCAAATAGCTGTCGAATATCACATGAATGTTTACGTATCTGAGAAGGTATATGAATAATTTTAAACAAGGTACTGGAAAAGGAATATTTCAATAGATAGCCTAAAGTGCTGGAGAAATCCTACGTTCAAAAACACCATGAAGCGGTTAAAAAGAGCATAGTATCATGAAGTATTTCCTGTGACTACAAAGAAGTATCAACCGTTGCCATGGACACAAACGATTGTGTTTTTATTTGTTTAATTTGTGGCGGCATGCTCCCTTTTCCTCTTATGACACTTTATTTACTTGGAACAGAACAAATAAATGATATCAACACTCAAGCGAAAAGCAAAAATCCCGTCTCTTTATGACAACGATAACACATATTGAATACACTTCACAAAGAGTATAAGTCAATAATTTTCCTCTTTATTATCGTGAACTTCACTTACTTTACATTATTTATTTAATAACTTCATCAACAAGGAAATCGCGACACGGATATATAATTCAAAATGATTAAATGCGTATAATAATTGAATAATGATTGCGTGATTTTGAAGAGTATGATCTCGGAATTCGAATTGATGTACAATTGCAATTATTTCCGCTTAAAAGTGTTTTGTAATTAGCTGTTTTAGCTGTGATTGGGAAAACCTGCAAATACTTGACTTTTCAGTCACTCGAATTCGTCATGATTCTTGGACAGTGTTTGGTATATTTTGCATTCTTATGCAGACCATGTCTTTGTATTACAGAGGCTACTGAAGCGGAAGGTAAGCATGTGTATACTTAATATTTATCACGAATCTCTCACTCTTAAAAAAAAACCCAACAACAACAACTACAAAGAAACAAACAAAAATCCCAGAGAAATTTCACTTGCAGTTGAAAGAAGTTAAAATCACATTTTCTTTTTTTATAATGCGTCATAAAGCATTACTATAATAGCTCTTAATACTCTCTGAAAAGAGTGATTTTCACTTTATTTTCATTACTCCGGGAGTCACGCCAGTGATTACATTTTTAGGAGTTGATTTTAGGATGTTGTCTACCATGTCTACAGAGAAAAGAGTCAATTTTCATTCTATTTTCACTATACACTGTATTTCACTCCCCTGGGAGTCACACCAGTGATCACTCGATTTATTTTTTGATAGTGCCTTTTGAATTCCCTCTATGTTTTCCACGATGTCTTTGTTGCAAAATAACAAATATATTTGTTTAATAATTCAATAGTTCCTTTTTTGACGTAATTGTTTTAAAAATGTAATTTCATTTTTTGTTGGAATAGTGCATCTCGGTACTGCCCTGGGTCTGAGCGGTATAGGGTTTGTGTTATTCTTCATCATTTGGGCTATCATGTGGTAAGTATACATATACAGAGCAAATGCTACTAGTAGTACTCTACTACTACTACTACTACTACTACTACTACTACTACTACTACTACTACTAATACTACTACTGCTACTACTACTACTACTACTACTACTACTACTACTACTACAACTCCTGCTACTGCTACTACTGCTACTACTACTATTACTACTACTACTACTACTACTACTACTACTGCAATTACTCTTAGTAATAATTTTACAACGCTTACTACTTTTACTACCACTACTGCTACTATTACTGCTACTCCTATTCCTATACTACTTCTTCTACTAATGCTGCTGCTGCTGCTACTACTACTACTACTACTACTACTACTACGACTACTGCTAGTGCTCTTAGCACTTATATCGTTAATTACAATATTACTACTGGGGCCAGTGGCGTAAGGAGCCAAACATTTTAAGGAAGTTGAGCATAAGCATACGGGGCCCAATTTCTGACTACTTGCGAAAGGGCGAAGCGAGCGAGCAAAAAAAATTCGACCTTTTCTAAAGGAAAATGTAATTTTGTCATATATCCGGTAGGTAATTTGTTTTCTTTTTCTTTGCTCTTTTTTTTTTTTGGCGTGGAACTTTTAGGGGGCTGCAGCCCCCAAGCCCCCCCCCCCCCATCAGTACGCCAGTGATTACTCCTTCCACTAATATTACCACCATTACTACCACTACTACACTATTACAATACTACTACAACTACTACGATGATGACTACTACTACTACTACTACTACTACTACTACTACTACTACTTCTACTACTATTAATACGTCTGCTTCTCCTACTTCTATTAATCATTATAATATTACTACTGCTACTGTTACCTCTACTGCTACTATAACGATGTGAACAGGGACACTGAAACAGAGTGACTTTCAGGAGATGACTTCATATACCGATTAAACTTCTGTTTACATTATTATCTTGATTTGTACGCAATTTTTAATTTTTTTTTTTTTTACTTTAGTGTAGTATGAGCGTCATACCTGACGGATACTGGCGTTTCATACACTTTAAAAAATAATTGTAAAACTACAGGTTTTCTGGCCCTTGAAATTACAAGTTATTGTCGTTATTTCAATTTTAGTCTTTTTCTTGTAAAACAGCAGCAAGTTTGTTGGTTTACCAGAAATCATCATATATTTACAATCACCCAACATAAAACATTGTTAAAAATACATTTTCTCATATTTTAACAAGTTACCCTGTTAAATTACCAAATATTGGGGAAAACACTTATATGAATATTCATAAATTTTTAGTAGCGTATGGTATGAGGTTGCCCGATTTACTAACTGTCACCAAAGGCATTAAAAAATATAAGGGGTATAATAAGAGATTGCACTAGATTGAACCAACTGGATAGGATAGGTCTAGGATAGGATAGTTAAGGTAGAGAATAGGATAAGGTAAATCAGGATAGGTTCCACGGAAAAAAATAACTGTAAAACTACAGACTTCCTGGTCCTTGGGACTACAAGTTCTTGCCGTTATTTCAAGTTTGTTGGTTTATCGGAAATCAGCATATATTTACAATCGCCCGACATAAAACACTGTTAAAAAACATTTTCTCATATTTTAACAAGTTACCCTGTCAAATTACAAATTGTTTCCATGGTTCCGTTTGAATTTACATAAATTTTCCTGTTAGAAATTAAAGTTTTTACTATTTAACGCACTAAAAAACCAACAACAGGTAAATTTGTTATTTTACATGTACTGTGGAAAAACGGGCATTCCCGGCATCCTGACTGCCAGGAAATTTCCCGTGAAAAAACGGCAAATTTTTTTACAGTGTGAGCCTAAGTATTCTTAGTATTATTATTATAAAATATCAAACGAGGATAAATAAAAGCTTAAATGATTTAAGAAGAATGAATTTAAAAAGAAACACTTAGAATACTAACTAGGCCTACCGTTTTCATCAGAAGGCAACAGACAAATCCGAATCGATAAACAAGATCTATCCAGAATCAATGTTTCACATACAAAAAACCCTTATAGCATGAATTATTTATGGCTTTCTCCCGTCCAATTTAAAGCACTTTAAAGCATTTCCTACGTTTCACTATAAATTCTGTTTATTTCCAGCGCAAACTGTGGACAGAGAGATTGCCCGCCATCAGTCAATGTCATTAGTGAAAAGAAAGTTGAGTTGGATGAACCTGTTGAACCTCATCAACCTGTCACTGATGATTCTAAGTTAGGGGGTGGCACTGGAGACACGAATTTGACAATGGTAGAATCGAAATCCGAAGTACTGACACAATCAACTAGTCCACCCCAGGATCTAGCAGGGCATGTACAAGAACATGAAGATGCACAGGTGCAGAATCCGCCCAAAGACCAGGCATCGGACCAGACATCGGATCAGGCACCAGACCACTCGACAGACAAGGCACAAATAGACACCCAAACCGGTGAAAAGGCCCAGGTCCTAAAAGGGTTACTGGCCAAGAGACAGGAACATGAAAAGAAACTGGCCCAGGAAAGAAGGGACGTGCTAACCGCGAGCGGTTATTTAAAGGTTGGACCTTTCATTCAGCACCCAGCACAACCGGTTCGTGGAGCAGAGGGGGACCCAACAACTCCGGATCGTATATACATCACCATGCACCCTATAGAACAGAATCGGAAAGGCCTCAATGAACGAAGTGACCCTCAGAGTGAACACAAAGACCCAAGTGTTTATCTGGTACCCTACAATCCCAAACAGCATCCAGGTGCATTGGGTTCTGGAGAAGAGAAGAACGCGACAACCTTGACTCATACCTATATGGAACCCAATGGACACAGACCCTTCGAGGAGCCAAACTTAACTTTGCAAAGCAAGCAAAGAGGCGGTACCTACCATTATGCCACAGATTTTTTCACCCTTTCAAAGCCCAAGAAACCAGGACCAGGTTCAGTGGTCTATGATCATCCAACCCTGCCTCCTCGTATCCCAACTCCTCCTAAGATACCAGTTGCCATCGAGGCAAGTGATGGAGACGGTAAACTATACGTCAATGACGGCATCAAACCCCAACCGCCAGTAGTTCGGCCCCAAGTGAAGAAAGAATTTGTTTATTACTAAAGATAATAATAATAATCATAATGATAATGTTTCACAAATTATCAAAATTAATCAAACCACTTTTAGCGATGTATACAACCCTGAAAAAAAAAAAAATAACCACACCTATTAAGGGTTTTGACAGTCGTATACGTCATTTATTTATTATTTTAATAAAACAGTTATTTCACGATGAAAAAAAAACTAATCCCAAGGATAATCACCCCAGGGACGATTACACTAGGACAATTACCCCGAGGATGACTGCTCTTAGGAAAATAACCAATATGGATGATTACATCCTGGAAAATGACCCCCATGAAAAATGATTTTGGACCACCTATTAGACTATAAACGCAATATACAGAACTTTAGTATGTAATGACACTTAACTTTTATTAGTGAATATCCGACCCCTGAAACATACTTTCAAATTAATAAGTAAATACCTATTTTAAATAGTAAAACACTTCCTGTTATTTTATGAAATTAGTGGTTAGTTTGTTCGTCATCTAGGGTTACTAGGTTTCCTGATCGCCATGAGACATTTAAACTCGTCTTAGGGTTGGATTTATTGACCAACAAAACCAGCTACATCACAAACACATCTCCAGGATAAGTATGTAATGGTTTATTGTTATTTCTACAAACTGGCTGCCTTATTGGACTCCATTTTGAAAATAATCATCTTTCCGGACGATTGTACGACACATGCTCCGGCGATAATAACCCAGTTCGTAATCAGTACATATGGTACTCAGTACATGAAGGTACTCAATGTTGTGAAGTTAAATCAATTTTAACGATATGCATAAACTAAACACATACTTATAATGTAATTATAATAATATGGTCTTCTTTACCCAGGGTATTCACATCAATGTTAATACTCCATGAAAATGCTCAGCCCCGTAGATTTACAATTTACACAATTTTCCATATTTTTTTAAATTAAGGAGGGGGGGGGGTGTTGTAAATTATCGGAATATTCATTTATTTAGATTGACTAATTAATGGCTAAATCCTGTGTTTTGATTTGTTTAGACGTCTGATGACGTCAGAAGTGGGGAGCATTCTGTGGGAATTTTGAATTTGTCGCTAGGGGGAGCTCTATAATTTGGACAGCATGATATGACACATGTTCGTTGTTACACGTCACATCACAGATTCACCGCTATTTTTCTTTTTTGTGTTGAGCCCAATGTTGTAAGTGAAAAAATATGACTTATTATTTAAATTTAAAGTTTCATTTTTCATGTGTATCAATGACTTTAAATTATGCTGGTTTTCATAGAAGATTTTGAGTAGAAAATTTACAGTTCATGGTAGAATCGTAGTTTGAGTTCTTTATCATGTTTATTGCGAGAATGTAGCCAGAGCCAAGGTTGTGTATGTACAGCGAGCCTTTTTTATGCAGGACATGTGAATGATTTTAGTATGAAAACATGAATTCAGTTGAAATTAAGGATGAATGTGTCATATTCCAGTGCGTGAATTACAGTAAGCATATCTAATTAGGTCAGTAAAGAAAGGCCACAACACACATAGTATTATATGCAAGTTTATCATTATTTTTGACTACCAAACCAAGGGATGATTACGTGGATTTAATACAATATTTGACTTGACACATTTATTTATTTAATACTTACTTACTAAGAGGCTTTAAGGAAAATGATAGGAATATTCATGAGTTTAAGACAGAGTTAAGAATATAAAAGGAATTCAGACAAACAAATTATAGCGGAGTATACATAACTCTAAGCTAATTAGGTTAGAAAAATAATGGAAGATACAAGTTTGAAAATTCATTGATATAGACGATTATTTTGTGTTTATACCTGCAATTTATATTCATGTGACATGATATGTTGAGAAAGTTACTCACATGTATGTGTACAAGATTATTCATGATTGTTTATTTGTGTGTCATTAAATTGCAGGTTGAACCTTGCCACTTGCTACTTCAAGGTCATGTGCACTAAAATATTCATCTTGTTTTTTTTTTCTTCAGAACATAGGGGGCTGTTCCTAAATCGTGAACTATCAATGACCACACATTATGAGAGTAAATACAACTGGGTATAAGCCTGTCATACTATGATATTGAATTTGAAAATTAACAGTTTCATTTCTGATCAATTACCTTATCATTTAATCGAACATTTTACAGCAAAATATTTTTTTTAAATATAATCATTCACTTTTATTTATTTATTCTAACCCTAACTATTGCTTGATACAAGTCGAGTGATCATGTGTACATGATTATGTTAACATAGCCTACTATGCAAACTATGACAACCTTCTCAGCATATCCAAGTACTGAATATTAGTAATTATTCATAGAATATAAAAGAGAGTATGGGCTCGATAAATTGGATTTAGAGCACAGCTCACAACCCTATATTTCATCTTTCTAAAATCTCAAACGTTGGGAACAAGTTTTCCAAAGACATTATAATTAAACTTCGGCAGGGTATACTGCCGGAAATATTTGTCAACGTACTAGGATAAGAAAGCAAGGATCATGTCATTCTCTTTGACTTTTAAGATTGTAATATATAGAATGTCATAAAGGTGTGTCGATAGGGCGGGTTAGGTCTCATCTCCACTGAAAATTTTGGTTTGGTTAAATTTTGAATTCTTATAGGCAGTCGGAAAATCTAAAGAAAAAAGAACCTTTTGCTTACTTGTTTGAATAGAATTGAAAGGTCGGTCGGCAAATTTCACCACCATGTTTGTTTATTTTTGTCGGCGAATTAGGTTCACCCCTATTCAAAATGGTTTAAGGATGCCTCTGATGTCATATCACACGAATTTATCGCATTATCGGGATTATATGAATGACGTTTGGCTATATCTTATGAAAGATAATGTAACAAGTCACACTCTTATTTAATCAATACATAATTGTACAATTCACAATTTCCTAAAACGCTTTATAGCTGACTTCTACTGTTTCGTATTTTTGCAGACAATAAATAAAATTTCCTTCTGATGTTGTCGTTTTGTGGACACCATTCAAGGGATGTGGTTCAACACCACATGAATGTTTAGATGCATGTAATTTTCAGTTTCTAGTGTCAGTGTATGAGGTGATTATGACGTCAGTAATAGGGAGAAAAATGGAAGTGAAAGGGAAAGAAATATTTATTTATTTATTTATAATGGTTTATTAAAACTTTGCAAAGTTGTAGCCCGAAGGCTAAAATAAATTGCAATAACATGATACACAATTAACAACAATACATTATGTATATAAATCCATATAATAGAACTAAAACAAAATAACACGTATTCAAAATTGGGTACTTAAAAATGCTATATAGGTAACTGATAATAAATACACATATTAACATAATAATAAGAATGAATTTATAAGGAACTATATACACAGACATCAAAAGAAATAATGAACTATGGGGAAATTATGAACAAACATAAGAAACATATACCGAACCTCAAAGGAAGGAAACACACTCTGACATAAAGAAATAAAGGGAGTACCAGGCAACAACAAAATAACAATCAAATTAATCTTAATGAAATTGAATTGAAGCAAATAATAAGGCTTACGGATAATAAATGGAGAGGGGATAAAATTTGGCGATCTAACGCAGCATTTCAGCATACATAATTATCTTAAACTATTTAGAATTAAAAAGATGTACAAGATATGGAATGGCACTATTCTTCATTCTAGTGGTTTTGCTTTTGATTTCTGTCAGTTTTTTGGGATACCTCAATGACTTCCTTTGCGGGGATGGGGGAAAATATTCTTGGAACTGATTGGTATTTGTAAGTGTTTTTTCCATAAAGGAGAGGCACAAATTCTCTCTCCGTTCACTGAGCTTAGTCAGATTAGACAAAGTTAGGGCATGTTCATATGTACAGTAACGGCTTCCGAGAATTATACGTAAGGCACGTTTTTGGATGGATTCAATACTATTGGATTGTCTGGTGGTGAGCCCACCATGCCACACAGGACAACCATACTCACATATTGGTCTGATATAGCAGCGGTACACTGTAAGTAGATCCTGAAAAGGTAAGTAATGGCGTTTTAAGAGTCGAAGCATATGTAGTTTTCCATTTGCTCGTTTGACAATATCATGTACATTACAGTCCCACTTAAGGTCACTTTGAATTAAAGTTCCCAAAAGTTTAACGTTGTCCACATATTGCAACCTGTGATTATCAATGAATATGTCGGGCAAGATAGGTGGATTTCTTGAGAAACTCACATTCATTACACTGCACTTGGAAGGGTTAAGGGACAAATTGTTCTCCGAAGACCACTCGGACAAAGCTGTCACTGCGTCCTGGAGATGGGACGGTTGAGCAGATGTTCGGGTTTCAACAAGTGTCATATCGTCGACGTACTTGAAAGCCCTTATGCCATGCGGCGGAGCTGCGTCATTGATCATTGAAAGGAAAATATGATTTGAAGAAGAAGAGGTAATTGCGGAAGAGGACTGAGGGTTAACGAAAGATAAAAATAGAGGTAAGCAGATAAAGATAGAGAAATATAGATAGAGAGAGAAAGAGAAAGAGAGAGAGAAAGAGAAAGAGAGATAAAGAGAGAGAAAGGAAGAAAGGGGAAAATATAAACCGAAAGGGTGAGACGGAGAGAGACATAAATAGCAAGAGAGACAGAGAGAGAGAAAAAAAGAAAGAGGGTAAGAGAAATGGAAATATATAGAGATATAGATAGACAGAGAGAGAGAGAGAGAGAGAGATGAACAGTGGAAGAAGACATATACTTTTTATAGTTTATTTTCTCATTCATTCTATATGTGACTGATAGAAAAACTATCAATCTATAACGGGCTAATTCGTGATTCAAACCAAATAGCTGTCGAATATCACATGAACGTTTACATATCTGAGAATGTATATGAATAATTTTGAACAACGTACTGGAAAAGGAATATTTTAATAGATGGCCGTGAAAGTGCTGGAGAAACATGAGAAATCCTACGTTCAAAAACATCATGAAGCGGTTAAAAGCAGCATAGTATCATGAAATATTTCCTGTGACTACAAAGAAGTATCATGGATACATACGATTGTGTTTTTATTTGTTTAATTTGTGGCGGCATGCTCCCTTTTCTTCTTATGACATTTTATTAACTTGGAACAGAACAAAAAGATGATATCAACACTCCATTTAGCGAAAAGCAATGATAACGCATATTGAATACATTTTACAAAGAGTATTAGTCAATATTTTTCCTCTTTATTATTTATTTATTTACTTTACATTATTTATTTAATAACTTCATCAACAAGGAAATCGCGACGCGGTTATATAATTCAAAATAATTAAATGCGTATAATAATTAAATAATGATCGCATGATTTTAATGAGTATGATCTCGGAATGGGAAATGATGTACAATTGCAGTTATTTCCGCTTAAAAGTGTTTTGTGATTAGCCATTTTAGCTGTGATTGGGAAAACCTATAAATACGTTGACTTTTCTATCACTCGAATTCGTCATGATTCTTGGACAGTGTTTGGTATATTTTGCATTCTTATGCAGACCATGTCTTTGTATTACAGAGGCTACTGAAGCGGAAGGTAAGCATGTGTATACTTAATATTTATCACGAATCTCTCTCTCTTAAAAAAACCCCACAACAACAACTACAAAAAAAAAAAAAAAAAAAGACACTCAAAAAGTCAGAGAAAGCTCACTTGTAGTTGAAAGAAGTTAAAATCACATTTTGTTTTTTCATACTGCGTCATAAAGTATTACTTTAATAGCGCTTAATACTCTCCGAAAAGAGTGAATTTCACTCTATTTTTCTCTACCCTGGGAGTAACGTCAGTGATCACTTGTTTAGGAGTGAATATCAATTTATTTTAGGATGTTCTCTAAAGAGAAAAAGAGTCAATTTTCATTCTATTTTCACTCCCCTGGAAGTCACGCCAGTGATCACTCGATTTTCTTTTTAGATAGTGCCTTTTGAATTCTGCAATGTCTTTGTTGCAAGATATTAAATATATTTGTCTGATAGTTCAATAGTTCCTTTTTTGACGTTTCATTTCTTTCTTGCAATTTCATTTTTGTTGGAATAGTGCCTCTCGGTATTGTCCTGGCTCTGAGCGGTATAGGGTTCGTGTTATTCTTCATCATTTGGGCTAGCATGTGGTAAGTATACATATACAGCACGAACGATAGATATACACTACTATAACTACTACTACTACTTCTACTACTACTACTACTACTACTACTACTACTACTACTACTACTACTTCTACTACTACTACTTCTACTGCTACAATATCTACAAATACTACTACTAGTACTACTTTTACTACTACTAGTACTACTTTTACTACTACTACTACTACTACTACTACTACTACTACTACCATTACTATACTTCTACTATTACTGCTACTACAACTACTAGTACTACTACCGCTACTACTACTACTACTACTACTACTACTACTACTACTACCACCATTACTATACTTCTACTATTACTGCTACTACAACTACTAGTACTACTACCGCTACTACTACTACTACCACCACCACCACGACTACTACTACTACTTATATGAATTACTTCTGTTATTACTACTTCTACTAATGGTACTACTACTACTACTGCTACTACTACTACTACTACTACTACTACTACTACTACTACTACTACTTCTACTACAACTACTACTATGATACTATTACAAAATACCACTACTATACTACTACTACCACCACTACTACTACGACTACTACTACTATTACTACTGCAATCACTTTTACTAATAATTTTATGCCTACCAATTCTTCTACCACTACTACTACTACTACTACTCCTAGTCTTACTACTACTTCTTCTACTACTGCTACTAATTACTATTACTACTTCTCCTAGTCCTGCAACTACTTCTTCTACTTCTGCCACTAATTACAATATTACTACTCCTTCCACTACCATTACCACTATTACTACCACTATACTAAACTATTACAATACTATTACAACTACTACGATGATGACGACGACGGGGTCCACTCGCTATTCATAAGGACCGCTATTCATAGAAAATCGCTATTCATTTAACACGCGTTATGAATAGCGGTCCTTATGAATAGTTATGAATAGTGGTCCTTATGAACGAAAGTCCTTATGAATAGCGAGGTAATTTGTCTATGGTTTGCTCGCATTGTAGAAGGACCGCTATTCATACAATACCGCTATTTATTTAGTCATGCGTTATGGATAGCAGTCCTTATGAATAAGTGGTCCTCATGAATAGCGGTCCTATGACTAGCGAGGTTACCCCGATGACGACTACTACATCCGTAAAACGGGGTGATAGCAACAGTTTTGACAAAATTTTGCCTTACATCAATTTCATTCAGTGGCCAGTGGCAAATATATTGGCGCCATGAAATGTCCATTCATATTACCTTTCTATTGACATAATCAAATTCCATCAATACCAGATTTAATTTTTATATGGAATTTTATGACTGTCCCTATTCACCCAAACATCGGGGTAAATAGGAACAGAATGTAAAATTGTGAAATATATATGCTTTTAACTGTTACTTGTTTACCAAGAAACTAAAATTCATTGTGGAGGGGGTTTCGATTAAATAGATCTTTGAAAGGACAATGCTTTCAGAAGCACTGGAATGCATTATCATAAATTTAAATGACAATGACATATCTCAGAAATCACTACAGACATCAAAACGGTACCATGTATTAGTGTAACAGAAATTTGTTTTAATATTGTTTGTATCGTGGTTTTAGAGCTGTTGTTTACAGAAATAATAGGGGGAAAAGGGCATCGCATACGTACTTGAACTTGAACTTGAACTAAAAATTTATTTATCCAATAATAATAAAAATACACATAACAAAATGTATACAAATTTAGATACAACAGAGTTAAGGATAAAAGGAACCAGAAAATAGCATGAATGCTAATTGAGTCTGGTACTTTTCAACATTAGAAAACATTGTTTGGTAATAGAATTTAAAAAAAAATGTAATGGTAAATATGAAAAGGATTATAAACAAAACTATAATACAAATATAAATGGGTGAAAGGTCAATAAACATTGTTTGGTAATAAAAGAAACAACAAAAAATGCAATGAAAAATATGAAGAAGGTTATAATACAACTATAAATGGATGAAAGGTCAGCATCGATATGTAACTTTTTAATTAGATGATTAATATCTAGAAGTCCCCCCCCATAATTATGTATGATATTATTGGCAGTAAACAATAGCTGTCGGGTCAATGGAGGGGGGGGGGGTGGGGTCGAGGGGAATCACTAAACTATATTTGGAATTTTGGTACTTTTCTTTCATTAAAGTGATGGCCCCCATGAGTATTGAATGGATAATCCTATTCGGAACGTGTGTAGATTGTTTTAAGATTTTTTTCAACAACTTATTGAGTGAAATAATATTTGCAGAACTATGCCAGACAGGGTGTCGGGATTCTTAGGGGCCTGGAAATGACTGTTCTAAGAATTCCAATGAGTTTTCAGGCTTTTCTATTATTCTTACCTCGATTTATATCTAAAATATTATTATCACTGTGTCTGAGGTACATGTAATATGTGTATTTAACTGCATTAGGTATGTTTGGCATCAGGAAGTATAGATCATAACTGTTTGGTAGTCTGTTCTTATTCACCCCGGTTATTCAGGAAAAAAAAAAAAAGAAAATGAAGAAAAGAATATAAACCCAATTGAAATCAACTTCTTTCAAGGCAACTATATGCAAGACCATATTTGTGAGGTCTTCATGCGAAATCTGATGATTTACTTCAGTAGGTCCGAAGATAGAAGGAAAGTTTTGACCACATCTCAATTTTAAACATATTTCAAGACATCATATTATATTCCACACTGGGGTAAATATTAATTTGTTCCCATTATGTTATTCGTGATTGGACAGCTAGAGGTGTATGGTACATATATAAAATAAAGTAGATGAATTTGCATTATTACTTTGAAAATGAAAGTACTGAGAAAAACTTTTCCACTTTTTGTTATTCGTGTTTGGACAGCTAGAAGGGTATGGTACATAACTAAAATAAATTAGATGGGTTTGCATAATTACTTTGAAAAAAAAGGTACATAGAAAAACTTTTCCACTTTTTGTTCCTATTCACCCGTGTTCCTATTCACCGCGTTTTACGGTACTACTATACTACTCCTCCTCCTCCTATATTTCTTTTACTACTACTGTTACTACTACTTCTACTACTTACTACTACTCCGTCTTCTTTTACTACTTCTATTATTCTTTATAATATAACTACTGCTATTACTACCTGTGCTGCTACTCCAAATACATTTTTAAAAATCAGTAATTAAGATATCAATATAACGATATAACCACATTGACACAGAGTGACTTTCAGGAGGTGACATCATTTACCGATCAAACTATGTAAAATTGTATTTACATTATTATCGTGATTTGTACGCTATATATATATATATATATATATATATATATATATATTTTTTTTTTTTTTTTTTTTTTTTTTTTTTTTTTTTTTTTTTTTTTTACTTTAGTGTAAGATAATTTGTTTGTTGAGCGCTATAAGCGTCATACCTTGACGGACACTGGCGCTTTATAGGCCTAAGTTTCCCAAGTATTATTATTATCATAAAATATCAAACTAGGATAATAAGAAAAGCTTAAAATGATTGACAAAAAAAAAAAAAATGAATCTATAAAATACTAAGTAGGCCTACCGTTTCATCAGAAGGCAATAAACAATCCTAATCGATAAACAAGATTTATCCAGGATCATTGTTTCACATACAAAATAGCCTTATAACCTATCTTATAACAATAATTATTACTGTCTTTCTCCCTTCCAACTTAAAGTCCTTTAAAGCATTTCCTACGTTTCACTATAAATTCTGTTTATTTCCAGCGCAAACTGTGGACAGAGAGATTGCCCGCCATCAGTCAATGTCATTAGTGAAAAGAAAATTGAGTTGGATGAACCTGTTGAACCTCATCAACCTGTCACTGATGATTCTAAGTCAGGGGGTGGCGCTGGAGACACGAATTTGACAATGGTAGAATCGAAATCCGAAGTGCTGAAACAATCAACTAGTCCACCCCAGGATCTATCAGAGCATGTGCAAGAACATGAAGATGCACAGGTGCATAATCCGCTCAAGGACCAGGCACCAGACCACTCAACAGACAAGGCACAAAGAGACACCCAAACCGATGAAAAGGCCCAGGTCCTAAAAGGGTTACTGGCCAAGAGACAGGAACATGAAAAGAAACTGGCCCAGGAAAGAAGGGACGTGCTAACCGCGAGCGGTTATATAAAGGTTGTACCTTTCATTCAGCACCCAGCTCAACCGGTTCGTGGAGCAGAGGGGGACCCCACAACTCCGGATCGTATATACATCACCATGCACCCTATAGAACAGAATCAGAAAGGCCTCAATGAACGAGATGCCCCTCAGAGTGAACATAAAGACCCAAGTGTTTACATAGTGCCCCGCAATCCCAAACAGCATCCAGGTGCATTGTGTTCTGGAGAAGAGACGTACATGAAACCCAAAGGTCATAGACCCCTAGAGGAGCCAAACCTAGCTCTGAAAAGCAAGCAAAGAGGCGGTACCTACCATTATCCCACACCTGTTCACCACAGTTCTCCTGTTCACACACCACAGCTGTTCACCCTGCCAAGGCTCAAGAAACCAGTACCAGGTTCAGTGGTCTATGATTATCCAACCCTGCCTGCTCGTATCCCGACTCCTCCTAAGATACCAGTTGCCATCGAGGCAAGTGATGGAGACGGTAAACTATACGTCAATGTCGGCATCAAAACCCAACCTCCAGTGCTTAAACCCAAAGAGGAGAAAGTATTTGTTTAGTACTAAAGATAATAATAATAATAATAATGTTTCACAATTTATCAAAATTAATCAAAGCACTTTTAGCGATGTATACAAGGAAAACAAACCCTTTTCGACGCTTTTTGTGGACGCGGTTGCGTAGCACGTAATGTGGTGAGTGACCCACCCGGGATTTCAACTCTTCTTAGGTTGGATTTATTGACCAACAAAACCAGCTTCATGACAAACACATCTCTGGGATTAGTATGTGATGGTTCATTGTTATTTCTACATACTGGCTGCCTTATTGGACGCCATTTTGAGAATAATCATCTTTCTGGGCGGTTGTACGACACATGCTCCTGTGACAATAAACCAGTTCGTAATCAGTAGGCCTACATGGTACAAAATGACCCTGAAATGACCCAAATTTGTGCGCGCACGCGCATATGTTTTGGCGGACAAAAACCATGACCAAAACAGCTGTTTAGCATCTAAAATAATACTGGTGCGGGCATCGTGGTGCGTACAAAATGACAGCGTATAAAGGTCAATAATAATTTGTACTCGGTACAAATGACCTTTATGATGACATGCGTAAATTGTAATTACGAATTGGCTTATTGCGTCAATCCTGTATACTAACTGAATTCGAAACGTCACCCCTGGACCAAACAGTATACCTAACCCTAAACCTAATCCTAAACATTACCGATAAAACCCCATTGTAACACCAGGCCTAACCCTATATCTTGGACGAAAGAAAGCCCCAAGCAAATGTCCAAGCAACTTCCTGGGGAGCGTTTCATGAAAGGAAGTTGTCGGGTATTTCATCCGACAACTGTTATAAGCTACTGAAATCCTTGCATCTGATTGGCTGAGAGCAAATTTGTCAGTAAAAATCACTGACAAAATGCTTGATGAAACGCTCCCCAGACGTCTGATTTTCTACGACGTCAAATATGAAATTCGTAAATTCAAATAATACCAGAAACCTCTAAAAACCCCCCTTGTTACACTTTTTAGAGCGTTTGTTTAATATATATAGACCTCACTGTACAGAGTATTTCCTTAAAAAGGAAACCCAGATTTTCCTTTTATCTACTAGAAAATGATTATGTCCTGATTAATTCTTATTATTCGTGTCAAAGCTAAAGTCACCATCTTCCATATGATACCAAGTATGTTATGATATTGTTTTGCATAAATGAATTTGAAAGGTTTTAATTGAGTCATGTCAAAAGTAGTTTGCACACATAAGTAATGCATAGTGTAATTTTGTACAATGCAAGTACAATGGCGAAAAACAAACAAGCAAAAGATAAAGACACATAGCAAAGAAAAGTGATATTTAATGATGTTTCCTTATTCATCTTTCAACATGTAGGCAACATTGAATGAGATATGATTCCATAATTAGCCCCAACATCCTTCCACGTGACCGCCTTGTCTGTCCTTGCAAATGTGTGCTCGATCCAAGACAAAAATGAACCGAAAGCAGAGTTAGGTTCAATGAATGGCCAATCTTTGTGTTACTCTCGTGAGCAGATCATTTTTTACATTGCTAATTTAAAATTGTATTAGTATATAGTATATTGTAGCATATGGAAGGGGATGGAATCTCCCTTTTTATGATATTATTACAATTAATCTACTTCCGTTTATTTGGTGAGGTGTTGCTGGAGAAAGTTGGGTTTCCTTTAAAAAAAAATCAACACACACTGTATAAACATGATAAAATTCACATAGACGTGCCTTCAATGATAACGTCACAACGAAGCTCAAGTGCCGTTTTCAGGGATCATCCTCTTTTGATAGATTATAAAAGGTATGGACAATAAGCGTTTTATATGTAACAAAACAACATATCTCTTCAAGCTGAACCTAGTATATATCTATGAGAAAAAAAACCTACATTTAAATTCATGTCTATCTCATGATCCCACTTAGTCTCTCTAACAAATTCTGTACCAATGCCCAATTTCACTCATACAATATACACGTAGTTCCTCCCACTTTCATTTACCGTTGACGATAATTAAAGTTGCAAAAAACTCTATCTTCTACAAGGGGCCCATAATCTGGAATAATTTACCCTCACATATCAAATGTAGTCCTTCTCTTAAAGTCTTCAAAAGGAGGTTGAAATCACTCATACTGGATACTTATAATACTTAGTTTACTTTATCTATGTTCAGGCTTTACTCTTACTTTCGTATTGTTTGTTTTTGCTTTGCTATGGTTTCTCTGTTTTGCATTTATGTATAAATATATATGATGTTGTTTTATCTTTTGTTGGTGGCAGCACCAATAAGGCTCTTTTGCCTTCCTAAGCTGTCTCCTCATTCATGTACTATTATACTGTGATTGTTCTATAATTTTTGTAAATGTACTTTTTTATGAATGGATGAAATAAATGGAATGAATGAATGAATGAATGATGTTGTTTTCTCTCTTTAAAGTGATTGATTAACTTTGTGAAAAATTGTAAAATCAGCTCAAATGCCAGTGAATTGTGTGCAGTCCTCTAACTACATATATAATTAAGGATATGTGAAAGTATGAGAGAAAATGGAACCCGTTTACTATCCTAAAAAAGAGAAAATCGCGATCAATCGCTAGCGCAAGTCGCTCGGCTTCTTCGCTGCGCTGCAGTCACAAAAACCAAGCACCAGCGCTTGGCGATTTCAGAGCGGGTTTCCAGCCCATACGGTATTCTGTGATAGAGCGAGGTATGCCAACCGTAAGAGTTCTTTAGGGTTCGGTGGTACTCTATCCCGACATCAATGTTCAATCGTAAATATCTTGATATATAAACGACCGATCAGCTTATAAAACTCAGGCGATTCCTGTCTGAGCTAAAGGTTTGCAATAATGATTACAGCATTAGCTAGAACAGTGATTTTTTTTTCAATCCTGGGCAAAGTTAATCAATGCCTTTATTTTTGGTCTTATTTCAATTCAAGTTTTGTATCTGTAGTATCATTTGTATCTATACATAAAAAAAAAAAAATCAGAAAATAACTTCATATATAAAATAATGTACATGCTTGCCCGAGTTGAATGTTGAATCTCGATTCTCTGACATAATTATTTTGAAAGGTGAAAGAGAGAGAGAGAGAGAGGGATGGGACGGTAATTCCTTGCATAACTCGAAAAGAGGAATTGGTCATCATGGAAAAATACGAATTAAGAATAAACTGAGAGGGAGAGATACATATCTAAGAGACGGGGAAAAATGAATATGAATAGGAAAGAGATAAAGAGAGAGAGAGAGAGAGAGATTACAGAGATAGAGAGATAGAGAGAGAGAGAGGAAAGAACTAATATGAATGGAGAAAGAGATAGAAGAAAGAGAGCACAAAAGCAGACAGTCATTTCAATAATTTCTGTAATTTTTTAGACAAAAATATCAAAAGACAAAATCAAGAAATCAGTGAATACAAAACATGAATGGAACTAGAAGAGAGTCACATATGTACAGCAATATGTACTGGTATTTTGATCCGGATACATATCCGGTGTCTTTGTACACCAACTTTATACGGGAAGTCAAAGAACAAGTAGCCTACACGCAATACGACTATTTGGAAAGATGTCTTTTCATCGTGTATCTCTGTTTTTGGTGATTACAATCGCTCTTTCTATGGCCCGCGTGTCCAGCTCATGTAAGTATCTACTAGACGTAATCATGGTAATATATACAGTGTAATTACGTAATTATTGTTTCGTGGAAGACAGATCACACACAATAATCGGTTTTACCCTGGAATTTATTTTTGTTTCAAATTAAATTGAACGCCCAGGAAGAAAACGCCATTGGTCCTAGTAATTATTTCTAAAAAACTCTTTCTCCTCCTCCTCCTTCTACTACTACTACTAAGTACTACTACTACTATAACTGCTAGTACTATTATTATTATTATTAGTAGTAGTAGTACTACTACTACTACTACTACTACTACTACTACTACTACTACTACTACTCCTCCTACTACTAGTACTGCTACTACTACTACTACTACTACTACTACTACTACTACTACTACTACTACTACTACAAGCGGGGCATATACATCTACTACCACTACTACTACTACTACTACTACTACTACTACTACTACAAGCGGGGCATATACATCTACTACCACTACTACTACTACTACTACTACTACTACTACTACTACTACTGCTACTACAAGCAGGGCACATTCAAATACTTCAACTGCTCTTACTAATACTAATTATTTTACTCCTAATTTGTACATTATACTATTTCATGCAGACTACAGGTACCCTTTTACCTAATCTGGGTCAAGCGTGACAAATGTAGATTAATGTCTTGCCAAAAGAGTGCTGGATCAGGTACTACTACTACTACTACTGCTACTACTACTACTACTACTGCTGCTACTACTGCTGCTACTACTGCTGCTACTATTGCTACGAGAACAAGAGCAATAAAACCAGTAACAAACGGGGGCGGATCCAGGATTTTGTAAAAGGGGGGGGGGGCACACAAATCTCTGACAAGAAAAATAAAAAAAGGTTATCAGATTTTTTTGGTCCACTTTTTCTCCAGAATTCCCTGATAAGCAAAAAAATAATAAAAAAATAATAAAAAAATAATGTTATCAGATTATTTTTGTTCAGTTTTCCTCCAGAATTATCTGACAAGCAAAAAAAAAAAAAAAAAAAAAAAAGGCGTAATCGCATCCTCACAGGGGCCATTCCCTTCTTGTCAGAGCAAAAGATCGAGAATGTTTTTTATTTTACTTTCATACTTTCAGAAGAGTATACTTTTTGTCATAATTATTATTTTGTAATTTTTTTAATTTCATAGTTTTTAAGACCTAACTTAAAAACTTATCTTGATTGAATCCCATTAGCATTATTAACAAACACATGGATTCACTGAATAGAGAAGTAAGCATTTTGTTGTCATTTAATCTACCAACACTTGCTAATACAATTACTCTCTGTATTCAACTTGTATTCTTTCATGAATTTCATTGAATAAAATGACGGTATTAGTCCATTTGGCACTCATATGTAGTCAATAGCGAACCTAGAAAAGTTGCGTACACTGAAGTTTTTTTGTTTATTTGTGATCTTCTGTGGTCCTAGAACAATTTAAGCTTTGTTGCCCAAGGGGCAACCTTGAGCAATTTATATAATTTGCATAAATCCAAAATGGCGCCTGGTAGCCATATTGAAACCTAACTTTTGAATCACATGTCACATACTAGTGTATGATGCATGTATATCAGGGTTTCGAGGGACGTAGAATTCATTTTTAACGCAAGTTTTGCAATTTAAGGTCATGTTTAGGTCATAAAGGTCAAATAAAGATCAAATTTGTATATGTGTACATGATTGTGCGTACGTTAGATTTTTAAACTGCTATAGATGTCTAATATTTAAATGAAGGGGCTTTGGGTGTGTAGAATTATCTGAGATCATTCATTCATACGCTAATCAGAAGGGGTCAATTCGAGGTCAAAGTTGAACTTGATATTATGGATAGTACTTTGTTTAGATATGATTTGTCTTTGACGGGTATGTGATGATGTTATGTTTTCAGTTTAAGTCGAGTTCTCAAACTGAAGGTCAGGTCAAAGTTCAATCTTACCCCTGGGTCACAAAGGTCAAATTCAAATACAGCTTACCTGTAAGTTTAGTTCATTGTCAAGGCTTAGAGGATAATATTTGTATGCAGAATTGTGGATAATAATGCAGAATCAATCTATGATGGTACCATTCATTAAAAATTCCAGTTAATATTAGTCACAAAGGGATCAGTCCAATGTCAAAGTTGAACTTTACAGTGGATACTGCATTAGTGTAATATGCCTATGAAGGTTTCGGGTCCGAATCTTGTGTGGTTTATTTAGCTTTATAACTCATCTTCAGCCAGTTAAAGTTGAGTCAAACTCTGATGCATCTTGATCACAGGGTGAGAGGTCAAGTATGTTTTGTATATGCCACAAATGAATGGGAATGAGTTGTCTTCGTCAAAATTTGTTTTGCATTTCTACTTGCCAAAAACAAAAAGTGAACTCCAATTTGCTCTCTTTGGTCGTCCAATGGAACTAACAGGGGACTACAACGGTCAGTTTTGTCACACGTATATTGAAAATAATATACTCGAAACAATGTTGTAGTCCAGGTTTTAGTCCACAATTATTCACAGTGATGTATGTGGTGATGATGATTTGGTATAAGTGATGTTCATGAGACAGTGATCTAGATTGGCTATTGACACTTCGCGATTGATTGCAAACTTTGTGTTACGGGGCCCAGGTCATCAAAATTTAAACTATAGGCCCTACCTTCCCAACACCAACCCCGTGATGAACACATGGACCTTCCTGCATAGAAACTGCACAGTCCTAATCTACATGCAGCTCTATGTCTGCAAAGTATATCTGAAACTGAAAGTTTGCACTATAATTGCCACAATCTTGATCAGATTACCTCAAACATACCACAAACATACTGACAAATTTCCGTCAAGATTGGCAGAAGAAATCCACAATCATGATATTTTACATGGCTTTCAACATGCACATAGACATCAATTTTCATGATTTTTGAGACATCTAAGAATTATACTGTGCCAGGGATTTTTCGTTCTCGGATAGTATAGATACATTCCAGTATCATCCATTGGGAAGATTTCCATGTTTTCCTGTCAAGCACCTCTCATTAGCAATAATACTATTTGTAGTATCTGAACAATTAAAAGGAAATGCATAATCTTATTATAGTGCCATATACTTAAAGGGCTGTGTTATTACTTAATTAGCCGGTGACAGATTTTGCCTACTTGGACATCCACATGAGCATGATGAGTGAGACGTAAATGTATGGCGGAGAATAACCTATGCTGACGCTATCTATTAACTTGATGTAGAAGAAAAATTATGTAACAGCTTCAGAATCTCAGTAACGATCGCTCTTGGTTCCAACAAAGATCATTACCGGTAATACAAGCCAAACGATAGTCCAATTGTCCAGGTTCATTACTACATTATCAACAGCCCAGCAAGACTGCCACGGACGTCAGGGCTATGCATAGGTGCTATGGACATTCTGAACTGTAGCACCTTGATTCACACGACGTAATATATTTTTAGTAATTCAACATTCAATGGTTTGCAGTATACCAAAACGTAAAGAAACTAAACTGAGGTGATTTGAAGCGGCACAAATCTGAATACATATAACATTCTCTGAGTCCTGACAATGAAGTAACAATGAGCCAGCGGTGAGATTGAACTTTGACCTGAGCTTCAGTTCGTGAACTCGAATTAAATCGAAAATATGACATCTTCAAAGCATTCGGCACCACATACCCGTCAAAGACAAATCATATCTAAACAAAGTACTATAATTATATCAAGTTTAACTTTGACCTTGAATTGACCCCTTCTGACAATGAATGAATGAATGATCTCAGAGATAAGTTCTACACACCCAAAACCCCTTCATTTAAATAGACATCTATAACAGTTTAAAAATCTAACGTTTGCACGGTCATGTAAACAGGTAACAAATTTGACATTTATTTGACCTTTATGACCTTAACGTGACCTTAAATTGCAAAAAAAGTGCATTAAAATGAATTCTACATCCCTCGAAACCCCTATATACATATATCATACACTAGTATGTAACATGTGGTTCAAAAGTTAGGTTTCAATATGACTACCAGGCGCCATTTTGGATTTATGCAAATTATGAAAATTGCTAAGCTGAAATTGTTCTAGGGGGGAAGTCCAAATATTCTCGATATTTTACTCTGCTCTATTTACATCGTTATACACACTAACCTCCATTTTCACTTTATAGCTATGCGGTTGAATGTAAACATTAAATGTGTTGGTATTTTTTGGCACATATTTGTAGTGACGATTAGTCACATATTTATTTAATCGATGATGTCTTGTGGCATGCTGTCATCGTTTTGATGATGACATGTAGATCAACTATTATATACTATCCATATTTATCGTACACCAAATGCATAACAAATATTGTCCTTCTCTAATATTTTTGAAGGGATAGATATATATTTCATAGAGCATAACATACAGAAACAGGATTTTATTGACGTAAAATAATTGTTGCACAGGTATGGTTTAATATTTCGTTTGGCGGAAAATAATGATTTTTTTCACTTACTGCGTCATATTCGTTTGAATTTAAACAGTAATGATTCGTCTGATAGGAGGTTCTAAACCCACGCAAGGTCGTTTGGAAATCTCTCGAACCAACACTTGGGGTACCTTCTGCGGGGACGGATGGACACTCGAGAACACTCAGGTGGTTTGCCGTCAACTGGGGTTCCCTGGTGCTGTCACCTTCTTTTCAAGTACTTCCCCATTCTCTGGTGCCAGTGACAGGGTTGTTCATTCGATTTCAGACATCTCCTGCAATGGAAGTAAGCACTACCTATCTCGTGTTCATCACTTAATTACACTGGCTACACCCCTCAAGACCAACAGCCCACGAGATGGACATTGTAGGTCTCGCGAGCCTACTGACAACGTTTCTGTTGGTCTTGTGTGTTGCCGTTATACAGCAATGACCTGATTACACTTTGATGTTAAGTGATTCCATCGAATTATTGAGCTTCACGAGTCAACCTCTATATTCCATAATACTTATTGTCATTTTGCAGCAAAAGAATTGACGAAATGATTTCAGTCATGAAATGAAATTTGTTGGCCACAGCGCAGGTAATTTTTTAAGGGGAGAGGTTGAAATTAGGCGCTCAATACCAGCACGCACTTGTTTTGGATCTAAACCTGGACTACAGTTATAAAAATGTTCTCAGGCTGACTTTAGCATTTAAGGAATTTCAGCCACCTATCACTAATTTAGGAACCCAAATCAAATATTTAGTTTTCACTTTTGGAATATCATGAAACTGGAACATTGAAATCTCTGATTTAAAGTGTTCCAGAATACTACAAGAAAGGGAATAATTTCACTTTTATCATAATATAACGAAAAAAGGGACAGCCACCACATACATTTACGTTCTTTCTTTCCTCTACAGATGAAAGCACCTTGTCATCCTGCAGTAAAACTTCGAATACATGCCAACGGGTTCTAGATGTTGACGTTACATGTCAGGGTAATATTTGATATAATATTTAATATAATATTCAATATGATTAATAAATTCAATAAAATTTGATAAATCTTAATGTAGGGTAATAATACATGATAGTAATAATGATAAAATAATCATAATCATGACAATATTCGTAATAGTAGAATAATATATAATAATGATTATAAATCATACTGAAACTTTATGAATGATGGTAGCTGAATATAATTTTCATAATGAGGATGGGGGGGGGGCAGGATTAATAGCATGTTTAAGGTTCTGATACTTCCTATACTTGAACTGAATTTCAGTGGAACGTTTGGCTATATCTTTCGTTCAACTTTGAATCTTTTAAAACGTTTTTCCAGTACCAGCAGGGGAACCCTTTATTAGATTTAAGAATATTAAATAACATTTTCGGAGAGTTTCGGCCTCGATTATCCTGTGGTGTCTACGCATGTTCATACACGAGGGGGGGGGGGGGGGGGGAGTATGATCCCGTAAGGCGTAGAGTTCCAAAGGTGTCGGTCATGGGGACGGACGGGTGTAGGTAGGTTGTAGCCGTTGTAGGAATGGATCGTATTGCTTTTTTTCCTGTTGCCTTTTGACCTAGCTCTCCCTTTGTTTCTTTGGCTTACCTTTTGGTTTTAACAGTCTTCGGCTATGCTGGTTGCTACATACAGTCCGGTGTTTCCATTATACCTGAATCCACAAATTCGCTCATGACTAACGATCTATGTATTGATACGTGTCGCGCTAGTGTTTCATACGCCATCTTACAGGATACGTCTTGCTTTTGTGAAAGCTCCCTGTCCGGATTTACCCGGAAGGACAGTGATCGGCCTTGCAGCACTAATTGTCCTGGGAACCAGGCACAGTCGTGTGGTGGACCGCAAGTCTACACGGGTAATGACTTCATTTTTATGGAATTTTTTGTCTGCGTAAAAATTCCGTTTAAAAAACATGGAAGATCCACTAAACCAAGTTTTAGAAGAAAAAGAAGAGATAATCTCCTATTTTGCGATGATGTCTTGGAAAGAAGTATTGTACTGTTGTACTTATACCACAGTCACACACCCAAACCGACCCCACACCGACTCCAGACGGACCGATTCTTGGCCACTGGTGGCAATGTAATTTTTTGTTCGGTCTGTTGTAGGTCTGGCGTCGGTCTTGTTGGTGTGGCTGTGGTATGATGTCTACTGTCATAGTGAAACCACTCTTTTAAAAAAGGTAGACGCATCAATTCATTTTGGTAATATACATTACTTCTTTAACAAGCGGATCTAACAAACCGTGTCTTTCTTTTTCATTCTTACACATATTCTTCGTTGATTAGTCTTTCGCACAGACGTGGGATTCTGCGTCGAGCCGTCGAAACCTTATCTGGGTGACTTCACCCTGGATTCAAACCGTTACGGAAGCATTGTCGAGTTCCGCTGTGATAGGGATTTCGAGCTGGTAGGAAATACAACACTTCAGTGTCTTGGTAGCTCTGCTGATGCACTAGACTGGAATGGAGAATATCCGATATGTGCAGGTCAGTAGTTTACATGGGAAACATTTACCATCGATTATTAAAATAGGTGGCGCACCGAGGATCCAGCCATTAAGGGGGCATCGATGTTATGATGGTGTGTGTGTGTGTGTGGGGGGGGGGGGGGGCAAGGGACCGGAAATACCAATGAGAGAGAAAAAGACCATATATTTAGTGGACGGAAGGGCTCAGCATCTTCTTTTCACATTGCCTGTCTATATTTCTTCCTCTGAACACCCCGCACTTTGAAGGAGTGAGGAAGGGGGGGGGGGGGAGGGCTGAACGTACAATACTCGTTACAATGCAAGAGACACAACAGCGTTATTACCTATGATAAATAAACATAACTATACTCATATAAAACAAACAACATCCTTAAATATTTCTGAGTATTAAAATGTAACATTCCCAATAATTTGGTAAACGAAGTTAAAGATGACATTAATTATGACATGAACTTTCACTACCTTCAAATCCCAATGATGAATAATCATGAATCCGTCCCATTTCATAGCCGTAACAGCCTTTAGAGGCAAGTTTTCGTCCCTCAATAGTAAACCTTTCAGGAATAGGAAAGAAACACAGGCAGCATATTCATTATATATATATATTGACTGTGTATTATTTCCTTCTACCCCATTTTTTTTTCCTTAACGCTGGTTCAACTCTGAAGAGAAGCGACTTGGTATGTATACGAAAACTTGTTATTAATTCGATTTGTTTTTGTGTGTTTCATTTCAACAAATCATAAGAGTTACATGTATTTATGCCACTCAAATTGCAATGTACAGAAAAGGGAAACTCATATTCAAGCCCCAATATCTTAAAAACTAAGTGAAATCCCTGAAATGTAGTGCAATGTCATGATAGTTGATGATGTCTTCTTTTAATTTGATAGGCTACATGCTCAGCAAAATGCAATGGTGGATGATTGAGCACTGGCCATTAAACAGCATGTCAAAATCGTATTTGCCCAAGTTTAGGCTGAATGGTGTTCAGGAGTTCATATTTTCATTATTTGTGAGTGCAATTAACTGGAATGGAGACCATTCAACCAACCTTTGGTTGATCATCGATTTCTCTCAAAACTTGGGCAGAGGCAAATTTGACATGAGTCAGGAAATATGTTACTGTCAAGCTGTCCACAGTCGGATTTTATTGATCAAGGTGTCAAATTAGAGGAGACATGATAGGTTACAATTTGAAGTATTTTTGATTTAATCTATATTTACTGATTGCAACTATATTCAGGGTTGAATCTGGGTTTCATTTTTACTGACTCACACTGTATATTTAAAGAAAGAAAAAAGAAAGAAGAAGAAGAAGAAAAAAAAAAAACAAAAAAAAAAAAACGGGACCGCCTACATGAGTAATTGCATTTTCTTTACATATAGTTCATTAATTTTTGAATCATGATCAGTTATTACTTCTGTTATAAATAAAGGGGAAATAATTAGAATTTTGCGGTGAGTCATGTGCTTATAGCGGAGACTGATTAAACTACAAAAAACAATGATATCAAAATTCTGTTACCATGGTATTGATAGACTGCTTCCTCTATCATCTTGCAGTAACCCTTGGTTTGGTACTTTGTTCGATGGGTGCTATCATTGTGTTTCTATCCACTGTGTTTGCTGTTTGCGGGTGAGTAGAGTATCTCCCAGTAAGTAGTCAAATCCCTATCTTGAAAAATGGCTAAGGCTGCATCGTGATTTCCTTTACTTGATCTTCCTGCATGTATGATTTAATACATTTATCCATTATCAAGGAATAGAGGAAATTTGTTTACGATTTCTTCAATGAAAAATAGTTATCAGAATTAATAAGGAACACAAACAGAACCTAGATCTTAGGGTGTCTCGGGTGGTATAGATCATTAATATAAAGACTCACTACAAAGCTATACATAAGTACTATAAATAATCCCATGTTTTTGTCCATAATGCAAAACGATCATGAAAAAAAAGGAAGAAGAAGAAGAAGTAATAGTAGTAGTAGTAGTAGTAGTAGTAGTAGAAGAAGAAGAAGAAGAAGAAGAAGAAGAAGAAGAAGAAGAAGAATAAGAAGAAGAAGAAAGCCCTGCAAGCCCGATCAGGATATAATTTTTTTAGAGAAACGACGTTTTATAACTATCCCTCTCAAACATATGATTTCGCATGATGTTTAATAAACAATTATGTATAACTAGAATAGTATCGCATTTTTTTTCCTTTAAAATTCTTTCCAGGGATATTCGGAGAAAAGTGCACAAGGGAAATGAAGAAGTTAATACAGAGCTGGTATCCGTCCCCATCAACCAGACACAAGACATACCAAGTATCCATTGGAACACCCAAGCTAACATCGTCCAACAAAGTCTCAACGAAGTTTCAGTCTCTCCCGTAGCTCCCAGTAGGCAATTGCAAATCACTTGCACACCACAAACTCCAAGGCACCCTCCTATTTCGGTTGGTGTTCCTAGCACTACTTCACACGCCTCCGGAGAATATGCAGGCATCTATGAGGACTTGGAAGACTATGTCTCTCCTGGGGAAGATATTGGCGGAGGGATGGAGCTCATGTTTGAACGCCATCCGAGTGAAGAGGAATCGTATGAGAGGTCAACTGTGACGCAGTCTGCAGCTGTAGGAACATACAAGCAAGGTGAAGCCACGAACGACTGTAGTTCTGGTCAAGCAGAAGGAAACGATGGGTACCTCGAAGTCCTTTCTGAACAACAGAATCGTTCTAAACAACAGGAAGGGAATAATTTGAAAGTCCGTTGTAATCAAGGAGAAGTGAATGATGGCTACCTCGAAGTCAGTTCTGAGCAACCGGAAGGGAATGACGGCTACCTAGAAGTCCTTCCTGACGAAGAAAAAGCTACAGACACAAGAGGAAATCGACCTAATACCTACCATGAGATAGCCGGTGAAGGGGAAGCACCGAGCAACCGAGACCAAACATGCCAAAGTGGCCACGACTACACTTACATTGCGGATATCAGCAAGGTGGACATCAGACCGCGACTTCCTCTTCCTCTTCCGGAGAATGAACAATCCGACTATGATGACACATCAGTACAACCAGTCTACAAGAATGAAGGTGCTATGTGCCCTCGCCTTCACCGCCAAGATGAAAAGTAAAAGGCTACAGAAATGCATAGCAGTGCCGTTTGTTTTTATTTCAAAACTGACTTGTGATTTCTGTTAGAGATTTTTTGTCTGCATATATCAATAATAATCATACAATTACTGGATACGGTGAGAGCAGTTGAAGGTGCCCTGCTCTCTCTATTGAGAGAGAGAAATAAAGTTCTTCTGTGAAGAGATGTTACTCCCTTCACATTATCCGAACATTCTTAATCATGTATCATTTTGTCTATTTCCAGTACCTGATAAATGATTTTTTAAAATTACATTTTGATACGTTTAAGAATATAATTTGTCTGTAGCTTTCTCTGATTGATGGACTACATTTTATACACGAGATTTGATGGCTGAGTCATTAATGCATTTGGAAATTCTAGACCTCTAAGGGTTTAAAATTTCAAAAGAAATGATAAATAATATACAAAAAAATAATACTCAAATATCTCTGCATAATTAAAGGTATTCAGCAATACACAAACAATGATATTAACAGGTACAATGAAAATTAAAGAAAAAACAAGCAATTACATGTATATATGCATGTGTCACGTGTGTTTGTGTGTGTGTGTGTGTGTGTGTGCGCGCGCGCACCTTAAAAATATTCATGTTCAGTCGCCTCCATTGTACTTAGAATATGTAAATATTTGGCATGACTTAAAACAGTACAGAATTATCACTAGTAACTTAGGAAATTAAATGATTTTAATAATGCTTTGATCCGTTTTGGCCGGAAAACATTTTTTAACAGAAAACTATTTGAGGCTAATATATATCAAATTAAGCATGTTGTAAATAAAAATATGACCATTTAAGGCCAGTTAGCTATTTTCTACAAAAAGGTCTTGATGCCAACGATTTATTCTACATTAGTAACATTTATTCAGCTTTGCCGGTGTATTTGAAAGAGAAAAGGAAAAAAGACGAAGAGATAAAGGACACGACGGATTACTCGGAATCGATGTATAAAGTAGGCGATAAAATAATATTATATGAAGGACTGTCTTCTAAATTATGTTATAAAATCTTTATAGATAACATAAAGGAAACCTTTGCATTTAGACACGAGGAAATAGCACGTCGTTTAAATAATACATTTGGCATTGCGACTTGCTTTTCGACCCCGAGATTAACCACTTCAGATGGGAAATTACGTGAATTTAAGTTTAGATTATTACATAGTATCCTATATTGTAATGATAAACTTTATCAGTTTGGCTTTTTATCGTCTAACTTATGTTCTTTCTGTGGAAAGGAAATTGAGGCATACAGTCACTTGTTTATGAAGTGTCATTTGGTTGAAAAAATTGTGGCAAGGGGAGCAAATGAAATCGATGCACTTAAATACTTTATAAAATGGGAGGAAATTTTAGTTGGTTTAGATGGAAAATCAGAAAAACATTTCTACATTAACCACTTAATTATAGCCTACTCATGTTTATTTATGAACGGCATGTTATGGAATTATATTATTTATATTGTGTTTATTCCATATGATGTTGATTAATATTGTGTAATCAATACTTAATTTGTAATATTCGTTTTGAAAATCTGAATCAAGGAATAAAAATTATGAAAAGAAAAGAAAAGAAAAAAAAACAACAACCTGTGTTTGTGTTTGTGTGATTAGATATGATACAATCATGACAAACATAAACAAAGAGCGATCATTAGTCGTACATAATCAGCGTTAGATATACACAATTCTTTACTCCAATCATAGTCATTAGCTGAAGTCAGAGCCATCTATACACAGAGTTCGGTCAACTCGGTTTCATTTAATAGGCGAAATATGACCCATATCTTTTGTTAAATGCCAGGCAAAAAAAGAAAAAAAAAAAGAAAGAAAAAAAAAAGAAGCAAGCAACAAGTGCCATATTATTACCCGAGTTAGCCAAACTCTGTGTGCAGATGGCTCTTGTTGAAGTATGCGCCCTCATTGTTGGTAATATCCAGTGAGAATGTGATCAGCCTCTTGCGCATTACTACAGTTTAAAAAATTGTAATTTCAACATTCTAAACGAATAATGGATAGTATGATTTTACAACCTTTTGTAGATGCCTTAAAATCTCAGAAATATTTGAACTATTAACTTTTGATTAGGAGGAACTCTTTCAGAAACTATAGGCACAAAATCACAATATGCTCTTTTTTAAAACCTAGACATTTGCAAAGCTGAGAACCCCTTCTTTACAACTAGAAATTTGATTGGATATTTTCGTTATTTTTCATTAAAAAAAATTCTTTTATTAATCTGAATTCTTGCTGATATTAATCTGAAAGACTGTAAGTAAGAAATTTACAGTAGTGGACCTATTGTCAATTTGAAGAGAATATAGTAGGCTTGACTATAAACACAGTCTTTTAGAACAAAGATCGATTTACTGAATAGTATAATTAGGTGTGATTTCATTGCCTTTTACCAGATGCCAGATTATTTCCGACCCGGAAGGATACTATCAGACCGAGTAATTTACTATCATCTGGTAGAAAGTAATCATGATAATGATGTCACGTATTCATGGAAGTTCCATCATAACAACAGGCTTGGATGTCATTCACCCTTCCGCTTTCGTTTAAATTGACCGCCTCTCTACGCCAAAATTGACACGAACCCCCCCCCCCCCAAAAAAAAAACAAAAAAAAAAACAAAAAACAAACAAAAAAGACTAAAGACAAAAAACAAACAAACAAATAAACAAAAAAAACAACAACTCCCACAACACAACAGACCCCCAATAAAAACAAACAACCAAAAATCAACAGCACTGTTTTGAGGAGTAATGTGTGATGTTGTATAACCTAGTGTGAAAGCGGCATAACAAGAGTTTTCTTCAAACATATTTTACAAACTGATTACAACATAAAAATCAAATATCATTACATTATCAAGTAAAGTAATTACTTTGTATAGTTAACATGAATGAATCATAAAGAAAGATTGTCACATAAGCAGAGCTTGATGCGTGACAATGCCGTACAAAGGATCGGGGTGAGATGACCGTATACGTAGGTAGAGCAAATCTATTTTTTCTTGCTTCCCTGAGCCTTAGCAGGATTATGATCCGAGATCCTCCTTGCACTTACATCCCTACCGTGGGGCCCACTCGCTATTCATAAGGACCGCTATTCATAGAAAACCGCTATTCATTTAACACGCGTTATGAATAGCAGTCCTTATGAATAACTATGAATAGTGGTCCTTATGAACGGAAGTCCTTATGAATAGTGAGGTAATTTGTCTATGGTTTGCTCGCTGTGTAGGACCGCTATTCATACAAAACCACTATTCCTTTAGTTACGCGTTATGAATAGCGGTCTTTATGACTAGCGAGGTTACCCCCTACCGTAAGGTATGCCATGGTACCACTGGCGGATTTTTTTTTTTGTGGGGGGGGGGGGGAGGGCACAACCCTTCCGTCCACAAAATAATTTTTTTTTCCTCGAAATTTCCTACCTAAAAAGCATGTCAAATATGACCACCTTTTTGTCATAATTCCCCCCCCCCCCCAGAAATTTGACCCCCTTTAAAAACATGTATCCGCCCCTGACAGTCCGGCCTAATTTGGATTTCCAACATAGTGGAGAAAGATAAAGGCCTCGATCACAATTCGTGAAAGTCATACCTTGCAGATAAGATGGGCTGTGCTCAGTGAAGCTGGTTGTGGGAACCGGTAGTGTCAGCATCAAATTTTATTCAACATGGTAAAATTGCGCAAAACAGTTCTTCAAATTTGCCTGTTGATGGCAACTTTCAGAATTAATCATGCCGATATCACTGGTAAGCTTTGTAATGTTTGTCTTATTACATCATGTACATATTATTTTGTATAATAGCTTTTAATTTGGATTTTGTGGAACCCCTATATCTTTTTCTTTATTCTTTAGACGCATAAGTTGAATTGGCTGTGTTCCTGAAAATGGAGGGAGGGAGGTTGAAGGGAGGGATCGTTTGGAGAGAGAAAGAGAGAGAGAGAAAGAGAGAGAGAAAGAGACGGAGAAGAGAGAGAGAGAGAGAGAGAGAGAGAGAGGGAGAGACAGCGGGGAAGGTGGGGGCAGAAAAGAGAAGTCCTGGAACTTGTTTCGAGCAATAAAGTAATAATGCAAGCACTCAAATGATAATTAATTCCATACAACAGAGAAAAAGTTTGAACATGTTCCAATACATACCATGATAAAAAATGCAAATATTTCGATAGTCCTTGAATTTGATTATTTACATCTACATTATACACTATTCACGGGTTGTTCGTTTCCTGATCTCTATCGAAGGGATCCGTCTGATAGGTGGGAATAAGCCTAATCAAGGTCATCTTCAAGTTCGCTTCGATCACAGCACTAACTATCAATACATGTGCGGCGATTCGTGGACCGTCGAAAACAGCAAAGTATTATGTCGTCAATTGGGATATCCGGGTCTGGTACGAGACTACAGAAGTACATCCGGGATATCGTTCGCAACTGGTACTTACAGTGAAACTGTTTATAACGTCGCTTCGGTAGCATGTCAAGGAAGTAAGTTTATGGTAGCTCTTGTATTTTCATTCTTGCTATACCAGTTTTACACACACACACACACACACGCGCGCGCACGCCCACACACACACACACACAAAAGGTCCATTCCTAGCTATCATGCAATATGGAAACTTAGAATTTATACAAGAACGTGGTTACTATTGATAGTAAAAATTGTTTAGGTACCTGAAGAAGGGGGAGGGGAGGGGCACGGACCACATGCCCTCCTTTTATAGGCCTACCCCATCGAATAGCATAAAACTAATCTTTTGATAGTACAACCGGTGCCACTTACATAGTTGGACACATTTTACGCCACTGGAGAGTGAACTATATCTTATTTAATATTTGTACATTGCTAAATTTGAAATTCAGTCATCTTTATTCAAAATGAATAATGAATGCAATTGGAGCATTATCTTGTGTGGAGAGAAATTCGAATATTATTAAAATCACCAATCTTCAGCTTAAGTAATTATAGGCCCAATTTTAGTACTGTGCAGTCTTCTTCAGAATGCGTTAAGTAATAACTGAAGGCTCTGCTGAGAATACCACAATCATGACAATTATTACCATAATCACACCGAAAATTCATCAGTATTTAAATTTCGGAACTGTCACAGCGAAGCTGTTTTGAATTTCACTGTTTTCATTACTTCATGATACAGTTTACGGTATTCGACCTTGACCCACTCTGCTTATAATATCTACTTTACGATACAAAACAAGGTTAACCACTATGAAAGCACTATCAAATGAAAGATAGTCATTCAAAGCTCTACTTTTCACAAGGTGTTAAAACCAGACATCCTTTTTTTTCTCACATCGATAGGAAATGGTTCCCTCCTGTTAACTATTCCAATCAAACAATACCTAATGATATCATTAAGTAGTATGACAATGTTATATGCAATATGTGTCTTTTCAATACCAATAGCTGGGTTGGAGGAGTGGGGAGGGATCGACGAGAACCAATTATGCATATATAAATCTATTTTAAACTGCTTGAAAATACATAATGTAAAAAGTCAGCCAAAGGCTCACCGGATACTGTGATTATAAAAAAAGAAGAAGATTTTATTTTGTATTTCTTTGCTTATAAAGTGCTTTTCGTAAACGCTCCTGAGGAAAAAAAAATCCACTAAAATTTTATAAAATGTCATTTTATTTGTACCACTTGTCATGCCCGAATACCGGTTTTTATGGTTATCTTTCTTTCTCAGACAATGAGAGTGGATGTTTTGCCATCAAATGATAGACCAAACAAGTTATATAGTATTGTTATCATCATCGTTCAATTAGGCCTTCTTATCCCTGTCACACCGTCAAGACCGACAACAAACCAAACAGAACATTACACTGTACCTAATGGCTAAGAATAGGTAGGTTTGGAATCGATTTGGAATTGTTTTGGAGTCATTTTGGCGGTGGGACTGAGGTATCAGCAAGACCAGGCGAATAAACGTGGATTATTTAGCTTACTTAAAGATTAACTCATATCTGAATGTATATGAATAAACTTTTAAAATTGTCACGCTGTACTTCTCTTCTCTTTTCAGATGAGTATGAAATTGGTTTCTATCTGTCTTAATAACCACAGCATAGTGCCATGCTATGTTAAAATTGTCACACTGTTTTTCTTCTCTCTTTTCAGATGAATATGACCTTAGTTCCTGTCCTAATAACCATAGCATAGTCTCTTGTTCTATCGACCATACAGTTTCAATAATATGCCACGGTAAGTCGGAAAAATATAGTTTAGTATATTTCATGATTCTTTAAGTTGAAGTTGAGGTATGGCAATATGAAAATAAAGTAGCATGACCTATAAATTATATAAAGAGGTAGGATAAAGGAGATTGAGAGAGAGAGAGAGAGAGAGAGAGAGAATGAGAATGAGGCAAAGAGAAAGAGAGAGAGAGAGAGAGAGAGGGGGGGGGGGGGAGGAAGGGATGGGGAGAGGGGATGTTGTGCGTGTGTTGCCAGTGGGTGTGCGTGTCTCGTTTTGTGAAAAAGATTGGAAGCGACAGAGAAATGATCATATCATCTCTCTTCAGCACAAGAATATTAAAAAGCATCTCAGGTCACATTCGAATAAGGTGAATTATCACAGTCTCCTTCAGAATCCAGTATATAGGCTAAAGTATACTTATTTCTTTGGCTTGATGTTTTTGAAGCGGCTAGAAATCTGCCTTATCTGCTCTGACCCATCCTTGTTCATATTATTATTCAACAAAATATCGAATATTCATAACTCTACACACCATGATTTTGTCACAATACTTTAACTGATATGTACTAAATTGTTATTATCATCTTCGAAATCGAATCTACCAGATTTCGGATACCTTGGCTGTTTTCGCCAGCGTCCGGAGGATGTCGGAAATGTGCCGAACTCCATACGATTTCTGTATGACATCACAAACAACGACGAGTGCATTGAGAAGTGTAAAGTGGGGTATGACTACGCCGGGAGCTCTGGGCCATTGGTAAGCTTAACAGGGCCTTTTAAAAGAGACTTATGGCTCCCCTTGGCAAATTCAAATTATGTTTTGTCTTGTAGTGAAGTTAAGAATTTTTCAGTTTTAGAAATTGACAGCGGAGCATATGTACAATCGAGTCTCAACCGCCGTTTCACTCTTTTGATTAACTTTTAAAAGAAAATCCAATCCCTGTTTTTGTTCTTAGATTTTTATCCGCTTTCCCCCTCAACCTTCTATCTTTCATTTAATATCTGCATGTAACTTACTGTAATATCTATTGAAATGTGTCCTATCTATTCAACGTTCGTAGTGTATCTGCACCTTTAAATATCCTTCGGTTGAACTGGACCAAAGACCTGATGACCGATGCAGCGAGGTGTGCGCCTCTCATCCACTTCAGGCATGCGGGAAAAATGCAGGAACAGAACAGAAACCATTCTATACTTGTAAGTCAAAATCATTAACCCGTTGACTACTAGGTTTTCCTATTCCCATAGACCTTTTTGTTGAGAAGCCAACCTCTTCCAGGAGGCAATGGCTTAAAGTGACAGTACATCTTTATACCACGCCAGATTTGACGTTTCTAGACGATCATTATAAATGTAATAGTAACTGCTTTACAGCACTCATTAACATTATCATTAAATGTATGATGCACACTTTAAAAAAAGAAAAAGATTATCATTTAAAGTAATATTTACCTTTTATATCATTTTTTTCTGTGTCCATTAGCCGATCGCTCGTATGTACAATGATAATGAAAAAAAGAAAGAAGGAAGGAAAAGCTAAACCTCCTTATTCTTGGAGAAATTTACTAGGCATGTATGTCGTTTTTTTGTCATATTTTCTATCATAACACTTGGGTTTATCTGCCACAAATCCCTCTTGCCATACATTTACCGTTATCAGCATGATCAGAGGAGGATAATGCTTTGTACATTATATATATATTTCTCTCTATTTATGCTCAAAATCGTAGGGTTTATTAAATCATGATGAATAAATTTGTCAAATAATTTTTCTCAGCTTAATTTCATTGAATAACTACAACATAATTATATTAGACACCAAATGTACACTTAAAATGCAAGAGTATTCTTTAGATTAAACCTTATTGAGACATCATGTGTAGTGTAGGCATATTGTATAACAGATTATTTTGAAATATTATGTTTATATGGAGCAACCAGTATTGTCTAAATGTTTAAAACAGGCAACGGTAACCTATTGTAATAGTTACTTCATGTTTCATTCTTTGAGTAAACAACGAAGGGACACTGAAAAGAGTCGCTATATAATGGATATAATATGTATTTAATTGAGTTTTATTGAGTCTTCCAAAGAAGAGTCACTTTTCTACTACTTAAATTGTTTTAAAATATAGTTTACAGCACTCGAGAAGGATTTTGCAATGAGACATCTGCTCCAGCTAACGGGAACGTAACGGGTACTTACAACCGGTATGGAGATGTCGTCAATTTTCGCTGCAACCCAGGGTTTGATTTGATTGGAAGTGACAGTCTTCAGTGCATCTTGACATCAGCAAACATCAGCGAAATATCTTGGAATGGAACTAGTCCTATTTGCTTTGGTAATGTTTTATTATAGATACATTTGATTATCTGGCCACTATCCATAAAAACGTACTAACATTAGTCCTGGGTGCCATTGCATAAAGACTTACTATTATAGTAACTTTGCCATCAATGGTAACTACCATGGTAACGTTGCTCAAGAGCCAATCAAAATCCAGTATTCCATGAAAAGTTACTATAATAGCAAAGTTACTATAATAGCAAGTTTTATGCAACGGCACCCTGGTTTAAACCTTGATGTTAGTGGATAGTAGTCCACTGATTTATGCAACGTCAAGTGTAAGCTTCTCCATCTCGTAAAAACACCCTCCATATTCTGTACCTAAAATGTATTCAGAAAAGTCTTTTTCATCATAAAATCAAGTTCCTATTTACAATCCGCGACTTAATTGCTTCTGTTTGTTACGTTTGTAAAGCGTCTGCCTATCGAGCCAAAGAGCATGGGTTCGAATCTATCCCCGGGCGGATGACTGAAGCCTTGCGTTGTGTGTGTTAACGTGCCCCGCCCATGTTTCATAGACGCAGACTATGTTACGGTGGAACCCCCCCCCCCCCCCCCCCCCCCCCACTCAGAGGTCGGAGGGACCGCTTGCGTGTTCCCAAAATCTCCGGTAAAGGGGTACATTTCGCTCGACACAATCCGGCCCGTGAATTGTAAAAAAAGGGGGTGTATTTGACTTTTCACCCGGAGATTTCTTAAAAAAAAAAAAAAAAAAAAAAAAAAGGGGGGGGGGGTGTTTTTTCTCTCTCTCTCTCTTTGGACTCCTGAGAAATTAAAAAGGGGGTTATAAAATATCTTGAAAGTCATAGAAAAATTGATAAAATCCCAGGATCGTGGTGTGCCAAAAATGTCAAATTTGCGACGACTTTGAGCAAGACCCAGTGTCTCATCGTTGTGGATATTGTGGCTGCCTACCTGTGGCTCACAGGGTCTCACATTCAAGTGAGTAGTTTGCCCGGTAGTTTGCTTGCGAAATTAACACTTTCTAACTCATTTTCCTACACCCATGAAAATGAGGATGCATGACATTTGCTCCGGCGACAATTGCTCCTGCGACAAATGCTCCTAAAAATACGACATTTGCTCCGCGACAATTGCTCCTGCGATAATTGCTCCGACGATATTATATACTTCGCTGTTGCAAATGTTTGCTGTCCAAAACCACCCTGTTTCTAAACATTACGAGCGAGCGAAGCGAGCAAGGAAAACACACTCTTATGGTGACAAAGTATCATTTCGTCATCAAAATACATCACAGGCCTATAACCTTTCTAAAATTATATTCGTCCGCCTCCCGTTGCATGTCCAATTTGTTTTCCTTCCCAGTAAGTTTCACTCTGGATTTTCATTGAGCGCAGGGAGGGGCAAAAAATATACAAAATACACTAGATGATTTATAATTTACACCGATACTTGCAGAATTCGAGGATATAGTCGGACACCTCGCTGCAAAAATATTATGATATGCAGGTATCCGCTGCTGGAACAAGAATGATTGCTGATCGAAAACGTCTTGTTTCTAGATTTTATAAGCGGGCAAAAAATGATTTTTTTTTTTACTACTTAGAACATGTTTAGTGTATTGTTACGATCCCTTCTCGTGATTTTAGTCACGTACATTTATCGGCACCTTCCGTTCACACAGAGAATATGATCAGGGTGTGATGATAGGAATAGGCTAATGGTCACAGGCGGTTATCTCCTGAAATTCATCTATTTTAGGTCGACTTGCTGCACGAATCCTTCCAGTTAAATAACTGTCCCTTTATGAGTTAAAGAATTTAGCATAAATATTGGATAGAGAGACAAAATGGAAACCTACTCCCTTTCTAAAAAAAATATTAATATAACCGGCATTGGTTAAGATAGTGAAATCAATTAGTGAGCGAAGCGAGCGACGCATTAAATTCAATTAAATTCAGTTTTATTCAATTCAGCTTTATTCAATTCCATATATAAAACAGTACAGTGTCATTAACATGCAAAAAATTGAATATAGTATAGTGTGCTTAGACATGATCATTAAAACTGCATGCAATTATTATAATATTAAAAGACTGACAATAAAAATAGGAATTTGGTTGCTGTATAAAAACCCTTGTGGGTTTGTTTTGACAGCCACTTTCAGGTTTTCCTTTAATTTTCATTTCTCTTTTTCCTTTCTCTTTTCCTCCTTTACATTATTATTTCTTCTTTAAAAATTGGGGGTATATTTGTAAACGTCATCTTCCCTTCTTCTTCCTCTACAAGCGATTATTTTGAAAACGTCTTCATGGCTAGGCAGGGGCGAATCGCGGGGGGGGGGGGGCTCAGACAATCAGCCCTGGGCACCCCCGCACAAAATATGAAGATGGTGAGTGTACAAAGTATTTGGATCTAGTCCTTTAACCTTTAGTGTGCATATTTTCTCTTTGTATTTAGATGTTTTTAAAGAATCCATGTTCGGTGGGGGGGGGGGGGGGGGGGGGGGCGAGGTGCTTTGCCCGAAAGCATTTTGGTCCAGTTATCACACTTTTTACCCAAATATCACATTTTATGGCCCTAAATATCATTAATTTGAAAGTCTCCCACAGCTCCATCCATGGGTCGTAGCCTATGTGTCTTTGTACCCTTTAATAATTTTCGCTTTACAAATAACCGTAAGACAAGCATATTCAGACAGATGTCACAAAAAAAGTTACGTTTTATTTTAAGATAAAAATGAAAACAAACAAGGAGACACCACTGAACTTTCAAAACAAAGGATAAAACAGTTGTTCATAGGCTACAAGTTTGAATGCAAAAAAGGATGAAGTGAATATTTAAACAACAGAGTGATACAGTCCAGAGTATAATTTTGTTTTTTGAGCATACGGGCTGGAAGATTAAATATATATATATATATATATATATATATATATATATACGTTTTTACGTATCTCAGTCATGCAATTCGTTGTTTTCACAGTGCTGACACAAGATTGTGGTATTCAATAAAAATCATTTTTGAAACCCTGAAAAAATCAATTAATCATATGAAAAGTTTATAGTTTGGCTTCAAAGAATTAATAAACAAGTAAGATTCATCATGAACCTCAAAATTGTCGAGGAGCAAATGTCGCATATTCATTTCTATGGACGGAACAATAATCGATTTTTGGAGCAAATGTCGGCGGAGACATTGTCGCAGGAGCATTATTGTCGCATAATATTCATTTTGATCTGCGGAGCAGTTGTCGGGGAGCAATTGTCGCTCAATCGGAGCAAATGTCGACGGAGCAATTGTCGCAGGAGCAATTGTCGCAGGAGCAATAGTCGCAGGAGCAAATGTCGTTGGAGAAATTATCGCGGGAGCAAATGTCATCGGAGCAATTATCGCAGGAGCAATTGTCGCGGAGCAACTGTCGTATTTTTAGGAGCATTTGTCGCAGGAGCAATTGTCGCCGGAGCAAATGTCGGTTCCCCGAAAATGAATGTGTGGGACTGATATACAGTTTTGTATAATATGTACACCACGATCTACCCTACGTACCAGGCTAACTAGATCTATAGAAAGTCGCCGGGGATAATTTCTTAAATGGTAGATCTATAGCTTACAAACTATCATTGATACCACCAAAGCTTATATCTATTCTAAAATTCCTTATATAGAAATTTCTCATGACAGCATTGAGTTCTGAGATCCTTTTTTAACATTAAAAAAATCTCTCTTAAGGCTAAGGTATTGTACTTGGAATTGTAATGACAACTTACGTGAGCTGAGATATTTTTTTTTGTTTTTTTTTTGCTTGTCAGAAATTTTTTGAGGTAAAAAGAGAAATGCTGATGACCTTTTCTTGTTGTTTTTGCTTGTCAGAAAATTTTGTTAATATTTGGCCCCCTCCATCATTAAATGGATCTGCCACTGGGGGGGGGGGGGTCTGTCCTGAGATATGGGGTTGGAATGAGAGCTCACCTGAGATAGGGGGTAAATTGAGCAGTGTTCCGTATTTAGGGGGGGGGGGGGGGGGGCGGGGTCTCCAAGGCAGGAAAAGCCCGAGAAAAGCCCGCGAAAGGGGGGTTCAGAAATTTTGGCCGACCTGAGATAGGGGGGGGGGGGGGGGTGCTTTCGAAGGGAGGGAACGGGCATACGCGTACAGGAAATAATACTGAGTGGGGGGGGGGGCGGGTGGAAAACACTCTTTCCATCGGATAGGAAATCAAATGGAGGCCCCGTGTGTAGGAGAGTCACCACCTTTGCATGTTAAGAACCCACTGCACTATTCGAAGAAGTGTAGGGGGATACCTCGGTGTAGTGATACACCTGCACATCCCAAAGTTATAATCGGGAGACCCGAGGATTACCGTGATTCAGTTCGCCTTTTCCCTACCAAGCACAGGTGACGCCAAAAACTTAATATACAATTACTTTAATACTAAATAAAGATATTTACTCCTGGTGCTTCTTGAATCAGTGGATTTGTACTAAATTTAACCCACTGCCCACGGGAACTGTGTTATCTCTGTATTTAACCTATAGGAATGAGATAATTCAGTAGTCAATGGGATAGCTTAGTTCACTTTTAAGAATACGGGTCTCAGTGATTTGTTAGACTTACCATACAAACAAAACAAAACATAACATAACATGACAACGCATAAAACAACATAACGAAGTGTAAAATAATCATGATAATTGTGTTAAAAGGTTGTAGGAAGAATGAGAACCAATCAATGTGAACTATTGTGTTGGAAGAATCAGGAGACATTTATCATGTTTTATATCGCAATCATTGTGGCTCGTACACTAAACATCCTTCTCACTCCGATGCCTACTCCTCAGAGATAAATCATTATAACAAAGTGTATTTTTTCGACCCAAGTGTAGGAAATTGGAGTTTAAAGGGGACGGACTCATCATGCTCATGTAGGATGCTTTCACACGCCTATATGACAGCCTAGCCATGGATGTTGTAAGGAAGCTCCAAATAGATAGATTTCCCAGACAGACGGTTTCACATAAATTATGCATTTTATTCATAGTGAAAGTTGGTAGCTGATGACCTTTGTTTGAAGACACATTGGATACATAAATCATTTTTACTATTCCGGTTTCATGAATGAATGCATTCAAAACATTACATCACCATCTGAACATCACGTCATAGATTGTATCCGTCAGGATAAGCGTCACATGATCTTTTATTGTAATATGTTCACAGCTTCAAATACTGTCCCGTTATCAGAAGCTACCTCTTCTACCCAGTCAACAATGAGTTCATTCAGTACATCTACTGTGCAAGGTAAGAACATACAGTCATATTGAATTTTACCTTTCACCTGCTGAGCGCCAGAAGTGCGTTAACTTATAAACTTTAACACAGACTTAACGGCCTTTTGGCTCTCACCAGACGCATGTGTCACCCGCCCTGCAAGTGAGCAAACATGCATATAAAACTTCTTGGCCCGAATTCACAAAAGAGGTTTAGTTTAAACCATGGTTTAAACCTCCTCCTGGGTTTTTTAAGCGTACGTGCGCACGGAATCCGATCCAATCATATATTTTCTTTGAGCGCGCGCATGGGCAATGTGCGCTTATTTACGCTTATTTTAGTACGCTTACGGAGGTTTAAACCTTGCCATGGTTTAAACCTCCTTTGTGAATTCGGGCCCTTGAGACGATTTTAGATCACGCTCAGTTTTTTCCACTGTTTATTTTGATTTAAAAAAAAATGTGTTCTGTGGGATACCTTTCTAATTACAAAACCTGTGATGGTTTGTAAGAACGAAACACAAATTTTGAAAGTTTAAAGTAAAGAAGAAGAAGAAGAAGAAGAAGAAAAAAAAAAAACGTTTAAAACCACCTATTTATCTGATGTAATTAAGTCTTCGGGCATGCATCATACAAGCTTTGCTTTCTTAGCATGCCCATTCGTTTCATTGTATATGTTAGGTCAATCCATTTGTGTATATTATCATTTGTACTCTTCTGAATACCCCTATCTTTGTACTGGTAGTTTGATATACACAAAGTTATTACATTGTTTTATGTTTAACCACTGAATCAATATGTATCATATATGCTTATTTTGAAACGGAAAAATAATTCAAATCCAAATCAAATCAAATGCATATTGGGATATTTTTTTTCTGAATGTAGACAGTAGAAAAATCTTTCACGTTTAAAGCATATGCCAAATTAGATTAATGTTGACCAAAGCTTTCTGTCTTACTGCAACCTTCGTCATTATCATCAGCACCATTCACTTACAAACAAGCAATCCTCCATTCTCTCCATCCAGACCCACTCTTCTTTCTATTACCCATTTATCATTTCACATGACTTTGTTAATCAGTATATTAAAGTGCATTCACCGTTTTGTTTCCATTTACAGCGACATCTCGAGTATTTTCCTCGTCAAGCAATCCAACTACCTTTGCTCAAAGCAATCCGACTACAGGAAGTAGCAGGAGAGAAGTAGGAGTGTTAGGTTAGTAATACAGTAATACGATGTACACACTATAAGAATAAGGGGGGGGGGGGGGGAGTTGGCAAACTTAAGGATATTTTTGTGTGTGTATATTATTAAATTTTAAAATTTCATGACAATGTCAATAACATATTTCCGGTTATTGACAATATTGCTGAAAATATTAATATTTGCTCCCAATAATTTGTGAGCGGTACGTTTATTCAAATAACGTGACATATACATTTATATCCATGTTATACTGATTGTCTTTATTACTCCATTATCATTTCGTTTTTGCAAGTCATTTGTCTGTCATATCATTTCAGATGTGAAGAGTATTGTTCTCTTAGCTGGGTTAATCACCATATCAGTGTGTTTCATTATTCTCGTCGTGGTTTTCGTATGCTGGTTAGTATCTAACAATTAACCATATCTAACGATTTTCTTTGGAATCTTGCACGAACACAGTCTGGCTAAAGTAGGCTAAAGTAGGTTCTTTTTTTAACCTTTAAATGTTACAAAATTCCAAATAACTGACAGTTTCAGCATTTTATATTACTTTATAACATTTACGATCACATTTTTAGAAAATACATTCGAAATGCAAATGGATAAATCTGCATAATCGAGGACGAAGTAGATGAATATCGAACGTGTTGTTAAAAAAAAAAATGGACAATAATGATTAAACAGACTTCATATAGGCATTTAACACTGAATATCTACTACATTTCATCAAAAGGCCTGCCCACTATCATTTTCTTTCTGATGTTGTCACTTCTCTTTTTCAAAAGCTTTGTATCCAGGCGCAGAAAACGAAGTGTTGGGGATCCCATGATAGAACTACAACCCATACAGTGTCCCTCACCCCCTCCTCATCCGGACAACGGCCCTCGACGCGCCATCAAGAACGATTATGTGAGTGATAACAAACAGGGGGACACCGCCCACGTGAACGACGACGGTCAAGTTCAGCACAATTACTGCATGGTTCATCAGCAACCAAACACGACCACGAACCTCAGTAAAACCGACAAACATAGTTTGACCGAACTCCTAATCGACGAAGAGGGTGACGACACAGAGTACGCGTGCGCATACGAGTGCTTTGACGGCGCGAAGACAGGTTCAGGCCAGAAGGAAATTATGGAGACTTCAGTGAAAGAAGCCAAAGTTTTCAAGGGGGATCCGACCACTTCCAGGACCAAGGTTCAGCCCCGTGAAAGTAACGTTGGCCCAGAAAGTCCTACCTCTTTAAGGGATCATGAATATACTTATATTGAAAGCGCTCATCCCCCGCCCTTTCTTGCCGAAAATCCAGATCCTAAAAGTCGAGACATAACTACAGCATACGAAACCCCCATGGTAGCCGATGCGACGACAGCCGGTAGGTATATCCCATCGGGTCCTTCTTCGCCGCTCCGTCACCATTATGACCCACCCTCTGCTCACGTATTCCATGAGGTTAACTGCCCTCTTGACCAAAAGCTAAACCAGGAGACAAATCATTATCTAAATGAAACTGTCATTCATCCACGCTCTCGGGCCAATCGGGACATGAACTACAATTAACAGCTCTTTCACGAGATTAGCCATTATGTGAGTTAAATTGTGATCTACAGGCTTACCTGATCCGAGCCCAATTGGGACCTGGGGCGGTATTCAAGTCAACATGGGCATTAAGTTAGCATTTCACTTAGCATTTGTATTGGCTAAGTAAACTGGCTTAACTCTTATTTTGGGGTCCGTTGCACAAAACTTGCGTTTAATCGCAACTCCTAAAAATCAAACGCAAGTCCGAAATGCGCACTTCTGATTGGCTGAAAATAAAGTTGCGTTTGATTTTCCTGAGTTGCGTTCAAACGCAAGTTTTGTGCAACGGGCCCCAGATCAGATTTAAGCACTATACTTTATATCCATTGTCACGTCAGATGATGACGCAATAGATGACGCAATAGATGCGTCACAGTCATGACAGTAGATGTGCGCTTATATGATTTGCTTGTACGCAGCTTATACTGCTCTGCGTATGTATGAAAGCCACATTCCTGCCAATCAAGTAATTGGTTTAAGTCTGCTAGGGAGCTGTCTTAGACTTAGGGTAAAATACTTAGCGAAATGATTCAACTGAATACCAAAAGTGCTGAAGTATTTTATGTCACTGGCGTAGCCAGGGGGGGGCACAAGGGGGCCATGGCCCCCCCTGTTGATCGGAGAGAAAAAAAAAAAAAAAAAAAAAAAAAAAAAAAAACTAATTTCCTTTTCACATGCTGGTCTTACTAGGACTTACCCTACCCCTACCTTACAATCGAAATAAGGAAAAATAAAATGGAAATATTACCAAAAAAGTAAACAAAATAAACACTGCTTTCATTTCCAGCAAAAACTGTTCCTTTCCAAATCATAACCCCGAAACTTTGTTAACAACATTGACTAAGTAGATTGGTAACAGAACATTTATATTTCTTTTAGTTTGTCGAGAGTTGAAAGAAATTGTACTCAGAATGATGAAGAGGCGTATCAGTTATTCTTGCCGAATATAAACCTCTCTTTGTGAATGGGTATATGTCCGATGGAGGCAATAACCATTTTCTTCGTTTTGTAAATCTTGAGTTTGTTTAAGAGTTATCATTGTGGTAGCCAACATTGCTTTTATACGAAAACAATGTCACCGTTATATCATTTTTATGGTCTTCATCCGAGGAGAAGCAAAACACTGTTTTTCAAGGTAGAGTTCGATTTTATAGAGGAATATTCAAAAAAGATACAATTTCATTCTTTGTTCAAGTCGTATTTTATATACTAGTAAGTCATCGGACGAGATGCTTTCTGCTTTGATGTTTACAGTTTTGAGTCAAATCTATTATCACTAAATTGAATGACAAAAACGGCCTTCACATGTGGCAAATCATGTGCGCTTGACTTGGTTGTATGAAGACTTTGTTTAGCCCGTTCTCTATGTGTAATTACATTATTTCCATATGTTTTTATTACAAATTGTGATCTCTATACTCTTTACACGATGTAATTCTAATATTTTTCCGTGCTAAATACTCACATTGATGTTCATAAGTTACAAAAATTAATCAAACTATATAATTCCTCAGTACTTAAATGAAGGAGTACGTAGCTGGATTCGTGTAGTATATACGAATTAGGCAACTAATGAACAACCTCTAACCGAGAAAATGAGATAAAGAGCTAAACAAGGCAGCTAAATAAATTGCTAAAGTCTTTTACATACACCTAATAAAGATGTTGCATGTGTTTTCAAATGAGACTACCGCTTGAGATGAGATATAAATTCCACTCCATGAGAAAGGGCGTCCTCTTAGTCATATGTTAGTCAATAGTCAGTGTGTCTGTGTGTGGGTTTTTTGGTTGTTAGTCTGTATATTTTCCTATCCGAAAACACGGGTTTCAACGTTTCGTATGTACACTGGTACAGCTATTTATACACACCAACTACATGTAATTTTGCGTATTGCTTGGAATTCTGGAGCCCCAAGGAGTGGTAATCCTTCCACTACAATTCATTCCAGCGGAGTAGAGAAAAAAAAAATCCTATTTCATCTGTCACTTCTCAAGTAGGTTACACCAGAATAGAATTTTAGGGTGCAGAAAATGCCATTTTCATGACCTGGTTTTAAAAAATTTTCCTACCGTGGGAGGGGGATACCCCCTCCCACACCCTCCCCCGCTCGGTCGCTTCGCTCCCTCGCCTTGGCCCCCCCTCTTGAAAAATCCTGGCTACGCCAGTGATTTTATGTCAGCTGTAAACTACTCATATTTCATTCTTAAGTATTGAACTGAATACGGGCCCTGATGTACGATAAGCGAAATTGACCATTAACAAATAGTAATGCTTTGCCAAATATATGTAATACACAACGGCTCCGAATGAGCATTATGTGGTATAATGGGTTATCTTGTTTTCTTTCTTTTTTAGAAAATTCAAATTTGCGTACACCATGATTGCTTTAAAATTATTTAAGAACCTAAAACGATCTCATTGGGCAGGTTGGGTATACTCAGGACATGTTCATTGTAAAAAAACTAATATGGCTTATACCTTTCTTGCTAATATCTTAAAACATCTATGCACGTTTGCATGTACGCTAATAAATGTTAGCTGCCGCACTTTCCTTTCGCTTTTCACTGGTGTCTTTGTATCATAAACTAAATCAGCAAAACTACAGTATACCCTGTAAAATGAAGACATGTAAATTGCCTCCAGATATGACTAGAACTGAAAGGGAAATAAAACACGGACACCATGGACACATTGGATATTCAGTACTAATTAATCTATACAGGAAGAAAAAAGTTTTATTCAACTTTGATGTATAAAGGCAAAAACTGAAAGATGCACAATGTTCAGCAGTCACTGTGATTGTAACTCTCAACATATTAAGAGGATTCCATTAAATGTAAATGATACTATTTGACATGTACTATTCAACTGAATTGAAACGAAAAGAAGAAGAAGAAGAAAAAGGGGGGGGGGAGGGTTTGACACGTTCAATTTAAGATTTTAATGATTTACATTAAATGTCTACTCGATGAGAATAATGCTATCAAAACAGGATCTTAACAAAAGTGTCATCGTGAAAATAAGGGACGACCAATTTTGTACATTGTTAAGAACTTGTGTACTTAAACATTCAGATAATTCGAACATATACTTATTCTTTCAATGATGGATTGAAATATTACTGAAAGTTAGTTATATGAGAACTTAATATCCTGTCAAATGATGTGCAAGAAAATCTTCATGTGTCAATAATACATAACATTGCTGGTTTAGACCACCGAGGGAGTAAACACACTTCCTTAAGGGTTGTTGTTTCTTTTTGAGAGATCCAGAGAAAACCCTATATGAAAAAAATGAAATGTTGAAACATCGTAGGGCTTAATATGGATATTATAACCTCAATCTTATATTTGTAAAAAAATAAAACAAGCAATAACGCAGAAACAAAAAGATAATCAAACAAATGAAGAAATAGGAAAACTAACAAAGTATACCAATCAATAAGCAATCTCCATTGCCGGCGGGATATATAAATCTGGAAAGTGGGAACGTTTTGTTTGACGTTATTGCCTTGCTAAAAAAAAAAAATCATCTATGTAACTTAACAAATCATTTTTATAATGGTGAGATAAATGTATCATTAACGAGTTATAACAAGAAAATGCTCATATATATTTTGTGAAAATATAAAACCTTTAAATATGGGGTTGAAGAATACTGATCGTTTCGATGTATTTATATCTTACTTCCTGGTGTGTCATTTTTACTTTATGAAAAGCTTGATTCCAACAGGAGCTAAATCCACTTTTGACCGAAATTGATTTTTAAAGATAGATATATGCATCTCAGACATGGGAATCAAATGCACCATATCGTATTTAAAAATATTTTTTGGAAAGTTGAAAAACTTTTGTTGCAAATTTAGGTTTCATTCCAAAAGGAGCTAAATCCACTATGGTCATTTAGGATTTGTTCATTTAACCACATTCCCTAAAGCTGTGTAATAGGATTTTTTAAACACATGTTGCGACTACTAGTCTACATCATAAGTGCAAAATTTTGATATAACTGACTTAGTTTTAATATTTTTATGAATATTTTTGGATTTAGCTCCTTTTGGAATGAAACATCGAAAACTCCCCTTCTTAAGAAAAGATAAGAAATTCTTAATTAAAAAAAAAAAAATCTCAACAAATAAACATCAGAAAAGATGTAAAATGTACTCTGCTATCAATATTAATGTGTTTCCTGTTGAATTCTAATTGTTAAACGTCTTTAAATGTGCAAAAATAGATATTTGACTAAGGATTTATTCCAAAAGGAGCTAAATCCATGGAAATTAAAATTATGAAAATTTCTTAAAAATTGAAATTAATTGCTTGAATTTTAAAAACATGATTGAATTAATCTTAGACAAAAGCCCTATCATATATCATAATAAAGTTACAGTGGACAAGGGAAAGTGGTAAATCAAAAAAACCTTAATTAACTAAAAAATGCTAAATGTGGATTTAGCTCCTTTTGGAATGAAACTCTTCATATTTTAGCTTATTTACATGTTCTTCTTTGTGCGTCATTTCCAAGAACACGGAATTTTGTTTGTGGGAAATTTGCTTTGATCTTTATCTTGCGGATGGCGAAAAGTAATAATAGTGAATCAAATAAGGATAAGGAAAATGGAATATTAGTAACTTCGTGTATGATATTACGATTTTCATGATTATACTATAATAATGCTAATGCATGATTCAACATAGGTGTTAAGTTGACACATAATGAGGAAGTACTGCAGAGACGTTGATTATGCGTACCTATTGAATATAGTTGCTTGTAATATTTTTGTATCGATGGTGTAAAAATGACGATTAATCATCGTGCACTCTAAATTGTGATATCCTTAAATATATTGCGGTAGAAAAAAATGAGACTGAAGTGGTTTATGAGATACAAGAAAACTTAGTAGTAGGTTGTCTACTTAGTATTCCCTATAAAGCCTTCACATACACAGAATGGCATAGTATTACGTGAAATATTCATTTCAATACTATCTATGTGTAATGCTACACTGTAAAAAATAACTGTAAAACTACAGGTTTTCCGGCCCTTGAAATTACAAGTTATTGCCGTTATTTCAATTTTAGAGTCTTTTTCCTGTAAAACAACAACAAGTTTGTTGGTTTACCGGAAATCAGCATATATTTACAATCACCCGACATAAAACACTGTTAAAAAACCATTTTCTCATATTTCAACTAGTTACCCTGTTAAACTACCAAATATTGGGGAAAACAATATGAATATTCATGAATTTTTAGTAGCGTATGGTTTGGGGTTGCCCGATTTTCTAACTGTCACCAAAGGCATAAAAAGTATAAGGGGTATATAAGAGATTGCACTAGATTGAACTGACTGGATAGGATAGGTCTAGGATAGGATAGATAAAGACAGAGAATAGGATAAGATTAAGCAGGATATGTTACACTGTAAAAGATAACTGTAAAACTACAGACTTTCTAGCCTTTGGGGACTACAAATTATTGCTGGTATTTCAATTTTACAGTCTTTTCCCTGTAAAAAAACAGCAGGTTTGTTGGTTTACCGGAAATCAGCATATATTTACAATCACCCGACATAAAACGCTGTTTAAAAAAAAAATTATCATATTTTAACAAGTTATCCTATTAAATTACAAATCGTTTCCATGGTTCCGTTTTAATTTACATAGATTTTTCTGTTATAAATTAAAGTTTCTACTTTTTAACCAAAAAACAGAAATCTGTTATTTTACATGTATACTATGGAAAAACGGACATTCCCGGAATCCTGACTGCCAGGAAATTTCCCGTGAAAAAAACGACAATTTTTTTTTTTACAGTGTATCATAACCTGCTTTAAACCTTTTAACTCTGAAATAATCTTTACTGATTTCTACTGACTACATAAAGTACCTATCATTAAAAAAAAACAAAAAACAACAACAACAACAACAACAACAACAACGAAAAAAGGGCACCGATTCTAATTACATTTGCACCAAAGTTCTGTTAACGTCTAGTTTAAACAACCGACTGTATGTTTCTCTTTGTCCACGTTAGAGAGTCAGTGAAGTTTTCAGGAAGATTTCAAAAACAATAAATATTCTCCGTCAATTTAACTCGTCAATCACTGTCTTTAGTCTACTGTTTAGGAAATATATTTGTTAGATGCTCTCTAATCACATAAGTCGTTATGTCTTTGAAACGATGAACACTTTTGCAACTCATAAATTCATTAGAATGTCATTAAAAGAAATTACAATTTTGAATAAAGCAACCATCTTATCTCGATGAGTTCAACTTATTTATTTGTTCATTTCGCATATTGGGTAAAATGATCTGATTCATTTTAAAATCATGATTATGTACATAATTATGTTATGTATAACATGTATGGTTACAAGAAGTAGTTTAACATAAGTTTTCTTTTCTTTTTTTCCGTGGAGGCCTATCGTTAAGAATTAACCATTGCTAAATATTAAATATGATAAATCAGGGACCTTTCTTGCACATCGTACCTATTAAGACACCTCATACATTTCCTCGTACAGGTAATTGCATTGGAAAGCGAAAGTGCTCTATTTAGGCATGTACATTCCGTCTCCGATATACAACGCAACAGACATCTTATAAAGAAGAATTAGTTTCAATGCAGTCGGAATCGTCAGCAATATATATATAAAAGCAAATTAGTCTGATTTTTTTCCCCTGGTCCCTACCTCTGGACAGTGGCGGCACCAGGATTTTTAAAGTGGGGGGGGGGGGCAAATGGGGGGCAAAAGAAAATGTTTGGGGGGGGGGGGCAAGGGCGGACAAAAAAAAATTTGACACTTTTTATAGTGAAAATGTACAGAATATTCGGCTATAAACCTACCCAGATATGAGGACATTTCGAGCATCTAGCTGAACTGCCCGATTATAAAGAGGTGTTAGTTATATACTGCGAGCGAGCGAAGCGAGCGAGCAAAAATTTTGACACTATTATAGTGGAAATGTACAGAAATTATTCGGCTATAAAACTACCCAAATATATTGATATTTACACGAGCTGAGCGAACAAATTTGCCCCATGCCCCCCCCCACCTTGATGCCGCCGGTGCTTTCCAAGTTTCCGTTTTCTTTCTTTTTCCTTCTTTTCTCCATTCCCTTTTCACTCTTTTCTTTCCTTTTCTTTTCTTTTTCATTTTCCACCCTTTTATTTTTTTTCACTCCGAAAATTATTGGGGGGGGGGGCAACTGGGGGGGGGCAAAGCTTCTGACTGGGGGGGGGCAAATGCCCCCCATGCCCCCCCTTGGTGCCGCCACTGCCTCTGGAACAACTGAAATGACTCTATTAAAACACGCCCTTCACTCAATACATTTACTCGTACTGTAAGAAAAAATATATACTTCGTACAACATAGACAGTAGCACCTATTGCAGATTTCTTTTCTTTTCTTTTTTCTTTTTTGGATTTTTTTTGTGTATGTTATAAATGTTGTAAAATATTATGTAAATATGTAATGTCAAGGCGACCCCAACACAAGTCATGTACTTCCTGGGACCCTCGTCACCTTCCACCATGTTTTTGTAAATGTAATTTTTTTTTTTGGTATTTATTTGATTATGAGAAGGAAATAAATGTATTTTGAATCTGAATCTCAGTCGGAATCAATCACTTTCTCAAACTTATAATGCCGGGATAGGGGCATAGAATCAACATGCATATCCATCTTGTTTCAGTGTATGTTTAAACCTAAATTAAACAAATGTTTCTTAATCTTAAAAAAAATAAGTTGCAATGAGCCAGTCTGTTCCGAGCAAACATACAGTGACAATATCACGTAATACGAAAATTCACGTGTAAATCTAGGAATATAGATACAACTTTTTAGTTATTCTTAACTGATCTTCACCATCTCATAAATACCGTTATCTGGTGTTTCATCCACCCCTTGTGCTTCGACAGGGTTGCTAACGTCACTTGTCGAATACCCTGATACTCTAATATCACTGCTTCCAGAAGGCGCATCGCTCAAACCCACTCGCAACTGAGCGTAATCAGCATCATCCATGTCTTCGTCGTCTGGATCACAATTGTTGGCGCTTGCCCCCTCTTCACGCGGAGTAGGTTCTTCTTGAGAAGTATCCAGTGGGCCTACCCTCAGGGAGCAGTAACCCTTGTCTGCATCATCTAAGTTAGATATACCAGGCGTCCTTTCCGACTGATCTTTGGAGTCAGGCTGCTCATCAGGAACTGCGTATATAGGTTCAGATACAAAGTTATTTCTGGCACATTGCACGGTGTTGTCAATCTGCATGGATCTAGCACGAGTGAGGCGTCTCTCAGCAACTTTGGGTTTCTTTGAAGCTCTCATACTGCCTTGGGAAAGTCTGGTCATGTCCATCACCGATGCGAGCTCTCTTATCACAGGGGCGCTATCTTCAGTCTTTATAGACCACTCTATGGGATTCGATGCCTCGTTATTTAGAAATAAAGCTGATGCAGTGGCTCTCCTGTCTACAGTACTATTCTTTTGGCGAACAGCAGAACTGACGGACGTTTGTTCCTCAGTGTTCAAACTAGCAGCGGATCTAAATGATTCTGAAACTGACCTGTGTATTCTGCAACTTTTGGGGCGAACAGCAGGTTTGACAGCTGTTCGTTCTCCACAGTTTGTATTTGCTTCGGATCCAGCCGATCCAGCACTTTTCTTGTCCACTGTAGTGCTTTGGGGGAGAATTGCATCTTTGGAGGATACTGGTCCTGCAGGGGATCCAGGCCTCTCCTTGTTGCGAATTGGCGAGATGTTTGACTCATCATGCTCATGTCTTGGCGTTGAAGATATGTTCACGGAACTATTTTCCACAGCCTCTTTATCCGACTCCTGTTTTTCAGACTCCACATCCGCCGTCGTAGCTGTGTGCCTTTCAGTTACCACGACATCCAAGGAATTGCGTCTTTTAATGACAGCGGACCCGCTGCGCCCTGGAGCTGGCAATGTCACACTGCGGCCTGGAGTATCACTCTCGAAACCTGCCACTGAATTGTCATCAACTACCTGTCTAATGGATCCTTGACCGTGTTGATTAACGTTGAAAGGGGCCGACACCGACAGATTTGACTGATTCTGGAAACGAATACGATTCCCTTCAGAACGAAGAGAGGAAGATTGTCGGAAGGTGTGGGGTTTCCAGTGATGAAAGATCCCTTGACGGCGCCGTCGGAAGTGTCGCACCAACCTGAATAAATAGAGGACATATTTGGCAATCAGCTTGCTTTCCAGCCTTGGAGATTTGGTAGTTGCAATATAAAGTAGATTTTATTCTTTTTCTTTTTCTTTACTTTATGCGATTTGTTCAATTTTGTATATCAACTTTGCACCATGTATCATAATTTTTAGAGGTTGACGGCCTTGCTGAAAAGCAGCTTTTAGCTGTAAACATGTTTTTACAATTATATTGAATAAAAACACTACAGTGCATTATGTACATATTTATAGAGTCAATCGTTAGAGCGATATAATTCTTTCTTAATTTTTTTAGGAAAAAGGCCATTATTTTCCTATGTCACTTTTAAAATAAAATTGTGTGTTTGGCTGTTTACCAATCACAAAAGCACAAAGGAAAAATAGGTTAATACAACATCAATTCTACAGCATTCCATTATTTGGAGCTTGTTACGAATTTTCAAAATAGAATATGAACTTACAAGAAAACAAGACCGATGATGAACACCATGACGAGAACTGCTACTATATCGATGACGATACGAAACCAAAGTGTCGTAAACACTATAAGAATGAAATTAAAGAAAAACATAGTTTAAGCCGAATTATAAATTCGCTGGCTATAATACGATGATAGAACGAACTGATGGCTAGAAATTATCATGTACTTGAAACGACGTACAATTTGTTGAAGAGTTCTTGAAATGCAAAACCCGGAAACAGTGACTCGTTAACAAACTCACAGCATTTTTTTGTATTTTGGTTATTGATGTTGAAGAAAATAGAAATGTAACATTTCTTTGCAATACATAAGTTGGAAAATGGAGGGGCAAAATTGTATTGTGTGATGAGGAAAAATTATGAAACACTTAAAAGAATTCAGAAGGAGTCATGTCACTAAATGTTATTATGGCTCAGGCCTGATATTCATGGTTATTTAGTTTTGTTTAATCATATGCTACTAAGTATACGAGTGTTTAATTATAGGGTGTGCGAAACGTGATAAAAATTTAGTTTGATGAAAGAAAAATAATAAGGTCATTAAACTAGTGCAAAATCAAACCAGGGGGTTAATTCAACACCATCTTGGTATCTGTATCGGGTTACACCAGATTAGTGTTAAAACGACACCAGTTTCGAATCAAACTGGTGTTGTTCAACACTTTTCTGGTGAAACCCAATATTGATACCGAGATGGTGTTGAACTAACACCATGGTTTTTGCTGTGTATGGGCCTTGTTATTCTTGCTTTATGACAACATATTGGAAAATGTCAAAATATACAGTAATCCATGTTCTACTTATAAATTAAAGCGAACAGACGAAACTCAATATCATGAAAAAGAAACAACAAAAAACAAAACAAAACAAAACAACAACAACAAAAACATCTCGAAGAAACTTGTAAGTGCCTATTCAGTCTATCCAAATGCACTTTTAAAATAATACTTAATGATAGTACCTGTATTGTTGCACGTAGGGACATCACCTGACCATTTCCCTGATGTATCATTCCCAGTCTGAGATTCCACACACTTTAACTTTGTAGATCCATTCAGCCCATAGCCAGGTAGGCAGCTAAAGGTCACAGTGTTCCCAACACGAAAGAGGTATTGATCAATTTGGCCATTCTCGGGCACCTCCAAAGGGCTGCAGAATCCGATGTCTGTACGGAAAAGTAGCAAAACAAATGAAAACAGGGGAAAATAATGGTATATCATAGTATATCATAATGGTATATCATGTAAACGTTTTCTTGCTCGCGGAAAGATCACATTTCTTGAAGACTGACCTCCCCGATTGGTCGTACGCCCCATAATATGGGAAGTTGGTCGTTTATGCACCCTTGGCTAGTATTTAGGGCTTAGTTTAGGGTTGTATTTATGATTTAGGTATAAAGGAATATGGTTAACGTTATGGTTATCGTTATGTTATCACTGATGGTCAAATATACATAAATGTTGCCTTAAAGGAGAACTAAAACAGAAATTAAATGAAGTAGGCTTGATAGGAAAGACCCCCCCCCAAAAAAAAAAAGAAGAAAAAGAATAAGAAAGAAAGAAAATCTTCAACTCCTGGTAATACTGGTTCCTTGTTAATGTAAACTTCAATCTCATTTTAATTGAAAGATTTTACGAACATACAATTTCATACAAATTACAAGTAGATTAAATTATCACAGAAGGAAACCAAAGGCTTCTGCCTTTTAGAATTTTGATGTAAATATGTAAAAAATAGTTACAATAGAATTTCAACTTACCACGCTTTCTGATAGCACCAGTGAATTCCACATACACAAATATCACATGTACTATTAAATACGAGAAAAACATGACTGCAGAGACACAATTATTTTTTTTATTGACAAATGATCTGAAGAGTTTAGCGTAAAGGGTTTATTTGATATTTGGCTGACTAAAATCGCAAAAATGTTCCCACCTACAGCTACTATGGCGTAAATTAAGACCATGCTATTCACTATGCTAGAGTAGAGTACTGTACTTCAACGCAAATGCGTTTGTATGCTATTTGCAAGCTTAACTTCCTCATATTCCCTTCACTTTCCAAGTAAATGACTAGCTTCATTGCTCATGGAAAAGAAACTAAATCTCAAAGTGAAAGTTGTTTTCATTTCATTTTGACATGGACTTCAAGTATGAACATCAAGATGTATGAATTATTTACAATGGAGCAGTCGAAACTACAACTACAAACCAGTGTAAAAGGCCGGGGGCGTCGCAAGTTATAGCATTTTAAGGAACACAACAGCCATTCATATTTAGGACCCCCAACTTCAATATTCTTGGGACGCCTCAAAATAAACAAACAGAAGTGTCAGTTGGCAAACATTAACTTAATGAATTTAAATGATCCCTTTAACTTTGTTTGGGAGGTACTCTCTTTAGATCTGTAAATGCAAAAAAACACACACAAAAAAAAAAAAAAAAAAAAAAAAAAAATTGTCACGACCGGTCACGACTGGTAAAACGAGGGTCGCGCCACCAGCGATAATGCTATCCTCTGTCTGTATTGTCTAAACTCTATTTTCTACTGGGTTGTATTTCTTAAAATATACATTCATTTTCAAACGAATGGCACTTTCAAATGGAAACCTTTCGCATCTGACAATACATGATAAGTGAAACAGCGCCATCTCTCGTTTAACCCTTTATTGTTTTTGTTTTGACAATCTAACCTCCAATTCATCCGCTCATCAATTTCTGTGTATTTTTAAAAATTCTTCTCAGATTGTTATTTTGCTCCGTTTTCCTCCATTAATAGAAGAAAGGCTTTGTAAAAGATTCTCCTATTACGAATGAACAGAATTGTAAAAATTGAAATACAGGTAATGATCTAATTAAAGATAAGAGTAAAGAGAAAGAGATTGGAGGGGGGGGGGGGGGGGGTGGGGGTTAGTGGACGGACCGAAACGGGGGAGAAAAACCTTATATACAATGGCAAGACCGGAAACATATTTTGGAAGAGTAGAGTAGCATATTTATTGTCGGACGATGTTATTGCTGCTGTTCTTTGCTCATCTTTAATGATATGTATCTGTATCGATATGTATGCTGCCTGTATATATATATGTATGTATACTGCAATCTCTGGTGATGCCATCATAGACACAATAGTCCAAAATGCCTGACTCTCTTTTAAGTCCTTTCTCTATATACTGTCTTTTCCTCTCTCTCATCCACGTATTGTTATGTTCTTCAGTGCTCAATGTAATATTCTTTCAGTAACTTGTATAAAAAATTTTACGGGCGTTTCCCAACACAAGCTTTGCTTTTCGGGTTTTCGCCTCCTTCTGTTCTCTGAATTATTTACTATGTATATTGTACTATATGTTGACAGCAATGTTACAAATGTATTATCTCGTTTTATTTTACACTGTTCCTGACGAGAAGGAAATAAATGTTAATTTCATTCATTCATTCATTCATTCATATCCAAATACTGATGACAAGGGCCATCTTGCATAAAAAGTTGCGATTAAATGCAACTCGTAAAATCAAACACAAGTCCAAAATACACCATCCAGATTGGTTAAAAATCTAGTAGCGTTCAGTTTTTTGAGTTGCCATTAAAAGCAACTTTTTATGCAAGGGGGTTCAGGGAAATCAGTTTCTGGATACAAGGATGCCTGTTGAGTTACTAAATTTGGCATATTTAAGCCATTCTCTGTGCTGAGAAATGTTTTTTTTATGGCAAGATCGCTTTTAAAGCTATTTATCAGTTTTATTTTCATGAATGCACCCACTTAATGTAAAGTCTACTGGGTTGATTTTTTTCGCAGTGGTTAAGAATATCATTATACAGTGTGTCCCAGAAAAAAGGAAACCGGATTTCATGGCAGAAATTTTCTATCATAATTAATAATTTCCTTGATGAAATATACATGTATGAAAAGCCCTGCTTCTCTTCTTCCATAATTCACGCATGATGGAATTAAAACAATGGAAAGTGGTGGTTCCAAAGTTTCATATGAACGAATAAATTTCAACTTTCAGTTAGTTTTTAGGGCAGTAAACGTAATTATTTTTTTTCACATAAAAATTCACACGTTTATCTTTCATATGACACCTCATGCGTAAAAATGAATGATTAATGCTAGAGAACAAATAAAATGAAAACATGCTTTGATTTCTCCGAAATGAGCCGATAGTCGAGTAAGAAGCCATTAAAAGGAACATTAGAGATGGTTGGGGTAAAAAAAAATGCTGAAAATTAAGCAAAGCATCATTAGCTTCCCTGACCATGCACCTGACGACAGAACAAAGGGTGTTCATAGTAACGGAATGGGCTCACTCTATAAGCCTGCAGTAAGTCGCTGGGACCTTTCATGAGAGATTTCCTGATCGCGAAGTTCCTGCGAAGTCTACGTAATGGAAAAAGATTAGAAAACATCAGCAGAAAGGGACGAGCCTCAATGTCAACAAGGGTCGATCTGGGAGTGTTTCATAAGGATGTTTGTATAGTTACGCATGGTTTTATAAATGACTTAAATATTACAAGCTTTAATCGATAAAGCCCACATACTGATTTTAGCCGACCATGAAAATATATATCAAAAATATTTTTGAAAGAGAGAGAATTTCTAAACGGATAACTCACTGCTCCCAGTTAATGCTAGTTTTAGATTCCCCAGTAAGATAGAACGAAACAATTAGATTGTCATTTACAAGTGTTTTTATCGAAGTATATAAAATATAAGAATAGATACGTATTCATTTTGAGAAAATTCAATGCAACGGATCATCATGAAGGTGTTCTGCAGACTTGACCCGTCACCATAGTGGTTTGGTGGTTTGCTGCGTAGAGAAAAACACGTAGAAGTACACAATAATGTAGCCGTAGTGGGGTCTATAGCGTTTTAACGAGTTTGCAGAGAAGACCAAAAGTCAGTCGTGTCTTTTCAGCACCGGGAGACGGGATTGCTTTTGTCAGACACAGCGTCTCCGTTCCGCAGGGGGTAAAGTCCCGGAAGCGAGAAACGCTGTCGCTGATTGGACGCTCTCGTTCTTTTGTTTAAAGGGTACCAATCACCAAAAATAATTTTGCTCTGTATGTTAGAGATTGCATGTCGTTATACTATATTCCAAATATGGGCTTCAAATATTAATTCTATAAAGAGATATTGCAATTTTAATTACACTCTCTATAAGCGTATTAAAAAAGCGACTCTTGAGTAGACTACTCGACGCACCCGTACGCGCTCGCCAAGGTAAAGGCTCGCGCGGAACCAAACTCTGAGTTCGGTTCCGCGCGAGCATTTTCATGTTATCCTTTTTTTCCTTCATACTCATTAACTGTTGACCTATAGAATACCAGACAAAGTTCTTTGAGGTTGATTTTATACTTTCTAGCTGTACACAAATTATTTTTCAGGTGACTGGTACACTTTAAAAACTGCGTGCGCCACGACGTTTCGCTCAAGGCCCTGAGTATTCATGAAAGGTCGTGTAACGTGACAACGTGATCAGACGATGGGTCGAAGTAAGCACATTTTGCCGTGCGTTATCACTTTTTGATGGAACCTTTTTTGCAAGGTCATGGCGGTAGGAAAAAAAAAAAAAACACGGTCACGTGATGTCATTTGACCAATTACAATACCTGCATTCTAGAACCCGTTTTATAATGTGTAATTACAACTCGCGGAGAATGAACAGATAAAGGTCATTTGTACCGAGTATAAATGGTAAATTGCTATTTGGTCCAAGGCCATTCGTTCAATTTTCAGCTGGTCTTATATCATTTCGTCTAATATCATTTCGTCCAATGACCATTATAAAATTATGGAAACGTGACGCACACTTTCTCGCACTTGGTAAAAATACGTTCAGTTTTAACTCAAGTTCCCATCCAGAAACTACTTTTTATTGTTTCAACAGGTTTTTTTTTTTTTTTTTAATGTTAGCTCAATATCAAAAAGTGAAGCAGTTTTATAATAGTTTGCTTTTCATTTTCAACGTCATATTAATCAATCTTCATTTCTAAAACAATAAGTTCCGTCGTTTCAGATTAAAAAAAAAAAAAAAGTTTTCCCCATTTTTTTGTCAGCGAGGACTGCTGGTCAAAGCCTTTTCTGCCTTCTGCTCTTGATAACTTCGTGCCAAAAAACTAACCAAAAGATGATGTGACAGCTGTTTTGATTGGTTGAAAAAATCCACCGTAATTTTTTTTTGTTCAATCACTGCTTTCGTTTAAAAATTGTATCCCCCCCCCCCCCCTCGCCTCACGTTGAGCTTGAGCGAGTGTTCGTCCCATGCTAGCTAGCTATGCGATAGGCTACACTTATACCACGTTTGACGTACTTGTGTGTGCAGAGACACACATATTCGCTGGAGTCGCTGACAGCAGCAAAGGTTCTGGCCACCCAGACTTACATCGGTCATCATGGCAATTGCAAGATTTGTCCTGGAATAATTAAACTGATATTTTGGCATTAAAAATTAATATACCTTACGCATGTCACACATGCAGAGATTTTCAAGATGTCAAATAGAAAGTCAATTTTATTGAGAAAATTGAAATGCATGCTTATCATGCTTATGGGATGATTGCGTGAAAGTCCGTGTTTTACTTGTATGTTGTGTGGTAGGCCAGCTGCCCTGATAATGGCCTGGGATATTAAACTAATGTCTTCCTACCGGTACAGGAGCGTTTTTGAAAGGGGGCAGGGTGGGGGGGGGGGGGGGGGGGCTTATCTGATTTCACTCTTTAATGATAATTTTTGAGCCTTTTTCCGAGCTTTTTTTTAAACGCGTCTAATCACAAAAGTGGGGGGGGGGGGGGCAGCAGCCCCCCCCCCCCCCCCCCCCGCCCCGGTTCCGCGGCCCATGCGGTATCCTGCACACCTTGGTCGAGCGTGGCAATTGTAGATTAAACTCATGCAAAAGGACGTTAATGCTGTAATCTTTTTATGAATATTTCAATCAGATTACACTTAACCAATTACTTAATCAATTACACTTAACCATTAAATGTACTTTTCCATGTTGAAGGAAGAAGGGGAAAAGGCAAAAAAAAAAAAAAAAAAAAAAAAAAAAGGACGGTGGCCCCCACCCTCTCCCATCCTCCCGCTTATAAAAGTGGCCTCATGTAAATTTGCATTTCATTTAGTGAGTAAGACCCCTATGCATACTTCCAATAGTGCCAGTGCCCTCTCAGTTGTTTAACCCACGCCACTGTCTAAGCATGATGGACTCATGAACATAATTGTCAAGGAATATGATTCTTTACTCACCATGTCCACCGTAAACAAATTCGACTTTCTCTTGCAAAAATATCGTGAGCATAATATATTTCAAAACGACCCCAACCACTGACGGGTAACCCCTTCCAGTCTTGGTTAATTTTAAATAATTCATGACTTTTATAATTCTACGTCAGGAAAAGATTGAAGAAAGGTTTCGTTACAAACCATTGGCACCGACAGTATTTTCAGAAATGAAGGATAATGTAGTATAGTAGCGCTGGCTTCGAAAGAAATTTAATTCGCTCATACAATTTCAACAACTCTCTCGTGATCTGTAAGTCCCGAAGCTTTTGTCTTGCTCATATCATCAACAACTCTCTTACAATGTCGACGTTAAATGGAAATCAAATCTTAAAAGCTAGCTCCTTTATAAAAGCAGAAAAGTCAGAAAAGTAAATTGTTGAAAGTCTGAACAAAATCAGACAAACAATGAGAACGTTATTTGTTTAGTTGTGGTTACTACACATGTTGGAATTCCATGTTGGCTGAATCGGTAATGTCACCTTGATGTAGGGGCGGACTTCCAACACACAAATTGTGTTAATCAATAGGATCTTCTTCTTTTCCCCCTTTTTGAGGACCAATACCAAAATGCTATCCATAATACATTTTGAGAATTGCCCTGAGGGGAAATAGGAGAAAACCGAAAATTAAATTAATTTGTACAACGAACATGTACAACGAACAGGAGAACTGTCTCTGAGTACGTCACAATCGACTGACGAGATTGCCATTTTGAGGTTCACATAGGTTTAGTTATCTCATCTTTCAAAGATACATAACTTTCTTATACTTCTCCTATTTCTTTCAAACTTTCACTATCCTTTTAATTGTATTTTCCAACTTTCACACAAATTAGCATATTAAAAATGTTGGATTGTCCTTTAATGTTTTTTCTCTCTTACACGTATTATGATTTCAACAACCCTCTGGTTTTCCAAGTTTTCTCTTCCTCGTACATCACTACTTTAAAAACTTGTTTGCTTTCATTTTGGTTAATTGTCATTTCTTACGTTTGTCTTTAAACTACATGACACTGCATAAACAACGATGAAATCTGTTATTCATTTCTCAATTCATTCAAATAAGTTTCATCATTTCCTAGCCATTCTGTCGAAAAATAATTCGATTTTGTCGTTCTCATCAGAAATTATATTCACATTTTACACCAAATTGTACTTAATTAAAAAAAAAATGTTAACGGTTTTTACGTTTTAATCTATTCGTTTTCTTTTCAAATTATATTCTTTATCATAAGTATATGTTTCTTGTACGGTGCAGGTATTTATCATCATAAGCAATCGTAAAAAGTCATTCAATTTCTATGATTATATTTTTTTCTCTTCCCCTCCCTCTCAAACTCTATTTACACAAATGATGTATATATCTACATCACTCCCTGTCTTTCTCTCCCACTGTCTCTCTTTCCCTATTAATAACGTACTCCTATATTGCGTTCATAAGTCAACAACTCAACCTCTAAAGGGCAGGTCAGACTTGGCCGATAGCGATAACGATAACGAGATTTTTCATTTAAAGGTACATCCTACAATGTTGTGTGTACGTGTGAGTATGCTCGTGTACGTTTAGTAGGACTGGTGTAGGGTGGACCTTTAAGGGATGGTCAGACTTGTACGATAACGATAACAAAACTTTAAAAAAAAAATCAAAGGTCCACCCTACACCTGTTCTACTATTAACACACACAAGCATACTCTTGCGAACCCACAACATTATAGGGCGTACCTTTAATGAAAAATATGTCTTTATCGCTATCGGTCAAGTCTGACCAGCCCTTTAGAGAGAGGTGTTGAGTTATGAGCGCAATGAAGGAGTACATTAAGATTGGAAGGGAGACAGTGAGAAAGAAAGACAGCCCCGTACACTTCCACCAGGTGAATCGCTGGAACATTTCGAATGCGGAAGGGGGGGGGGGGGGGAGGGCGAATCTCCGGAAAAAATAAATCCCAAACTGAACATTAAGCCTAATCCCGGCCATTTGAAAAGCTGGCGTGATACATATAAAACAAAACAAAACAAAACAAAACAAAACAAAACAAAAAACAACAACAAAATAAAACACGATACGTACAGATTTATTCAGTTGCTCCAAAATGACCAGTATAATTCTAAATTGCAAAATGTACATAAATTGTGTAATTATATATCATCATGAGTTATAATAACATGTGTATCAGCCAGCATATTTGTCTACAATATCTGAAATGTTGATTATAGTTTGGAAAAGCATACTGTTTTATAAATGCATAATAAATAAGTACAGCATAATTATAATAATCATCATTCAACTTTACGGTTACAATATCTGAATTGACTAGTACTGAGTAAAAGTGCATTTTAAGACAGAGATGATATAAATTATATATGTATATATATATATATATATATATAAATAAATAGTGCATGGTCTATCATGCACTATAATGGATTATGTGCACGAAAAATAATAAATTATCCCGAGCGCAGTTTTGTTTCACCGAGGCCGCAGGCCGACGTGAAATAGACCTGCACGATGGATAATTCAGTATTTGGAGTTCATACAGTCCAGTAATGGTGCATAAATAGAAATGCACTAGTTATTGTTATCGTAAATAGACCCCTATTCATTTAACACGAGATTCCAGGTGCAAAAATTAAAGTTATAGAGCACGATCGTGCAATATAACAAAATGTTTGCGAATCTAACCAATCACAACAGGTATTAAGGCCACCGCACACCTTTCGATCGGTCTGCGATCCGATTTCAGAGGAAAATGTAATATCATTTGACAAATCATTTAAAAACGAAAAATGTTTTTGATTGAGGATCTGAATAGTCATACAGATAGTAAAATCGATAATACGGCCTTTTCCGAGTTTTCTGGTCGGTGGAATGGCCAAATCGGCTCCGAGTCTTAGTGACGTCACAAAAATCGTACGACTGCGTACGATTTGAAACTAATTTTGCCCTTATTCCCTGTAGAAAGCTGACAGCTGACCAAAACCCTATGTTTAGTATTCTTATCACTTTTTAGAACGTGAATAGGGTAGATCTCATTTGTTGAAATTCCAATATTTAATGCCATAGCGATTTATTTCAGTATTCGGTAACTTTGTGGAGGCTTGATTTAATGAATTGTTGAATTTTGATATCTGTCTTGTATAATGATGTTCAGAAGAATAAATGAATAGCCAGGCATAGAAAGGTTTTCAAATATATAATGCTATTTTAAAGATATCTATGACTTAATACTCCCATTTATGAAAGCGTATGGCCATACGCTTTAGTCTAACACTGAGTGTATGGGGGGATAAGAATCTGGCATTTCCGGCCACTTGCATATGTTTACTTTTCTGAAGCACATATGATGATTTTGAAGTACCTTTTTTCCCCTTGGGCTTCATTTTTACACCATATCACATACACTGATGACATGTAAGGCCAGGCAGCTCAGATTTTATCAAGCCTCTAAAGAGTTACCAAATCTCTTTAAAACTTGACATACTAATTACGCACATCCTGCTCATTATAGTGTGAAAGTATCAATACAAGAACTTAATCTGTTTTAAAGTTATGGGAGATCAAAATGAGACAACAGCATTTTTATCATGTTTGTTGAGCTCTAACTAAAAATCACGCAGTGCGACTTTTGGGTGATTTTGTGGTGGCTGGACACATTTAAGACAATTTCAAGCAAAGTTAAGAGTCCTAAACATATTTTAGTGACTGAATCAGACATTTTGACTATCAGGGACATAATTTCAGTATATCACTGAAAAGTTCAAGAGTAAACGGATTCTTTTTAACCGTAACCATGGTAACGGACATGAAAAGAGTGGGCAAAGATTTTGTACTCCCGTGAGCATGGCGAGTCTGGGAGTTTTAGGGTTCAGTGTGTCTAATTTAGGTATTAACAGAAGATTAACATACTCTAACATAACATAAGTACATGCTCCATAACAATTAGATCACACATTTTCTTGTCGGAGCTAAAAAGGAGCGTAACGGACATGACTCTTTTGTCCGCTTTTTATGAAGCCCTATAGCGTTTATTTTTTTTGCAAATGTTAGGTCAAATGTTTACGGGTCATAAAAACTCTTATGGCAATCTTTGTTCCATTCATCACAATTTACTACTACTAAAAAATCAAATCTGAAGTGCTTGTGAGGTGAAATATTGGGACACTAGCACAGGATGTTTTGACGAAATATGTTGCCATATTTTGACCGAAAAGTGAGTTTTCAAAAAAAAAAAGAAAAAAAAAAAAAGAAAAAGAAAAGGAGAGCATGCCTAAATAATTATACTTTACTCTTCTTATCGTACCACTCAAATTAAAGTACACATTCAAAGAAAATCACAAATATGATAAATAATGTATCACTAGAAACTGGCAAGTTAACAGATAGCAATCGTATCAGTTTAAAGTCAACTACATATCAGGTAATTAAACAATAATACAAATAAAACTACCTCCCAGCATCTGCGATATACAAGCGCTTCGCCAAAAAAATAACAATGTTTCAATGACGTCAATAAAGGGAACAATCCTGTCCAAGCAGACGACGTCCCATAAAGAATGAACATAAGTGCAGTGCAGTAATTTCTCAAATTATAAAAAATTTAGTGTATTCAAACGTGCCCATATTTCACACTATTCTAAAATGGGAATGAAACAGATTCTGATTACTGAAATCTTTTGTTTGTAAATATATAGGATGAGGGTTAATGAACAATCAAAGAAACCACACTTTCAAATTGAAAAGCCCGCTGAATGATTGCAAGGACGGTATTTATCCCTCATTCAACGCCGAACGTCCAGCGGTGTATATGCAGCTGTAAATGAAATGGCGTCTATTTTGTTTACAAGCAACTGATTCCTTTATTCTTGTAACGCTTCATTTTCCATCCAAATAAACCCATGCACGGGGTTTAGAGTGAGGCAATATATGGATTAAACATAATAGACTAATGCTAGTGAAGTGAAATAACTGAAGAGAAGATGACAAAACAGGCACTGAAAATATGTGAGATGTTATGGGACATCGTCTGCTTGTGCAATTAACGTCCTCCCTTTGACGTCACACATTTCAGCGGCTTTCGGAGAGCTGTTTAGGTGCTATGTCGGGGCTATATTTTAGCAATTTGTAATTGATAATAATCATTACTTGGAATGTTTGCAAGCGTCGAATTTTGACAAACTTGTCCGGTCTAAGCTTCACCTACGCAATAATGAAAATTAAGTCAGTTTTAAAAATCAATGAATATCTACTTTAAAGAGTTTGTTGAGCTCTTTTGATTTGGCATGATATGACCAATATCTTTGGAGTTATCACCAATTGATTGTTGCAAAGTGAATATTTCGATGGAATTGCCCACATCACAATCATGGCGGCCAAGTCGCCGTAAATACTCAAAATTTTGCCAAGGGATGCATTAAAATTTCAATAATGGACTTATTTTGACAAGTGTGATTATGTATGAATGTGAGATGTGCCTATATACAGCAACCCCAGCGTGACCATTCTGTCATTATCTGGTTATGGCTAAGAGCGAAAGAGAGTTTAGTTTTTATTTTAAAGATTAGCTTCCAACACAATCGCAACTACTTTCGAAAATCAACTCAAGGACAATATTTCAATACATTATTGTATATCTCATCGAAATCATATTCGGATTACGCGATACGTCATTTTAATGTTCACACATTTCAAAAGCTGATGGACATGGCCATTGAAACTTGTCTTAAGTTTATTTTCTGAAAGTCTTTGCGATCATGTTTTCCTCATCAGTCCTCACTTCTATAGTAAAAGACTAGCTTCAGTAATCACTGGGAAAGAAACTCAATCTCAAAGTTAAAGTTATTTCCATTTCATTTTGACTCTAACTTCAGGTACGAACATCAAGATGTATGAATTATTTACAATGCAGCGGCCGAAACTCCCGGGGGGGGGGGGGGCACTCGAATTATATTTTGACGGGGGTGTGCCTCACGAATCCCCGAAAAGGGGGTCTAAGGAACTGACTTCAAGGTGTAAAATACGGGGTCTTGGGAACTATGATCTATTGGGCAGAGTGAAAAACAGGGTCTAGGGAACTACAAAACTAACCTCGCTTTATCGGCGGTACACCTTCGCTATCGCAGGATCTCGGGACGGGCCGCGCCGGGGGCCGCGCCCGCGCCGTGTAGCGCTAGTAGCTAGCTAGCTAGCTGGAGCAGTTTTCAAGGCTCGCGCGACGAAAGGGCCTAGGGCGCGAGACCAGGTCGAGCGACCACTGCCTCCGCCACGCTCCCGGTCGCATGCGAACGGATATGTTTCATAACGGGGGTCTTCAGAGCGGGGCTGAGCGGCTCCTGAGCGGAACTGAGTATCTAGAGAACGGAAATCGGGTCTGAAAAAGGGGGTCATCAAAGCGGCACGTCCCCGTACCACCAATATACGTGAGTGCCCCCCCCCCCCCGGGCCGAAACTACAACTACAATCCAGTGTAAAAAGCCGAGGGCGTCGAAAAAGTAAAAGGGACTGAACAGTAAACACCCTCCACACTGTAAAAAATAATTGAGTGTATAACAACAGGATTTTAGTCCTTGAAATTACAAGTTATTGCCGTTTATTCAATTTTATTGTATTTTCCTGTAAAACAACAAGTTTGTTGGTTTACAGGAAATCAGCATATATTTACATAATTTCATTGTAAATTTACATAATTTTATTGTAAATTTATACATAATTTTATTGTAAATTTATACATAATTTTATTGTAGATTTATACATAATTTTATTGCAAATGTACATAATTTTATTGTAAATATATGCTGATTTCCCGTTTAAGAAAAAGGTTGAAAAACGGGCATTTCCGATATCCTGACTGTCAGGAAATTCCCGTGGAAAAAAAAAAAAAAAAAACCCAACCAAACAAACAAAACAAAACACGACAAAATATTTTACATTGCATTCAAAACTGGCCGTTATACAGTGCGTCCCCCTAAAAGTTAACAGTTGGAAAAAGTCTCCCCAAATAAATATTTCGGATTATTTTAAATAAATTTTCATTCATGTTGAAATCTCAGGGTCTCTCCTATCATGCCTATGCAATAACACCAAAAATATCTGACTAGTTATTGCGCTTGAGTGATCTAAAACTATTTTTTTGTGAAAGGGTGCAAAATTCAGACTTGACAAGAATTGGTATTTGTTCTGACTGGTATCAACAAAGTTGAGAACCGTTTGAAATTGACAGTTGGAAAAAGTCTCCCCGATTAGATATTTTAAAATATTTTCAGGAAAATTTCACACCTGTGGTATAAATCTCTTCTAGAATCTCCTCTAGCAAATGACATTAAAATGTCTCGCAATATTTTACACTTGAGTGAGCAAAAGCCACTTTTGTGAAATGGTCCAAAATCCATTCTTGACAAAATGTTTGTTGTTGTTCTGGCTGGTATGAGCCAAGTTGAGAGTCATGAAAAGACTTCGAAATCTTATATTCTGATCATTGGAGGACTATTCATGAAAGAACAGACTTTGTTCAATGTATTTCCTGATATATCCCATTAAACTTTATGGTTGAGTGAGCAAGCCAGATTAAATTGAAAGACTCACCAAAAGTAACACGTTGAAACACTCAGCAAAGTAGTTAATTGCTCACTCAAACATAAAATGTTGATGGGATGTATAAGGATATACTGAGAACATAGCCTGTTATTTAATAAATTGTCTTTTATTAATCAGAATACGGAAATTTCTAAGCCTTTAAATGACTCTGAGCTCGTCTGATACCAGCCAGAGCCAATAGCAATTCTTGTCAAGACTGAATTTTGCTCCCTTTCACGAAAGTGGCTTTTGTTCACTCAAAGGTAAAATATCGTGTGACATTTTGGTGTCATTTGATAGAAGAGACCCTAAGCTATCAACAGGTATGAAAATTTCTTAAACATATTTTGAAACATTCATTTGGGGAGAATTTTTCCAACTGTTAAATTTCTTCTGGGACGCACTGTATATATTTGGAATTGATCACCCCCAACTTCAATATTCTTGCGACGCCTAAAATCTAATAAATTGAAATTTCAGCTGGCAAACACCAGTCTGAATGATCCCTTAACTTTGTTTGGGAGGTACAATCTGTAGTTCTGTCAAAGTAGAAAATGAGGATAGCAACAACAAGGATTATTCTATCCTCTGTATGTATTTTTTAAAACTCTATTTCTACTCGGCTATATTTTTTAAAATATAAATAATAATCAATTTCAAAAGAAATCTGACGATACATGATAAGTGAAACAGCGCCATCTCTCTTTTAACCCTTTATCGTTTTGACAATCTCACCTCCACTTCTTCCGCTCATCAAATTCTGTGTAATTTTTCTTCTTTTGTGATTGTCATTTACTTCATTATATAATAGAATACAGGTTTTGCATAAACAATATTCTCCTATAAATGAATGAAACACACAATACATTGTAGAAATCGAAATACATGCAATTGTTTAAAGAAGAAAAAGAAGAATAAGAAAGAAAGAAAGAAAGAGAGAGAGAGAGAGAGAGAGAGAGAGAGAGAGGGGGGGGGGGGGGGGGGGGGGGTCAGTGAAATGGCAAGACCGGATACATATTGTGGAAGAGTAGAGTAGCATGATACTGATGACCAGGGAAATCAGTTTCTGGATAGTCAAGGATGCATGCTCTGCCATTAAAAATCAAATTTAAGCCATTCTCTGTGCTTGAATTTTTGCTTTATGGCAAGGTCGCTTTTAAAACTGTTTACCAATGTGATTTTCATGAATGCATCTACTTTAAAAATGGAAAGTCTACTGGGTTGATTTATTTCGCGGGGGTAAAGTATATCATTATATAAGTGAATGATCAACACAATCATGCAGAACTGTGTCAAAAGTGCATTTGTCATTTAATATCTTCTTTTGCAATATAAAGTATTTAACTATAAACATGATTCACTTAGATCGTGTGCATAATGACGGTATCACATAACTAGCAAAATTCATTAAACAAAACAAATAACAAAAACCGATTTGCCACTTCAGCCATGGAAGTATGTTAATAGTGCAGAGTTTACACTTCCATGACTTCATGGTAAGATTCACTGAAGTCTCACTAAAAACGGCAATAAAAAAAAAAGCTCCTTGTTCATAGACATGATAGTTATGATAGTTATACAAACATAAGTTTGTTTTAACATTTAAACATATCTTTTTTTCTTCATATTGCATGTACAAATGCATTTAACATAATGAACATTAGATAACAGGGCTTACAAATTCGAAATGATTGATTCGAAAATTATCAAAAAGGAGGGGCACTCATACTTCAAATAATTATAAATAAAAAGTTCACGGATTACGCCCCTAAAGTAATGTAATGTAATATTACTGAAGGAGTACTATGATATGAATACTAAATCATATCGAGATGTGCCCATGCTGTCTTTTTACGTTGCTTTTTTGGAAGTACATATATAAAGAGCAAAAAATGTGTTTCCAATGTGTAGTATCTTATTACCATGACTACAATTGGTTATACTTTTATACGGTAAATGAAAACATTTTGGTCTCTTTAGTCTAAAGTCCATTGTGGTGATTTATTTCACGGTGTAGGAGAGAATGATTATGTGTTGAGTGAAAACCTTCAGAGTGCGTAGAAAAAAAACCTTTCATTTTTTTACCACTATTAGCAAGGATCCTTTACACTCTCATCAGAGCCTTTTGATTTTTTGAATAGAACAGCTATCCAATAATTTTTAACCTTAAACTCATTAATTTGACTAGAATTCAAGTCGCCTTTATTATCGTATAGATTTAAACTATATATAGCAATATCCGAATGGCTATAATACTTTGCCTATTCAATTTGAATAGATTCTCATCATAAGTGTCCCTCGTACGATTCTTTCTATTCAAATTTGATTAGATTATATTCATATCTGAACAAATATTTTTGAGAGAGTAATCATGTTTCGAATGTAGTCAGAAATTATCAGTCTTTTGTTGAGCACCAACCCACGCATCCATTGTACAAGATTCCCCGACAGAGGGAATAATTAATGAGCAAAACTCGACATTTGAAACTAGCATTTCTCAACCTTCGCTATAAATCATTCTAATAAATTTATATGTTTCTTTCCGAAATTGTAATTTCATTGAATCATTTTATCAATTAGAATGCAATTTCACTTTGAGAAACCTCCTAATTTTACATTTATTGCCATGAAAATTTGCCTTATTCATGCCTATAAGACGTGGTATATTCACTTTATGCATTTTTCCGAGATTACATAACCTAGAAGTAAAGTGTTGTAAACACATCAATATCCATAATTATCGCTAGAAGCCGTGATCTTAGGTATATACGACCCCCCCCCCCCACAAAAAAAAGAAAAGAAAGAAGAAGAAAAAAAAAACACTTACTACATTTTATCTTGACAATTAGTTTCACGATTAATCTGTCATAATTAGCCCAGAATGGTTCTTATTCAGTGCATGATTACCTAAAAGATTTACAATTATAAACCTCTACGAGAAAGGTTATTATGAATTATTTCAAAAATCACTGCACACTATATCAGACTATTTACTGATTATATTTAAAACATTAAACCAACGAGATTGTAGATAATAAACAGAAGTAGAGCTGGTTGATAATTTCCTATATCTCACTTATTTTGTTAGCACAAAGTCCTGTTGGTTGAAATATATTGTATGTACAGTAACAGCCTGCGGACATCCAGGGGGTTTATTAAGTAAATAATTACTGTTCGTGTAGGTGATGTGACAAACTATCACTTCTGACGCGGTCTGGAAGTAGATATCTTTCCGAAGCGAAGCTGAGGAAAGATAGCGTATACATTCAGATCGCCGAGGAGGTGTCAGTACGTCTCATCGCCTGAAATCAAAATGTGATTATTTGCTTTATATTCCACATCTGAAACATTTAACTTGTAGGTCTGTGAGAAAGACAATTATTGTCTACTTCTCGAAAAAGACATTTAGGCCCGAATTCACAAAACAAGTTTAAACCTTTACATAAACCCCTTCCTGGGTGCGCACATGTGTTTTATTTAAGCGCGCGAATGGGCAATGCGCACTTATTTAAAGGGACTGATTAACTTTTTGAAAAATTGTAAAATCAGCTCATATGCCTGTGAATTGTGTGCAGTCCACTAACTACATATATAATTAAGGATATGTGAAAGTATGAAAGAAAATGGAACCCGTTCACTATCCGAAAAAAGAGAAAAGCTAGGCGAAAGGTATCGCGATCGATCGCTAGCGCAAGTCTCTCGGCTTTTTCGCTGCGCTGCAGACTAGATCTAGCTCCCCGAGCCTTTCACATGAGCAAGGTGTTCATACACGTAGGTGCCCACCATTGTAGATCAGGATAGGTCTAGTAGTACTCTTGGTCTTGCTGATGACTTATCAGAGTTAGATGAGTCCCTGGATTATGTGGGAGATTCTTACAGCAATACTGGTAACTCATCAGAGTTAGATGGATATCATATGGTGAGTTCAGTGCTACACTCTACAACTGTTGCCTCATCAGGCCAGTCAGTCTCCATGTGTCGATTATTGCTATGGTAATCAGTATGTTCGGGTTACTTTCATCACTGGTGCTACAAGTAATCTGATAAAGCATTCAACTGTTTCTAGACTCGGAGGTGAGATTACTGTTACTCCTCAGTCGCACGCTTCTCATTCTGCAGGAATTGTTGGAAAGACAGCCCTTGTATTCACACTCAATGGCAAGGAGTGTCTCTTTGTAGGGTTGGTAGTTACATCTCTGGAAGTAGAAGTACAGGCCGGTACTCCATTCATGGAGCTACATGACGTCACTGTTCGACCCGCTAAACGTCAGATTTGTTTCGGTGATGGACCACCATTCACCTACAGTCCCTCCTTAACCGTTAACGCCTTTGTCTCTCGTCCAATCTGTGAGAACCCAACACTACATAAGCGCGCAGTTGCTAAGGTTACTAAGTTGCTGAACTGAGTGGTGAGGGTACGCCTGCCCTTGGGTCGTGTTACATTTCTAGGAAGTCCCCACAGACTGTGACTTCCCTAATTTCTGAAGTCCCCACTGCTGCTGGCACGGTTTGTACCTTGTGCTGTCCTCCAGGATTTGCCCCCTTTGAGAATATCGTGGAGTGTCCGACACCACAGACGGCAGTTGCCTTACCTTCAGCGGTTCCACAGCACAGTCTGACGTATCCGGTGACGTCTGCTCTACCGGGTCTGACTATCCATCTAAGAGCCCACTTTCGCTACTGGGTCATTCCGGACCCTCCCTGCAGCCTGGTGATCCTCTTGAATGGACCCGTTCTGATGCTCCAAAGTCAGTCTCCTTTGCTGATGACACTGAAGCGGATATCGTTTCCGGTGTCCCAACCAGACCTCACCCCCTGTTAGATCAGCCATTCGACTATCAACTTCAGTCTGATGTCAGCGAATCAGCCTTTGTTCCGGATGTTGATGCAGCTCTAGAGGACCCCCTTCCTAGTCAACATCGGGATCCCTCTCCAACGATTCATGTCAACAGTAGTCCCATCATGATCACTCACATCTCTGATAAGTGCCTGTAGGGTGACGCATCTTCTCATCCATGTGACGTGGAAATCGACACCCCCCCCCCCACGTCAACGCCCTGATGCTTTGTTTGGATCTTCACCCACAGTCAACCTCACCTCTGCTTGCTCAGGTCATCATCATTACCCTGTGCTCGTTGACGCCCCGCATGGTGGTCCTCCAGATGCCGGGTTGTCTGCAATCGTTGACATCACTGCTGCTCTTGCCGATCGAGCCCATCACCCCCGCAGCAAGAGAGCCGAACCTCCTCCTGGCATGCCTGGTCGCCCACCAGACATTTACATACTGTTGCATGCCTATGACACCATGTCCACTCACCGGAGTCGACCCCACCACCCCTTCGGTATGAGGGCCAAACCTCATCCATTGCCGTCCACCAGATATGATCAACAAGCCAGTTCCCTTGTCGCTACCGGTCACGACCATGCAATGCCCCTCGACTCCGACGTGTTCAGTGCAGCAGTGACTGAGCGGAATATGATATCCAGCTCACGCGCTGTTTCGCTCCCACTTTTTCTCTGGAACTGTTCATTTTATTGTCAATCTGTAATGCTCTTGTTCACATGTTTCTCTCTATTTTCTGTATCTCTTTCCGTTCACTGCTTCCTTCCCTCTGGTATTTTAACCCTATTCCATGATAAGGGGTACATGTATCTGTTATGTTGCCTGCCATGATTTGTATTTCATATGTTTATATATGTATATTCTTACAGGCGATATATCGGGATTTTTTTCTATTTACATGCATTTGATATGATTGTCTAGGTAATCCGACTTCGGTTACCATGTACCCGTCACATCGATTTTTTTGTTTGTTCTTAAACATGAACATGTATTTCCGCACCTTCATTGTATATTAGATGGTAAGGGGAACCATCATACAACGTATAATTTATGAGTAAGATGATTTTCTGTCATGGGAGAAAGTTTTCTTTCTTATTGCACATCGATTCTGTTTTCTATTTATCACAATCTTACCTGTACTCTGGGTGCTTTGCCTACATAGCATACATTGCCATTTTCTGATTTGTTGATAATAATGCAGTTGGCTACTGACTGATTTTTACTACATGTTTTTAGTTTTACTATATGCTGTGTTGTCTTAACATTGTAGTTGTAGCTGGAACATATTTTCGACCTATGGTTTTATCGACAAAGGTATCTTGCCTATGTCTTACAATAAAGGAGTTATGCATATACATTCTACATGTATATGTTACACTTTCAGTTGCCTGTTTTCAGTATTCTGATCCCTGTCGTATTAAATGTTAATGTATTTGCTGAGTGGACTCTGCACACACAGTATAATACCTGTTCTGTATTGTATAATCATGATATAGTGCAGGCTTTAGGAGATTTCATCAGTTACCCATATTCTGTGTGTTTGTACATGTACACTGTAATCCCCTTTTTATACTCAGTATCATAGCCTAGTATATGTTTGATTTTCATGACAATGTTTATATAAATATTACCTATGCTCCTCATTCTTCATTTTTAGGAGATATCATGTGTTATTTTTTTATATTAGGGTAAGCATTTTTTGATGTGATATTGACACGCTATTTTATTTGTGTCTATTCCTTTCTGTGTCACAACAGAGAAGGTTAACCCTATCAGTGATCTGTGTTCAAACCTTAGATGTGTTTTTGCTTAAATATTATTACTAGTAGTGTATCAAAAAAGTGCCATGTACTTTGATTATTTACTGTACATGTATGTTACAAATATAGGGTTTCTATTCTGGCATTGATGTTTCACAGGAAGGGATGTGTTCATGACTCTGATTACTAGTATTGTGTACTTGGTCGTTTCATGGTACACAGTTGTTTTTTCTAGCATTAACAACATCTACTACAGTTTCTTGTCCAGTGCTCTAATCAATGACTGTAGCCTTTGTTCCTATTTTCTGATATTCGGGCCCTGGCCCATTTATATGATGGTATATTTGCGTCATGCATCTCATGATCTTCCAGCCTGTTTTGTGCTTGTTGAGACAATTACTGGTAGGCTCTACTGTAGGGATTCATCTGATCTGGGGCCCGTTGCACAAAACTTGCGTTTAATCGCAACTCCTAAAAAATCAAACGCAAGTCCTTAATGCGCACTTCTGATTGGCTGAAAATAGAGTTGCGTTTGATTTTCCTGAGTTTTCGTTCAAACGCAAGTTTTGTGCAACGGGCCCCATATCATATTGTTTCTATTTTGAAGGTTTACTCTAACTGGTTTGCTATTACTTTTAGCTGCTCTTAATTGCTTATCATTGTATAGTTTGTCGGCTTATGTTTTAGATGTCTTCATATATAGATGTGTGTTTGTTTTATTATCTAGTAAGCTGAGTCTTATGTTCCGTAGGTTCAATATGTAGAACTGCTAATTCAGGATACAGGAAAAGGAAGGACAAGTAGTTGTGATGGTTTTGAGTGACACACTGTTTAGGATATTTTTATTTATTGACAGCTGTTATTCTTGTTTAGGGTCTATACATTATGCCCAATCGTAATTATTATGTTTTAGTTATAGAGACTGAATGGGACGTATAATTATGTATAGATATATATTATCAATGCCATTGCTATATAGTTACATCAGTGACCTGCGAAGTCGGTTACTTGTTTTAATCTGCCGCGTGGCTGTAACCCTGTTTACAAAACCTGGTCGTTGAATATGTAAATAACTCATGGTTTCAGTGACTATATGTTTTACGAAACGATTTAACAATGTGCATGGTTTTGGAATTTTATTAGTTATACCAAGATTTCTTACTCGTATGGGAAGAGAACAAATCACGCCATAGTGTTATAATGCCATCTTGTGGCAGAATTATGATCAGTTGGTGCTATAATATAATCGGCCCTTTTCGGCGCCGCGATGTGATCATGACTTTCCCTTAATAAATTTAGGAAACCTCTGTAATTACTGTGATTGGAGTGTCATCTTTGTTGGCGACGCACTTTCATTGCGCGCGTACTCAAAATATTGATGACGCGTTGTGACACAGACTGTAATGGACTGAAGAGATCAGCGAAACACTTAAGTACTATTCCGTAAAGGTCACGAACTTTTCGGGTCGATTGATGGGAAAACTACACTTTATCAGGTGATTACCTTTTGAACAATCTAAAAGTAAGATTCTTAGTATGTGAAATATAATCATGATTATTCACCAATGTATATTTTTTACATAGGCCTATTCAATTATGTGGAATATTTTTGTTTAGTGTAGTATTTTTTACAAAGATGAAAGCATGATGATAACCATGATAACTGTGTTTTTATACACTGCCCTCCAAAAGTTTGGGTACATCTGTAATAAGAACTGATTTCCCACAAGCGGTGAGCATCCTGATTCTGTTTCCACACTTCAAGTGTGTGTTCAAGATGTAAAAAGTCGGTTTAATCAGAATGGACTGAAGCCGAATAACTGAAGTTTTTCATTTTACTAGCAAATTTAAGGACAGTGACGAAACTGACTGCACAAATATAGATAATACCTTTGTCAGATATGTTAATGCTGCGAGAAACCTTGAAGTTCAACTGGATAAAAAAAAACTTATAATGACTGCTCAGATTGATAATGTATATAACAGTAGTTCTTTCGCTCTCCACAAAATTGGGCAAATTCGCCAATTTCAATCCACTGAAGCTACCCAACAATTAGTTCATGCCATAATGATATCTGGCATAGATATTTGTAACAGTTTATTGTATGGCCTTCCGGATGTTCATATCAGTATGATACAAAGAATCCAAAATTCAGCGGCAAGACTTAACACCAGAACTAAACGCAAAAGACATATAACCCCCATACTACATGAATTACACTGGCTCCCAGTTAAATCCCGCATCAATTAAAACAAAATCTTATTGCTTAACATATCAATGTTTACAGGGTACGGCCCCTTCTTATCTGCAAGACCTAATTGTAAAATATACCTCTCCAAGAAGACTGAGATCTAAAGACAAGTCCCTCCTGGTAACTCCGAACATTCGATCTCAATTTTATGGCACTTAAAATGTCATCCGCCGAATTATGGAATAGCATACCCGATATTGTAAAACAGGAAAATCAAACAGAATCATTCAAGACTCTGTTTAAAAAATACCTCTTTATCATTTGATATTAGATCATTTCATTAGGCTGTCTGGTGGTTTCTGTGACATACATAATCTTCTCCAAATTCTACTTTACTGAATTATCTATAAACATTTCTTGATTGTGTAAACTTATTTAGTTGAAATGTGTTTAAGAAATAAGGATTTGTTAAACTAAACTTAATGGTAATTGTTGTTTGTACTTTGTAACTGTAATTGGATGGTAATTAATTCTTCGATTCTTTATTATCATTACTCCATGTACCAGGCATGTTTTCTATCCTGATCTATCTTTTTTATACATTTTCTTTAAGCGCATATGGACTTTCTTATGTAAGTGATATGTGCTATTTAAGCAACGTTCATTATTATGATGATGGATATTATTATTATGATTATTATTAGTTGTAGTATTATCATTAAGGCTATGAACTTTAGAAACACCTTTCAAACGATTCACGTGGTGTTGTTCCCATTATTCAATAACCACCTGCAGTGGTTTCTAATCACATCATAATGTCACTTGCGACCCAATTTCCTACCGAGTGGTCTCCACATATCACGATTCTCATAGGACCCTACAGGTAGAGGAATTGCAATTGTCTGTTCTCCATTTGTCACACCACCTTGTTCTCCTCCACCTTGCTCCAGTACTGCAACACCCCTCTGTCTTGGACTCCTGTTGGTGGTAATCCGTGGAAAGTCATTGACATTCTGATCTGGGAAACCACTTTCTTGGAAAGCACTGTCTCTCTTCATAAGCTGCGCGCAACCATCTTTATTCAATATGACGCTCTTCTTTCCTCCGCTGCCTTCGATTTCTTCACGGACACGTACTTCAGATCTTGTGGGAGTCACCGGACGACCATTGGTTGTAAAAGTCGCATACGAATGGAAGATGGTAATCTCGGGACTCTCGTTGCCGGTAGATGAACTGCAAGGATCGGGGGATACAGAGTCACCCGTAGTTGTTGTCTTCGTATTGAGACAGGAGTAGGTATGGCCTACGTTATTTGAGGATGCTACAACACTCTTCATTGGATTGAGCCAATTCTCCATTGGAAGATGTTGCAAACCTGAAATATTATTGCTGCTTGAACTTTGTTCACCAAAGTTGACAGTTCCATTAGAAGACTCGAGAGTGCTGTCAACTGTCAAAGTTTGAGTACTTTGACTTACGCTTTCATTCTGTACTACTGGTCCAGGGTTTGTGATATTTGTACTGGCGTCGTCTTGGCTTCCAGGTGTACTTCTAAATTTGCGACGTCTTACGGAAGATCGTACAGCACTGTAAAATAAATTTGAAAGGTGTATGCCTTGTGTATTACCAGCGAAAAATATGAAAATTAGTAATGAAATGATGATACCATTGAAGGGTTACCAATTTTTTTATTTTTTTTTCGTGATTAATGTGTAATTACATTTTCTTTCTTTTTTGTATAAACAATAAATATCATTTTAGGTCAATTTCCCCCTCTCTCGCTTTAAATACAGTGTTATTTCCAACATCATAAGTAAGATAAATGAAGAGATTATTGTGATTGTGTAAGCAGGGAAGTATAACTTTGCTAAAAGGTTCGAAATCTTTAATAAAGGAGATACTGCAGACAATTACTATTAATTTTTACCTTCTATTTTCGTACTTCTTCGATAAATACCATACTATTATATTTCCTCAAATTTATACAATGTGGTCTTGCGGTCGATACAAGGAAATAATTATTGAACGAGATATGACGACAGTCATGTTGGACGAGTCGAAGATGAGTAGAATTATTGTTTGCAATAGTTCACTGTATTGGCCAAATGACGACTCACAGGATCATCATTATTATTCCAATATCAAATATTTTGATTTCAATCCATTTTCATTTAGAATTTACATACTTCATACGATTTGATGCGCAAACTTAACACGTTTGAAAGTTTTTCTTGAAATTTGTTCGTTGATCCATCATTTTCATGTTCTGCATATCACAAAACCTCATCATGTCCACCAGTCTCATGACAAAAATAATGAATGTAAAATTCATGGTAGACTACCAATGGGCGACATTAAAAGAAATCAATAATTTAGGACACTTCCCCCCCCCCCCCGTACTATCTTTCGCAAGAAAATTTTATTCCAAATTTTGTTTAAAAAAAAAAAGGAATAATAATTATTATATAATATACCATACTTACAAGCAAAGTATGATGAGAGACAAAACCACGAGTATCACTGTCACATCGATGACGATTCGTATCCCAACTTCAAAGAAGAAGAATACAAAACATAAATAGATATATATATATATATATATATATATATGAAATGAGCTAAGACTCAGGACGTAGCTGAATACCACGGTACCGTGCTATTCAGCTACGTCCTGAGTCTTAATTGGCTCATTTCCTTTATTTCATTTATCCCACCAAGACGGCCCGTCATGTTGTGTTTTAGCCAAATCCTTACAATTATATATATATATATATATATATATATATATATATATATATATATATATATATATATATAAAATAGTATATATTATATACTATTGGATGGCCCCGGCGGTCAGTACAGGCAAATATTGGACCAGATATGCCAAAACGTTGGACGTGTCGAAGACGAGTCCAGTATTCTTTGTATTTCGAGTTCAGTATTTCCTGTACTGGCCGAATTACGACATGCAATATTATCATTATTATTCCAACATCAAATATTCAATTTTTAAGCAATTTTTTATTCAGAAATCATTACTTCGAATGATCTGATGTGGAAAGTCAAAATTAGCATCTATATAACCTCTTCTCGTAGTGACATAGGCCCGTATTCTGAAGTCGGGTTTAACTTAAACTCCAGTCTACGTTAAACCAGAGTTTAATTAAACCTGACTTAGACCGCAGTCTAAGTCGGGTTTAACTCTATTCTGTTTCTGAAAGTCCGGTTTAGTTAAACCAAAGTCTATGTCCAGGTCTAAGTTAAACTGTGGTCTAGCTGGCATGGATATGTAGTCTGCTGCTACTGCACATGCTCAGTAGAGCACACTTTTATCCTCGAGAAGGCTGAAATTTGCAGTAGTCTTTTATTTTTATGGTATTTAATATAGATTATCGTGATCATTCCGGCAATATTTTTTACTTTAATGAAAGGCATGGGCTACCATTGGGAACTTCTTTTCTCAGATTTCTGGTCAGATGTGCCCTAGATCGACCAGTTAAGCCCACGGCACACTATCGGATCGACTACGATCCGATTTTGGAAATAAAACGCCATAACATTAAATATAGGCATTTTAACAAATAAAAACTACCTGATTCAGGTTCTGAACAATAAGATGAATACTCAGCATATAGGAAATTGGTGTAATGTCAGGTTTATAACCGGAATAAGGGTCAAATCAGTTCAAATCGTAGACAATCGCAGGACTGCTCTGAAGTCACTACAATTCGGAGCCGATTTGGCCTTTCCTCCGACTAGAAGGCTCGTAATAGGCCGTATTTTCAATTTTACTATCTATGTAATTATTCAAAACATCAGTTAGATACATCTTATGTGTTTAACTTGTTTATATCTAATGTTATATCCTACATCATAAAATTTTCATGAACGGATTGGCCAGGAATGTCTCACGTGACATAAAATACTTTCACCATGAAGAAAAAAAAAATGGATATCACGTGACGTCAGACCGTATATTTTTCGATATGAAAATATTATGACGACACTCTTTATTTCTGGATATTTCGAAGCTATCGATATCTCGACAATGTATCGCGATAATGTTTGTGCGTGACGAGACTCTCAGTTTACGTGTATGTAGGTCTACTCTGATTCTACATTTAGTTTTGATTTTTAAAAATCTTTCTAGGCTTACTCTTGTAGGATATAAATCAAATATACCATGCACTCTTTTCGAGGCACCAACTGAAATTATGGATTCTTCGGTGACCCTCAGAAAATAGTGCTCTGCAAGTCACCTCAGAGAATCCAAAATTTCAACTGGAGCCTCTCAGTGCAAGGTATATTTGATAACTACTACATTTTCTTTCAAAATCGGATCTTAGACGGATCGTATAGTTTTCGGTGGGGCTTGAACGATAAGCGTTAGGTCAGTACGTTATCTTGCGTTAAATGATGGGCTTGAAATTGGGAGCATTCTGAAATGAATAGACCTAGTTGAATATACGCAACCGTGATTGAGTAGGCGTACACAACCATAGGCCCAAAACGTAAAGAAACTACGATTGGCTTGCATCGAAAAGTCAACGCATTTTTATGACTTGACTTGAAAGTCAAATAAATGTGCACCCACTGCGCCTCTTACTGGCTTATTTTCGGCAATATTTATTATGCATAATCAATTCACTGACATTATGGATTCGGGATAATACTAGATCTATCTAAATCGTTCACATAACATTTTCAGTATTCTCTCAAAAATCAAGTGACAGCCCGGGGTAACATACTGAGGGCAAGGTCGAGCCTAGAGGATTTCATATTGGCGATGGTTGAGAGAATTAATCTTGTGTCTGTTTTCTTCAAGACAGCATAAACGTTAATTGTTCACAAGTAACTTAAATATAACGTTAGATATGATCTGGATCTAGATCTAGATATAACGTTTGAAGAGGAAGCAGGTTTGTTTTTTTTTTCTCTCAAGTTAGTTATGGGTATGGTTATATGATTTGAAAAAAAAAATGCATTAGTTGTGGAACGTAAATAAATTTTCGGACCTGAGCTCTTATCTATTTATTTTCTAGTTTTGTTTTGTTTATGCTTACGCATTAAATGTTATTCGTATAATACTGTATTCTTTCTTTGTTTATCTGTTACATACGCTTTGTATCTCATGAAAAGACGCTTTATAAATAAAATCTATTATTATTTTTATTACGTGTAACACGGCAGGCAAAGCCAAGCAGCAGTGCACATTCAGCTCCCACTGTGTACACATGAGAGGGTATCTGTTCAACCGGACTAAAACTACCCCTAGGGTGCAGTCTAAATTCTGTACTAAGTTAGACCTGACTTAGCTCACGTACGTTCGCGACTCTATTTTCCTGCTTGGAAAATTTTTAATGTTGTTGTTGTTAATATCATCTGCGTTCAGTTATTGATGTTATGATTAATTATTTTCTATTTTTTTTTAAAATTATTATTTCAATGGACCTGTTGTGTATGCTCTTGATCAATTCTGGATGTAAGTATTTTCCCCTCTCTCTTGATTGCTCGTACATATAATACATCTATTTTTATGAGTTCAGTCAACAGGTCAAGTGAGTCGCGGCAACACTGACACGAACACCTAACACGATAATCCTCTGCATGTAATTAGCCAAAAATCTCCTTCCAAAAACTCCAGAACTTTCAGTTCATTTTGGAAACGGTTGAAAAAATCAAGATGCTTGATAATGAATAAATCAAGTCCTTCATTTATGCTATGTCATATCTCATAACTATATCACGGATTATCAAAATGATCAAACTTTAGAATGTTTAGAAAATATGAACAATAATCAATAATACTAGAGTCTATTACATGGATTATTTTCATCCTGTAACTTACTGAAGTATAATCTTAGTATGATATGGATACTAGCTAATGATACATGTATTACACGCTCGTTACAAAATTGATTAATTTTCTGCGTACATTTTGACAGACAATGCCATCAAAAGGAGGGTGAATTTCTAATTACACGACCAATATTTTCTTATAACGATATGTCCTCTATAAGGAGCAAAAAGCATGTCTTGTAATTCGATACATATTCAATACCATGAGAGATATTACGACGTAGTGTTGACGTATGAATCTTGCTCTTTTAGGTATGCTTAGTCATATTACGATAGATTACCCAGATTTTCAAAATCCAAATTATTTGTAAAAATATGAATGATTTATTCATCAATAATACTAGAGTCTATTACATGGATTATTTTCCTCCTATAACTTATTGAAGTTTAATCTTAGTGTGATATGGATACTAGGATACATGTATTACAAAACTAATTAATTTTGTGCGTACATTTTGACGCAAAAAAACAGCCGAAAACAGGATGAGTTTCTCATTACGGAGGTAAGCCTTTACATTGCAGGTAGTAACTCAGTGTGGGGGCTTCATCTTCATTTCCATATCAATGAGAAATTTATTCAGAATGTCCGTGCGCATGAAAATGTCATTTCATTGTGTAGTGAGCGAACGTAAGTGAGCTGGGTAGGTATTCTGAGCACCATTTTATCTCTCTAAGAAAATATTTTATCTTAACCCTTTCATGACAGGAATTATTCAAGAGCTAAACTGATCCTATTTTGCTCTTCAAATTGGCAACAACAATATTTTTCTTTTAGTGTTACATGGTTCTAATAAAATGTAATGTCTTTGAAAACAATATACATAGTTCGAAACTTGTTGAAAAGTTGAAAAAACTGCCAATTTCGATCATGAAACAGAGATTTTGAACCTCTCAATGTGTTGCCAATTTAAGGATTTTGAAGCTTATTCTCCTTTTTAAAATTCCTGGCATCAAACACAATATGGTCATGCAACAAAAATAGTGTGTGTACATATATTTTTGCTCTTTCTATTCATGCATTTGATATATTTTTTAGAGCTCTGAATCAAAAGTTATTGAGCCAAACCACAAAATGTGGTCAATTATCTTGAAATGTGGTCAATAAAAAAAAAAAAAAAGAGACCACATTTTATCTCGGATTTTATCTCATATTATCTTTGTCTCCTACCTCTCGCGTGCCTATACACTTGTACCCATGATACGCGCACCCTTAAACGCTTACGCCCATCTTTTTTATGGGAAGGATAAAATAAACTTAAAATAGGGTAGGGGCTAATTTATCTCTAGGACGCAAAGTGCATCATTTTTGGACAAGTATAGTTCTAGTCGTGTGATCAAAATAATAATTAAAAAAATACTAAGTATTGATTATATTTCTCAAACAACATTCTCATATGATTATCGACTTCTATTTCAAGAGTTTTGTCAACTAATATCATACTAGCAATGATGCTTGTTATGGTGTTCTAAAACCTCTGAATGTACCTCAGTCCTTTTCAAGGAAATCCTAGCAAAAGAGCGTTTGCGCTTTAAGGCATGCTTATTGAAAATTGTAAAAATAATGCATTCGCGCTCTCTTGCTCCAGAGACTGGCAGAGAGCAATTTTATTGGATGAGCATGATGAAAGTGAAATCTAACGACATTTCTTGTTGGGAATCGCATATAATTGGGTGTGTCTTAGATGAGATACAATCTTGCTAAAATTGTTCTCAGAATACCGATTTAAAAAGATTTTAAAGGGTATTTTATCTCACTGACTTAAAATCTCAGATTTTATCTGAGATAAAATGAATCTTATAATACCGCCCCTGGAGTTTAAGTTTAACCGGACTTTAGAATGTGAATTTTAAAACATCGCTTCAAAGGGCAGGTTTAGACTGGAGTTAGACCACACTCTGACGACGGTTTAAGTACGTTCATCAGTTATGTTTGTGCGCACCTCAGCTGCGCATCCTGGCTGGTTGTGTTACGTCATCACAACACCGGGAGAGTATTGCGCGCAGTTAAGACAAAGGATACGCACACTAAACACAATGCTTAATAATGGGTTCGCAAGTGAGTGCAGTAACAAGAACCCGGTGAAAATAGATGAAATCAATAATTCTGTACCTGTGAAAAATATATATACCAAATATTAACTAGCTTGAGCTGAAAGATAACATTCGATGCCCCCTCATGAACTTTCTATAGTAATAGGCAAAGTTAGTCGTATAGGAAAAATGAAAGGTAGATGTAATTTGGAATTCATAGTCATGGTCATCTACCTCCCATTTTAGTACAATTCCTTAGCACAAAAAGAGAGCTGGAGAAAGAAAGTAAAATATATGCCCAAGAATCATTTGTCTATGCCATATGATTGTCTAATGATCATTATCCCTACAGTCAAAGTCATGAGCAAATAAAATAATGAATAAAATGTCACTCAAAACGACTTACAATTTCCTTCTTTTTTATACACTGGTTCGAAAGTGTGTGTAAAATATAGACAACTATAGCTTATGTCGTTACTGTGATTATTATGTTTGAAATACTAGTAGTCGTGAAGAGGTGCGCAAAAGTAAGGGTGCCTTACTTTTTTTTTCCCTGGGGAGGGGGGAGGGGGCAAACACTCTGAGGTGCCCCACCTCACAAGAATATGGGTCCACTTCGCACGCTTGCTACCTGCTTACAGCCCTACCCCCCCCCCGACCATGCAAGCACATCCCCGCACCGCCTTTTCTTCCATATTCCGATATTTTTTCAAAGTGCGAGGTTTAGAATTTTTCATTTAAAAAAATGGAATAATTGAAGCACTGTAATCATCCACTGTTTTTCAATATCCCTCCTTACACCTGAAATAGGGTTATTTTGTTTCTATATTTTGTGTACAAAATTTTAAACACTTTTTGGTATACCGGCACCTCGCTGCCCGAATATAAGGATATTCAGGCGACTCGCTACCAAAATATGAGGATTTTCGGGAACCTTGCAAAATTATTTATTATAAAAATGCGGGGGGGGGGGGGCGCTGCTGGCACAAAAACCAGTACATGGACCCCCTTTTTTCAAACTCTCTCTCCTCCTTCGGTCTAATTTTCTCTACAAATCTGGAAACTTTGGTGAAAATGACATGGATTTTGAATGTACAGGAGAGTTATTTTGCACCCATCCCATTCCTAGACAGGTTCCCAGCTAGCCACGCGCAGTTTTTGCGAGTTTTGCGGTTTTTTACTTTTTCCGCCACCTGAGGGCGCTGCTAGCACTAAAATGAGTGCATGGACCCCCATTTTTTAAACTTTCTCCTTTTGCAGTATATAATTCTCTACAAATCTGGAAAAATTTACAAATCTGGCATGGATTTTGAATGTATAGTAGAGTTTTTTTGCACCTATCCCATTCCCAGACAGGTTTCCAGCTAGAGCCATGCGCAGTTTTTGCGAGTTTTGCGAGTTTTTGACTTTTTCCGCCACCTGAGGGCGCTGCTAGCACAAAAACGAGTGCATGGACCCCCATTTTTTTAAATTTCTCCTTCTGCAGTATATGATTCTCTACAAATCTGGAAAAATTTACAAATCTGGCATGGATTTTGAATGTACAGTAGAGTTTTTTTGCACCTATCCCATTCCCAGACAGGTTCCCAGCTAGCCATGCGCAGTTTTTGCGAGTTTTGCGAGTTTTTGGCTTTTTCCGCCACCTGAGGGCGCTGCTAGCACAAAAACGAGTTCATGGACCCCCATTTTTTAAACTTTCTCCTTCTGCAGTATATAATTCTCTACAAATCGGGAAAAATTTACAAATCTGGCATGGATTTTGAATGTACAGTAGAGTCTTTTTGCACCTATCCCATTCCCAGACAGGTTCCCAGCTAGAGCCATGCGCAGTTTTTGCGAGTTTTGCGAGTTTTTAATTTTTTCCGCCACATGACGGCCCTGCTAGCACAAAAACGAGTGCATGGACCCCCATTTTTTAAACTTTCTCATATTGCAGTATATAATTCTCTACAAATCTGGAAAAATTTACGAATCTGGCATGGATTTTGAATGTACAGTAGAGTTTTATTGCACCTATCCCATTCCCAGACGGGTTTCCAGCTAGAGCCATGCGCAGTTTTTGCGAGTTTTGCGAGTTTTTGATTTTTTCCGCCACCTGAGGGCGCTGCTAGCACAAAAACGAGTGCATGGACCCCCATTTTTTTAAATTTCTCCTTCTGCAGTATATGATTCTCTACAAATCTGGAAAAATTTACAAATCTGGCACGGATTTTGAATGTACAGTAGAGTTTTATTGCACCTATCCCATTCCCAGACAGGTTCCCAGCTAGAGCCATGCGCAGTTTTTGCGAGTTTTGCGAGTTTTTGACTTTTTCCGCCACCTGAGGGCGCTGCTAGCACAAAAACGAGTGCATGGACCCTCATTTTTTAAACTTTCTCCTTCTGCAGTATATAATTCTCTACAAATTTGGAAAAAAATACGAATCTGACATGGATTTTGAATGCACAGTATAGTTTTTTTCGAACCCATCCCATTCCTAGACAGGTTCTCAGCCAGTTCTTACGAGTTTTGCGAGTCTTTGACCTTTTCCGCCAACTGAGGGCGCTGCTAGCATAAAAACGAGTGCATTGACCCCCATTTTTAAAACTTTCTCCTCCTTCAGTATACTTTTCTCTACAAATTTGGAAAGTTTGACGAATATGACATGGATTTTGACAGAATAATGGGGATTTGTATATGACATTGGGAATTCTGAGGCCTATCAATGGCCAAAAACCTGCGATGACGTCATTCTACCTGACACCCAATCATGGCACAGTTCAGTGTCCCATAGAAAAAAAGTAAGCACATGGACCTATAATTTTCTATGCGTATTTGGGCTTCTCATGGACCAAAGTAACTGTATGCAAAGTTTGGTGAAAATGACATGGATTTGACTTTAACTGTGGAACGTCCTTAAGTTAAAAATGAGTTCAGAATACGGGCCACAGAATAATGATAATCATTAACTCACGAATAAGGTGCACACATGTGGTCACCTTCAATGTCACAATGACGTTTCTACTTGACTAAAAATGTACTTAATCTATCGCAAAAATTAGATGATTAAAAAAAATTTGGGTCTCATTAAAAATTCATTAAAAAGATTAGCCTCCACGTCATGTGACTATGCATTCCCCACATTTGGACAATAAATGATAACTACATAAACTGCATTTAATGCAGTTTATAAAGTTACTTTTTATTCTCTGACTGACATTTAAAACGCCATCTAGCAGACTTCAAACTCAAGCCTGGGAATATTTAGTAGCCGTACCGCTGCCGCTGTCTTTTTCTAATACCTTAGTCACACTGGAAACTGACTCCTATAACCGACCTTGGGCCCGTTGCACAAAACTTGCATTTGAACGCATTTCAGGAAAATCAAACGCAACTTTATTTTCAGAAGTGCGCATTTAAGGACTTGTGTTTGATGTTTAAGAGTTGCGATTAAACGCAAGTTTTGTGCAACGGGCCCCTGGCATTGGCCACTCGGGCAATGTAATCATTTGTTTGGTTCGTTGTCAATATGGTGTCGGTCTTGTTCGGTGACTGAACCTTTACTCTTGATTTGTCTATTTTGTGTGATTGTTATAAAGAATGCTTTCAAATCAAATTCCCCGTACCATTCTTGTTTGTAAAAGGAGGCGATTGGGTACCATGGGTACGACTCGCACGAGCAATCCTGTCATCCTGAACGGTGGTCACAACGGCCGATTCTATACACTGAAAGTACAAATATCCATTCAGTTCAAAGCCTGTCAAGCAGCTGTACGTCTCATTCTTGCCGACGAGGAGGAGACCATTCTCCGCAGTCACACTAGGAATGGTGTGTAGTCTTTCTGTCACGTTGTACACTGAAATTATGAAGTATGATGGATTATGAGTTGTTACTGAAAGAGGAAAGAAAGTTAAAGTTTGTAAAGGGAATTCGCTGATATATCAACACGTTGTATTTAAAAAAAAATTAATGGTAGGCTGTATTTTTCTGTTTCTTCTTCTTCTGGAAAAGTGCTGACTCAGAGTAGTCTCAAAAGTTGTGTGTGAGTTGTGTGTGCATGTGGAGCTCGAAACGAATGTCCCCAACCTATTTCAAAATTATTTGCAGGTGCTTATGTACTCTTTGCGAGTAAAGAAATTTATCTTAGGTGCTGCATATGTATGCACCCCCTCAACTGGAGCCAGAAGTCCTTAAGGGTTTGTTGTTGTTGTTGTTTCGGATTTTTGACGTACGATTCGAATCCGAATAGTGACGCTGTACTTCTTTTATGTAAAGATATAATAAAATATAAAGATAATGCAACTGACAGAACGCCAGGAACAGAAAAAAGTTAATTAAATAACTGTAGCATACATCTTTCTCTCCCAGTTCCAGTGGTTGCAAACACATTATAAGTATGAGTTGCATATATTTGTTTTAAATTGCATATACAATAAAGGTGCACATTAACACGATAAGTATATCCAATATAAATTGCAATATTACGTTATACAAATATTAATTCATACCGCATCTCCCACTTAAATGGTTAATATATCACTTATAGTTTGGGAGAGAAAAATATGTAAATTGAACATAAAGGGAAAGGGAAGAGGCAGTGGGAGGGAGAAAGAGAGAGAGAGAGAGAGAGAGAGAGAGAGTAGTAGAATAACATGGAATGAAGAGAAAAAGAAGGGAAAACGAGAGTGAGAAAGAATACACATACATGTAATCACAAAAATGTTACACATTTCACGTCAGTACTAATAATATTTGAAAAGATTGATATACCACAGTATATAACATTCCCTTAAAGCATACAGGTAGTTGGACTGTGATTTAAAAAAAAAAGAAAAAGAAAAAACAACAACAAAAAACAACAAAAAAAAACAAACAAAAAAAAACACAGAACTACTATTCTCAAATAACGAACTGAGTTATGCAATTAGAATGAGTTATGCAATTGTGGAAATAATGGATGTTTTAATTTTTGTTCTGAATGAAATTGACTCTCGCTTGATAAGAAAGTACACGTGTAATGTAGATAGTCTTGTCTGCAGACCATTTGATAAAAGTATATAACTATTTGACATGTATTTTACATATCACTAAGAATAAGCAGTATATCGATATTCAAAGGTATTATTTTTAGGGTTAATTTAGCAGTTGGATATTTACAATTTACAGGGAAAAGCTAATTTTGGTGGTTTATTTATGCCCGTATGAAAAGACTTTTAATTAATGGTCTGAATTAAGACTAGCTATTGCACACGGAGATTGTGGGCGTAGTGTTAGTTTTTTAACTACACATGGTATAAGAAAGGGAGCGTGAATTTATGTTATATATTATATTTTGGTAAAGCAATTATCATGAAGTTAATTCTTGTCTTAGCATTTTATGACTATTGATGAAGTCATGCATTTAAAGAGTTTTCTGTATGGGTTTTAATACGAATATTGGTGACTGAAAAGGTGTGTCACATCATTTGTTTGAAGGTCAAGAGGAATTATTTGACCTTGTGTTGTCATTTATAAAACCAGAATGTCTTGAAGAGAGATATTTGTAGACATATTATGAAAGATACAAGATGCCATTTGGGTGGTTAAGTATTCATACATGTATTTAAATTAGTGTTCAATTATGCACGAGAACATGAATATTCAGGAGATATGCATTTTCTGTTTTAGAGGCTATATTATGCATAGAAATGATTTGAGGACAAAGTTATACATATATTTAGTTTCATATTGTTCTACTATAGGAAATTTAAGACTTTAAGTTCAGATGAGCATGTTTTATCAGTAAAGGAAAATATTATACGTCTCAAGATGTATGCAACATTTAATGATTTTAGTTTTGAGGTAACAAACCATTTACATGTACTTGAAACTGATATAAATGAGTCAAGTTGACTTATGTATTTATGAATGCTTCAATTTGTTCTTTACAAATTGAATAGAATAAAAGACTATACAATTCCAAACGGGGTATACTGGCTGTTCGGGCTGTTCATCTTTTCTCTCAGCGATCCAACAATTCAATTTCTTCCTGTCTACTCAGACCGCTTTGTTTACACTGGCAGGATGTTGGCGTAACACCCATCATTTCCGAATTCCAGAAGTCTGTAAGATCCACAGGGCTTGAGATCTTTACATGAAGAACTGCACTAGTGCTGACACGATCAGTTGGTCCTTTGCCAAATACCACCCATCCTACTGGAGATCTGCGAGCTGCTAAAGATCCAACTTCTCTCACTTCTCCACCATGGAGCCTGGCATGATCTATACCAACTAGGAGGTCAATCTCTCCATCACCTCTCTTCAAATCTTGCTTCTTCAGTTTCAGCTTCTTTGCTAGAAGGCCCATGTCAACTGCTGCAACATCTTCACTTATGCAGGGTATGCCTACAGCATCAACAGTGATAGGCTTGGAGCTTTTCCCTGCTTCTCTGATGAGCACCCGATACTTGCGAGTTTGGAGAACCTCCTCAACTCTACCAACCTTAATCATCGTTATGGTGATCGGTGTTCCCTTAAGACTCAGCTCCTCAGCAAACCCACTACGGATCAGACTTATCTGGGCACCTGAATCTAAGAGTAAATTCCCTTGCTTTACAGTTCGTTTACTGCAGATCACATCTACTACCACCACTGGAAGGAGGGATTCATTGGCATTAACTGTAGCTACTCCAACTTGCTTTGTTACTCCTCCTTCATCAGCAACGCTCTTTTCAGTGTGGAGTAATGGATGGTGATAGTATGAGCACTGCACTCCATTCCTGGTTTCACTGCAACGGCGCCTCCTTTTGCAGTTACTCATCATGTGGTCTCGTCCAGCTTTCTTTAAACAGCTGTAGCAGGCATGATTGTCCTTTACCATCTTCCATCGCTCAGGTGCCGATTTGGAGATGAAATTCCTACACTGATCAGTCCAGTGCCCAGTAGCACTCTTGCAGACCCAACACTTATACTCCATTCTGGACTGATTCCTGGGCTGATTCTCCTCTGTCTTGGAGACCATGTTCACATTGCTGGGCTTGGCTTCACTGCGAAGCGGCGCTGAAGATCTCATGCGAGCTCGCATTTCCTTCGCCATCCAGTTCATTAATGACTGCAGAGTTACATCTGACCTGCAATCCTGGTCTCGAAACCATAGCCTACGATCTTCAGGACACATCTTTCTCTCAATTATGGCCAACATATGACTGTTGTCCATGTCATTCTGCTTCCCAATCTCATTCAGGGTGTTGAAGCTTCTCCTCACTAGATTCACCAGCTCGCAGAACCTAGCATCCTCACCCTGCTTCAGTGGCCTAAACTTCGAAATGTCACTGATGATCGTGTCTGCCACATATCTGGAATCCCCAATTTGCTGAACATATTCAACTCGATGTCTTGGATTTCGCGAACTTCCGAATGGACCTTGTGGTACGTGACGCGAAGCTCTCCCTAGTAGCATGTCGTTTGGACACAAGTAGCTTCCGTCATCAGGGTCGTTAGGAATCCTACCAACAGGCCGCTGATTAACCAGGTTGGCTACTTCTAACAGGCATATATGTGTAAAGCTCAAACGGTGAAAGACGCTGCTCTCCGATGGCTTTCTTGAGTGCGAATTTACAGCTTTTCACCAGCGACTCCGCACATTCATTCTGGTGAGGTGCTGAAGGAGTGGTGAATTTCCAAACTGTGCCTATGTCTGCACAGAATTCTTGGAGTTTCTGCACGTCCCAACCTCTGACCATCTCACGAAGCTCTCGATCTGCGCCAATAAACTGTGTGCCATTATCACTTAGCAGATATGCGGGCTGACCTCTAACTGCAAAAAACCTTCTAAGCACTTGAAGAAAGTCCATAGTTGAACAGTCTGTAGCCATTTCAAGGTGTACTGCCCTCGTGCTGAGGCAAGTAAAGATTACCCCATAATACTTTGCCGTCGTGTTGCGGGTAATCTTCACTCTGTATGGACCAAAGTAGTCGCATGAAGTACTGTAGAATGGTGGGGTATGAGGGGCAACTCGTTGCTCAGGTAATTCTGCCATCAGCTGTTTCTCTACTTTGTGTTCCAGCTCTCTACATTTTGTGCATCTGAACTTGCAGGTTTTTGCAAGTTTGTGTCCCTGCAGTATCCAGTACCGCTTTCTCACTTTCCCAGTTGTGGCTGCTACTCCGCCGTGTCCATCCTGATGCATCTCACATGTTATGAGCCACGATATCTTGTCTCTTCACGTGGCAGGAGTACAGGGTGTCTCATATCAAACGAAACTATAGCCTTGTCTGTCCTACCACCAACTCGGATTATTCCCTCTGCATCTATATCTGTGTAGGGACTTAGCGTCTTGAATTCACCCTTTTCAAGACGAGCTCTAAGGGTAGTTTGAGCCCCTCTGATCAGCATTTTCTCTGACTCTCTTAACTCCTCCGGTGTCAGAGAATGGCTGCTGTCATCTCTCTCTCCATCTGTTCGTGCCTTTCTGAGCTTGTGCACGAATCGCAATACATAGGCAGCTACTCGTATAAGCCTCCTCCAGCTTGAGAAGTTCTCACTCTTGATGACTTCTAGATTAGTTGCCATGGAGAAAAGATGAACTTTCTTTTTCTCCACTTCCATCACAGATTCATTATCTAGGACTGCTCTCTCATCTTCAGGCCAATCACTTTCTGGAGAGTACAGGAAGTCTGGTCCATGCTGCCATCTGCTTCCTAACTTTGCTGCTGGCAGACCTCTTGACTCATCATCGGCAGGGTTCTGGTCACCTGGAACATATCTCCACTGGGCATGCAGGATCAGACTGACTTTGAACCTCTGCGATCCTCACTGCTACAAACGTCTTAAAACGTTTTCTCTGACTCCGTACCCATGACAGAACAATCTGGCTATCTGTCATGAACACCACCTGTTCAACTTGCAGTCTCAGCTCCTTCATGACAGTGGTGAAGAGTCGTGTTGCCATAACTGCTGCTTGTAGTTCCAATCTGGGTATGGTCATCTTCTTTAATGGGGCCACTCTGGACTTGGCTATGACAAATCTGACATCATAATTACCGTTCTCAAGCTGCCACCTCAAACACATGCTCCGAGAGCATCCTGGGATGCATCTGCAAAGATACACAACATGGGATGATTGGTAACAGCTGTTGCTGGTGTGAGGCTTCTTTCAAACTTAACCTCATCCAACTCCTTCATCTCTTTGAAAAAATCTATCCACCACTTCTGGTCTGATTCTGGCAGCTTGTCATCCCAGTCATAGCCTTTTTCCCAGAGTCTCTGCATCCCAATCTTGGCACGAATCAGAAAGGCTGCTGCAAAGCCGAGTGGGTCAAATACTCGTGCTATCTGGCTCAAGATCTTTCTTTTGCTGAGGCTCCATTTTCCGTCTGGTTCACCCTCAGAGTACTCTTCCAGATCTATTTTTACTCTGTAGGAGAACACATCTTTGTTGTTGTCCCATACAGCTCCTAGTACCTTCTCCTCAGCAAGAGCCTCAAGGAGCCTCATCTCTCCTTCCTTCTGGGTACTTCCCCTCAAGGATTTGTTTGACAACCATCCTTTGGTTTTAAATCCTCCCTCAGCTAGCACCTTGTCAATCTCATCTGTGAGTCTCTGGGCTGTAGGTAGGTCTGTCACTGACTCACAGATGTCATCCATGTAGACACAATCTTTAAATTAGTGTTCAATTATGCACGAGAACATGAATATTCAGGAGATATGCATTTTCTGTTTTAGAGGCTATATTATGCATAGAAATGATTTGCACTCTTCAAATGAATGAATGTCTTTCGCGATACAGAGGATAGCGAAAATTGATAGAAATGTGTTTTGCATTCATTTGAAGAGTGCATATTGATAAAAGTTTGTTTATGTAATACCGTTAAAGCATAATGGATGGAGATTTCCTTTGAAATGAAGGTTAAATCTATATGAGAGATGCATGAATTCAAGTGTCATTTTTTCTACAGCAAATAGAATTACCATGCATAGCAATTTCACACAGTTTCAGCAGTGCTACTCGCGATCAGCTTTACTCGGGATCGGCTCTACTCGCTATCAGCTCTTCTCGAAATCGTCTCAACTCGCGATAGGCTCTACTCGCGATCAGTTATTATACTCGCGATCAGATGTATTCGGAACCAGTTTACTCGTGATCAGTTCTTTTTCTAAACGAGTGTTGTTGTTTGTAGATAATCACAAGTTGTGTTTTCAAATCGCGAGCTAGATGAGACTGAATTTGGCTTCAAAACAGTTTATCAGTGATATTTTGCAACAATGAAATCTATTGTGTGTAGGTTTTTTTTTTTGGTTTTTTTTTTGAGGTTGTTACAAATGTTTATATATGCAATTCATATTACCTTCTGACATTATGATACAGATATTGACATCTTCATTTATGTATTGAGGCAAGGCCTCATGGGCGGGGGGAGGATGTTTCGTTGAAGAATCTAATTTTCATTATGTTTTTTACTTTGCAGATACCGTTACGTAATTCACTTGTCGATATGTGCTAATTAATGTAAGAACCGGCAGAGCACTATGGGTTTTCAAGAGGCGACATCTTGCGATGTTTGTCCTTAATTCAATTTCTCACTGCTAACCTGGGATGCGACAGGAAAGATGACTCAAGGAAGTGACCTGAAGTTCAAGCGAAGGGGTGCCAAGTCCAGATTCACGAGGTTCGGCAATGCGACAGAGCTACTCATTTCTGAGGGCCGAAGTAGGGCGGAGGCACAGAACTCCTTCGAGAGGTATGAGCAGGCATACCAAGAAGTGCAAGATGCTCATGACAAGTTTACCATGACCATTAAAGACGAGGCAGAGTATGATAGAGAAGAAGTCTGGATGGATGATGTTCAGAAGGATTTTCTGAAGTTACAGTTCAGGTACATTGACTATGTCAAGCTTGATGAAAGTGCTTTGTCAAGTCCTGCAGCAGAAGACACCACTGTCAATGTTCATCATGGTCATCAAGGGACTGAAGGTTATAATCCTACGCCTGCTGACAGCAGACAAGAGGCATATGAACAGGAAAGCATGAGCCACTTTAAGCTCGAAAGACCGAAGCTACCAAAGTTCAGTGGAGATATCCGTGAGTACTGCATCTTTAAGTCAGATTTTGAACATGTGATAGGTAGCAAATGCAACTCCAGAGATGCTTTGATGATTCTTCGCTCATGCCTTCAGGGCAAACCTCTTCAACTCATCCAAGGTATTGGACAGGACTATGCTGCAGCTTGGGAGCAGCTAGACACCATATATGGGGTATACTGGCTGTTCGGGCTGTTCATCTTTTCTCTCAGGGATCCAATAATAATGATAATAATAATGATTATAATAATAATAATAATAATAATAATAATAATAATAATAATAATAATGATAATAATAATAATAATAATAATAATAATAATAATAATAATAATAATAATAATGATATTAATAATAATGATAGTGGGTTCTTGTATATCACACATGTCCATACATAACCTATCCATAAAGATTACTACATCACTAAAATTGCAAAGCGATACTCAGATATTCACAACAGTACCCCTTTTTCGTGAATGTAGCACCAGTTCCCAGCATAAACTTTGAATCGGTGTCTGATGTAAATGATAGTACACTGTATCTCCTAAAGTTGTAAAGCGCTATATGAAAATTAGCTATTGTTATTATTATTATTGAAGTTTCATAAACATACTTTCTCTTGACTATTACATAATAAGTGTTTAATCTAACCATAAAAAAGAACCATGTAGTGAAAACATTTAACTCACATAATTACATACATTTGCTATGATCTTTATTTCTAGGAAAGGGGTGCCAAATCGTATTGCTGAAGTATTTTTGAAGCAAATTTTAAACAAGATGTAACTGTTGACTAGATAAAAAAAGGGCCAAATGTGAAAATAGTAAATAATACATAAATAACCCTTAATCCCATCAGCCACGGGCTCATGTCAATACAGTACCAACATAATGATACATACTATTTTCTTCAGTTGTGCATTCTCATATTATACTCTCAAATGAAATGAAATGTTACCTGATTAGAATATTTCATTGTTTCATACGAGAAAACTCAAACACCTCTGTCTCGTTATGTACTCCTATAAACTAAAATTATATGTTTCTATATTTATGAGCCCTATACCAGGCGCGCCGGAAGCACTTTGGGATGGGGGGGGGGGGGCAAACATTCAAGGGGGCTCACCTTTCAAGGGCTCATACTCTTCTTTTATTTGAATGGAATAACATTTGCGATGTGATTCAATTCAGGTTTTATTTTTGTTTATTTTCTTTTTGGTTCCCCCTCCAATTTTACTCCTTTACTACTGATTTTTTTTTTTTTTTTTTTAATGGGGGGGGGGGCAAAAATGCATTTTGCCCCCCACTTTTTCGTTTGGGGGCAGGGGGGGGGCGACCGCCCCCCTGCCCCCCAACTTCCGGCGCCTATGCCCTATACTATACATGTGTCTGAGTGTTGGACACATCTGTCGAAGACTAAGTTCTGTTGCAGCATTTTAGAATGCAAAAAACAACTCTTAACTAAATTTAAGGAGGTGAACAAGTATTATTCACAATTATTCAGTTAACTAGTTCAAAGGAAGAAGAAAACTCACATAGTGTAGCTTTTCAAAGTCTGGGTATATTCAGTCATTCAGATCACCAGGACATTAAAAAAAATGATACTTAAGGTAATCCAAACCTGTTTTAGACTATTATTATGAGAGCAACTGCGTTAAGCGTTAAGCATTTAAAGCGAGGGTGCGCTTGTAGTTTTACTGTGAAAACTAGCTCGGCAAAGTGTACACGTGCCGTAGGTCCGTATGGGGTATGCTCAATCCCAAAGAGTCAAGACTTAAAAAAAAAAAAACTAAACAAAACAAAACAAAACAAAAATCTAAAAAAAAAAAAAAAAAAAAAAACCTGCCTAACCTTTGGTATATTACAGTATTATAAGGCTCAGTTATGTACCTGTGTCCTATTCCCGAATTTGTGTGTGTGTGGGGAGGGGGGGGGGGGAGGCATGTCCCCCTGTCCCCCTGGATTTGCGCCAATGTATGGACTCATGTACATGTAGATATTTGACTTCAAGAGAACCAGCAACTGTTTGTGTGCAGGCATGTCCCCCTGTCCCCCTGGATTTGCGCCAATGTATGGACTCATGTACATGTAGATATTTGACTTCAAGAGAACCAGCAACTGTTTGTGTGCAGGCATCTACATAATATATACCTGTACCTGTATTTACAGGTTATCCAAATGTATAGTGTATAAAAACAAATATCCTTATCAACAACTTAGCCACTTCAGCTAAATACATCGACTTTCATGCATTCAGTATAGTTGAAACTAACCCACATGATACATACAGCTACAAAAGATATTTCATTAAGAATACCTTCCGGTGCAGTATGAACTCATCATACTAGATAAATAACTAATATGATGTCTTCGAATCAAGCTTCCAACACTGCTCTTTGGAAGTTGCCTTTGTTCCTTATAGGCTTATTATATATATTAGAACGAAATGTTTTCTCCGATGACCAGCCGGCCATAGATATTAATGCCCTCTTTCGGCACATGTTTCGCTTCTGCTGCAGACGTTGAGGCTGCCTTTGTAGAATGAGGTTTATACCCTGTATTGTCAATTCCTGAACAAGACAAACACTTCCTTTGCCCAACGCACAATCGTGTCCTTTGATACCGCACAGTAAGGTTTCTTCTAACTTATGCTTCCTTTCTTCCCAACGAGGCAGGGGCCGCGGAGCGTTTTTGAAAAGGGGGGGGGGGGGGGGGGGGCTGATCTGGGGGGGGGGGGGGTGATTCACTAACTGGGATCGATATCATTCCTAAAATCAATTTTCGGGATTGATTTCATTCCCAGCTTAAAATTAATTCCACCTTACTGATTCACTAAATCGCTTTTAGGATGGAATCAATTTTATCATGAATATATATGAGCGCAAATGAATATTTACGAGCGCACTCATTCCAACCTATCAACGTACTCAAATTTCAGTCACCGCCCCTCAGTCACCCGACCTAATTCTCTACTTAGCGCGTAGCTAGTGCGCGTTACCTAGCTACTGCGCGCACGCATCGACTGGACATACACAGGGTTAGGGCCTATGGCTAGGGCAATGGGCGTGCAGGCAGGCAGGCAGGCATGCAGTGGAGTGACCGTTTGTAATTGTTAGGAGCGATCCGGATCACTCCCAACCTTAAAATCAATTCAGAGGCTGGAATCAATCCCAAATACCTAAGTGAATCAGTCACTAAAAGCGATATCGCTCTTAGGATGGATATTGTTCCTAAAATGGATTTTTTCTTATTTGGGATTAATTTTAGCTGTTAGTGAATCACCCCCCTGATTTCACTCATTAATGACAATGTTCGAGCCTTTTTTCCGAGATTTTTTTTTAACGTGTCTACTCAAAAAAGTGGGTGGGGGCGGGGGAACTACAGCCCCCCAGCCCCCAGCCCCCCCCCCCCCCAGCCCCCGGTTCCGCGGCCCATGTCAGCAGCGTAATGAGCCAAAAAACGTGTGGGGGCTGAACATAGGCATACGCAGCACAATTTCTGAATATACGGTACTTTTGAGCAAGCGAGCGAGCAAAAATTAAAATCGACTTTTTAAATGAAAATGTAATTTTGTCACAGATCTATACCCGGTAAGTAATTTCAATTTTTTAATTATTTCTTCCCTCCCCTCTTTTTTTGCGTGAGCCCCCCCCCCCCCCCCCCCCCCACGAGTACACACTACCGAATAATGTAAGCATAGTGCATCGCAGGGGAATGAGATGGTCATCGATCTCTACCGTGCATGGTAGAGATCGATGGAGATGGTCGGTTGGTGGATTGGAGTCTTTCCGTTTGTTGAGGGCGTCTTTGCAAGGTAGTATTCATTTGGTATGGGGGATGCTTGTGGAAAGTGATGTGACGTCTGTTATCACGAAGGTGGTTCGGGAGGATATACGGGGTTACATTTAATTCCTCAATATGATTCAAGACATTGGTGTCCTCCTTATGGGAGGGTTCAGATTCAGATTTCAGATTTTATATAAACGTTCCTTCTCATAATCAAATAAGCACGAAATTAAATTTACATTGACAAAACATTGTGGAAGGAGGCGAGGTTCGTTTGAAGCAAATTGCTTGAGTTGGGGTAACCGTAGAAAGACATATCATATAAAAATCTTAGCATATATAAAAAAAACAGTTACTCTAAAATATAAGAAAAGACACACAAAAAAAAAAAAGGAAAAAAAGACAGAAAGAAAAAAAAATCTGCAATGTGCTACCGGTGCTGACCGTATTGTGCAATATACATGTATATAATACAAGCAGAAGTAGACATCCACGGGCCGTTTATGATTAATCATCAACGTATGTTTGTCAAAATATGTTCAACTGAAAAACAAACAAACATATTTTTTTCTGGTGAGGTGGTATTGTTTAGGAGTGGCCTGGCTTCTTCTAACCCCCCCCCCCCCCCCGCTAGAGGGCTGGCGGGTTTCCTGATATTCCTAATGACGTTGATATCCTAGATCCGCCTATGATAATGTCAAGATCGGTTTAGAGTCTGTAATCAAGGAATAAATATAGTGGAGGCGAACAGTGAGAGACTGCAACGAAATTATAGAAGGAGAGGAAGAAAAGTAAATTAAGACAAAGAAATAGAAAAGAGAAGAGAGATAGAGAGAGAGAGAGAGAGACGGGGGGGGGGGGTAGACAATCTGAGATAGGTAGGGCTAACATGTTATTCAGGGGCCGCGAAGCGTTTTTGAAAGGGGGGGGGGCTGATCTGATTTCATTCATTATTGACAATTTTCAAGCCCTTTTCCCGAGCTTTTTTTAAACGTGTCTACTCGAAAAAGTGGGGGGGGGGGGGGGTGCTGCAGCCCCCAGCCCCCCCCCCCCCCCGTTCCGCGGCCCATGCGAGGTGTTCTTGTTCTTTTAAAGTACTGCTTTAAATTTTGCAATATACACAGTCGTCTGTCGAAAGGGTACTCCTTCATGCAAATTATAGCACCACAGTTTCCTGGTCGACTCTGTTTCAATATATCTGCTACAAGAAAGCTTGCCCTGTCTTCCTGCAAGTTTAGGTAGTCTATACGCAACAAATCATATCAAGCGTCTGTATGCATTACATATGTCAAAATTATCAGCATACATAAATTTAGAGTTAAATTCTTCAAAGAAATTTGATTATCTCTATGTTGGGAGCGAATGCAATCTAGCATCCTGCTGACATCCAAAATATCTGAGTAGCGAGGCCTTGGTGGCTTCAGATTGAAAAGTCATTGGTTTAAATTCAAATGTAAATACATGTAACAAAAATCTATATCAAGTATGACCAACAGAGGATTTTAAGGTTTTATGAATTTCATTTCCCTCACTGCTTGTATTGAAATAGGGAAAACACTCAGTTTGCACACATTTACAAAGACACATGAAATACTTTTTGTAAAATCACCTTTGCATATTTTTATCTAAGATCCTTTTTTTTAGCGTTTACTGTGCGACGGATGCTACATACACTGTATGATCATGTTAAGTTTTGACACTAGATTAAAAAGTACATGTAGCCTACTGTTTAATTAAAGACAATGAAATGAGTATAAATTGTCTCCTAGTGTTTATATCATGTGAATATCGATGTAAAATGGTGCCAGATGGACTAGTTGATTTTGAAATTTATGTCTAACATGTGACTGTGTCTTTGTGTATATCACAATAATTTGTATTAAGTGTGTACGTGGTGCTATATTTCTCTTGAACACATTCAAAAGTGGTGCACGATTGTTTGTGATGTAATTTATAAAAATACCAAGCCTCTGAAAATGGAATCATCCAAATTAAATTACAGGCTCGTATTTTGTGCGACTGCCTTTTGTATGATTTTGCCTCTGGCAGTGCTGACATAAAATATATTCTCATTAAACAAATAATAACAGTAATGACAGCGATAAGTAAGTTATACAAAGATTTTAGAAAAAAGACAGTTGTAATAAGCAGTGTAGTGTTGTTGTTTTTTAAGAAAAAAAGTGCTGCCGCACAAAATGTACAAAAATCATATTGACATAGTCACTAAAGAATTGTTACAATTTACTCAATATGAAAAACCATTTTTTGTTATCATGACTTTACCTCATACCCCCCCCCCCCAAATAAAAACAACAAAAACAAAACAAAACAAAACAAAACAAAACAAAGAAGAAGGGGAAAAACAGAAGTCATGCACTTCATAATACATATGCCTGCCCGCACGTTCCGGCGGGCCTAGCCTCTCGTCACGACGTCATGATCAAGTCACGACGTCATGATCAAGTCACAAAACAAAACAAAACAAAACAAAGAAGAAGGGGAAAAACAGAAGTCATGCACTTCATAATACATATGCCTGCCCGCACGTTCCGGCGGGCCTAGCCTCTCGTCACGACGTCATGATCAAGTCACGACGTCATGATCAAGTCACTTGCGTGCTCGCTCGAAATTTGGCTGAAGTCAGAGATCGAGTTTGAGTATGAAATTGAAGTTCAGTAAGGAAGTTTTCTTTAGTATTGTTATTTTGTATTCAAATAAAGACAAAAATAAATCCCCCAAGAAGTTAGATGTTTTGGCCTGTTTTGTAAAGGTCTCCTATTGTCACTGATTCTTATTAATAATTTCGTTTATTTTCCTTCCTTTGTAATAGGTGTTCATGCAGTGGTGGATGTGCCCCGATGCCCAATGCAAAGGAGTGCCTCTGCTGCAAGGAAGTTGCGCAGGTTATGCAGAAGATGGACGAACACGAGGAGCGGCTTGACTGCATCACTCACCATCCTGGACTCACAGCTGTTTGCCTTGATGTCTGGGTCTTTGAGACGGCATACTATCTATACCGGCAGCAGTATGGGGGAGGAGCTCGGAGAAATGCTACAGTGAATGAGTATGTACATGTTGTTTAATATTACCACCTTTCTCTATTCTTTGTGATGCAATAAGGAATCATTATTACTCAGTTTTGGAACAGAAAATATAAAATATCTGACCAAGAAAATTTCATTTTATTATTATTGTTTTTTTTTTCAGGGAGGGGGTAGTTGTTGGGTGGGATTTTAGGACATATGCGTGCTGTATTCCTACCTTTAACGTGTGTGTAGAACATGTTGTAAAATGAAAATTATGTCCAATGAATTACAAGATGGTTTAGGCATTAGCTGTCAAAGCACAAACAGTAATTGCTAATGAATTAAATGAAAGGAATAAAATGCAGCAAAATTTGTATTTCCAAATTTCATATCAAACATTTTGTATTCATTCTTTTGATATTTTCCTCTTTTATTTTCTTTATTTGCAGGAAGAACAGACATGTTGCATACAGGCAACTGGCGAGGTGGTGTTGGAGGTTCCTGGGACGAGATGTGAGAGTACCTCTGCCATCATGTGCTGTGCTGAAGATCAGGGAGACCTTTCCATCTTATGTTTATCGCGGATTTCATGAGCTATGATTTGTAATAAGCATGATGGTTGCACGTCTGTGGTATAAGCAATAAACTGTACAAGAAAGGAAATCACACTGCCTTATGTGTTTTATTGTGCCATTCAATGTTTTAATTTCTTAAACTGTATGGAAGTGGTAAAGAGAAGTGTAACTGTTATTGAGATAGATTGGTCATGTGATGAGAATGACAGATGATGAGCCTGTTAAAAGAGCACTGGAAAAGGTTGGCATGGTTGGTATGAGAGGAAGATGTTATGGAATGATTTAATAAAGAGAGAGTGAGCAGAGTGAACATGGAATGATTTAATCAAGAGAGAATGCACAATGCAGAATCAAATGGAGAGAAAGAGTTGGTTACCCCTTGTATAAGATGGAAAATGCTGATTGAATATCTGATGATGATGATCTTTTCCCAATCACAAAAAGAAGCCTTCACTTAAATAAAAACAGTTGGGGGGGGGGGGGTGAGGCCTTAAAACGATTGGTTTTGGTGCCCTCTTTATTAACGGTCCCCACAGTAGATTTTACTTATGCAAGGGTGAATGTACGTATTCAGAATTTATTAGTGCAAGTCTGATGCTCATTATTTGCATCACAGTTTAGTCACATACACCTCCAAATCTAATAACATTTGCAAGTCCAATTTTCCTCAATTTCACGTCTTTGGGAACTTTATGTAAAATAACATCTTCTTTAGTGGTATTGAAACATCCAGCAACAATGCACCTAGTTGACATTCTACTGATTGCTCAATAAAACAAAGTGAATGAATCGAAGAAGAGCAAACAAAATTGTGATAAGTTCGAAGTACACGTGAAACCAATGGAGCTATGCCCGTTTCGCGTGTGTACGTATACTTACATCGAAACAACTCGCGAACAATCAGCTGGTTCTTTCGGTGACGTCAGAGGGTCACGTGATACTCCGATACTGTTTGGGGAGTTTTTTTTGCGGGCGGGGCGAATTTAGCTGAGAAAGGGTAAATTTTCAGTTTTAAATAGCCTGTGAACTTTAAGTGGGATTTTTTCGGGGTTATTTTGGATGGAATTATTTTCAGGAAACAACATATTAATGAATAAATTCACATCTTTGCAGCATTTCTTAGGACCTTTAAGCAAATAATCACCTTTTGGTTTCAGGCGATGAGACGTACTATCACTTCCTCGGCGATCTGAATGTATACGCTACATAGCTACATCCAGATCGCCTCGGAAGTGATAGTTTGACTATCACCCCCTCCAACGGCAATTATTTGCTTAATATCCTGACATGAAAACAAAGATAACATAAGGCATAACAGAAAGAGAAGATGATACAAAGATTGAAAAAGAAAATTAGGAAATACAGAAATTGAATATGAAAAAAAAGGAAAATAAAGAAGAACACATAAAAGACAGAAAGAGAAGAAAGGATAGAAAAATAAGAGAAAGAAGGAAAATACAGAAAAACGCTTTTCATAGTACGGTATGAGGGTATAGAGAACCTCATTTTGTATTATGAATAGCGATCCTCATTTTGTATTATGAATAGCGACCCTCTTTTCCTATTATGAACATCGACCCACTTTCCGTATTATGAATAGCTACCCTCTTCTCGTTTTATGAATAGCAGTCCTCATGTATAATGACCCTTATGAATATTGAGACTTTTCTCCATTATGAATAGCGGTCCTTATGACTAGCGAGCGGTCCCCGTTTCTGATGGAAGAACTGGATATTTCACTGTCGCTCCCTGATGCTATCATCATTGTGTCTAAAAAGAAGTAGGTAGACCACAATTGCAACATTCCGATGGGAGATCACATCTTCCCAACACAGGAAAAAAAGTTACTGTCGATGTTGGCACTGTCAGCATGGAACCATGTGTTGCATGATTAACGTAATATACTGGCTTTGGTTCCCTTGTATGATGTACATACCTTTCCAAAAGGGAATTTGGGTTGTCTGGGCCCAGGGTTGCTTTCCACACCTAGCATCAGTATACTTGCACCCACTGCCCATCATGCCCATGGTAAAATTAGTGTCATTATCATCAGAGTGAAGATGTAAATCAAGTTTTGTCTTGCATCCATGTCAGCAGCATGAGAAACCATGCATTATGCTGCTGGCATAATGCATAAGAAACCATGCATCATGGAGTTATGTAGAACAGTGCATGGGCATACACACATAGACACATGTATACAACTCATTGATGTGTTCACACACTTTGAGGACCAGCATGATTATCTATAGTAGACCCTGGGATGACATGGAAAAAGAGGCTCCGTTTTTCATTTTCGTGGTCCACTTGTTCGCCCCACCTGAAAAGTTGGGAACAAAGGTACTTTTTTGTGCTGAATTCAAATATGAATGTTGTCAAGCCTGAAACTTGCACGTTATCACTCTAATGAGGTCTAATTATGCAAATTTATGCATAATTCATTGTTTAACTATAATACACAAAACACTGGTATCATTAATTAAAAAAAAATAGTATTTCAGGCTAATCTGGACTGCATCATTTGAATGTGAATATTTCTTAACCATATATGTATATTTTTTTTGTAACAATGATGCCTAATTATGCAAATCAGGCGTCAATATGGAAATCCATTTGGGGGGGGGGGGCTATTTAACTAATAATGCTAATATCAAATCACATGAAAGGTGATATTTCAGGGTAAGTTTGGGTGCTTGCTCTAAATATGAATGTTGTAAATCTTGGAAATGGCAATTAATCACTGTAATGTGGCCTAATTATGCAAATTTATGCAGTATTCATTACTTATACAATAATTCACAAACACCGGTGTGTTCTCAGTAAAGATATATCCAAGGATTATTTGGACTGTATAATCTGAATGTGAATATTTCAAGCCGTAAATGGGTTAATATTTTATGACACTGATTCCTAATTATGAAATATTGATGCCTAATTATACAAATTATTCATTTGTAAGCAAATCCATTATTTTGGCTCTTTTAGACTGACAAATGTTTATATCAAACTGCATGAATATTGATATTTTTATTAAACTTTAGGTGCTTAATCTAAATATGAATGTTGCGAAGCTTGGAAGTGGCAATTTACCACTGTAATGTTGCCTAATTATGCAAATGTATGCAAAATATATTGTTTATCCCATAATTCACAAAGATCAGTATGCTCTCAATCAAAAGATGGTATTTAAGGATAATTTGGAATGCAGAATCTGAATGCGAATTTTCCAAGCCATAACAAATCTGTAATTATTTTATGACAGTGATTCTCAATTATGTGAAATTGACGCTTAATTATGCAAATCTGCATCAATATGCAAATCCGTTATTGTGGCTACTCAACTGAAAATTCCTGTATCAGATTATATGAAAGCTATAGTTTGAGAAATTATGGGTGCTGACTGTAAACATGATTGTTTTCAAGCTTAGAAACTAGCAGTTCGTCACCATAATAATGAGCTTATTTTATGCATATTGATGCAAACCCCATTTTTTGATACTGTAGTACTTGTACCGAACAGCTCAGTATCATATCAATCAAAAGTTAGTATTCAGTTCTATTTCGGACTGCATCATCTGAATTTTTAATATTTCTAAGCAAAAATTGTGTATACCTTTTATGATATTGGTGCCTAATTATGTAAATTATGCATCAATATGCAAATCGGTGTATTTGACTGAACTGCAAACACTAACTATCAAATCACCTTAAAGGCAATATGCTAAGAGTAACTTTTGGTGCAAAATGCAATGTTTATAGGCCTGTGATTGTTGCCAAGTAGGAAACCATGATATAGTTAAATTCCAGTTATGCAAATTCATGCAAAATCCACTCTGTAATGGATAAAACTCAGTCTATAGCAGTTGAAAAATTAGTAGGTCTTTAAAGAAGTATTTGCAATTGCATAACCCATATATGAATATTTCAAAGAAATAAAATGTATAAACTGTAATATCAGTGCTTATGTATGTAAATCCATGCAAACCTACCAAAATCTGTCTCAGGTAATTTAGAGTGCTGAATCTCAAAGTGTCTGCTGCGAGCAGTGTGCATGTGATGTCCTCAACATGAGGCACAATCTTGCATTCTGTACCATCACAGAAAAATAACATCTCACCTCTCATGATTAGGAAAATGAATTTTGGAGGAGTTTCGTGTTTCAAATGACCACATTAAACTTGTTATCAGTTTTCCGTATTTTGCCTTGGCCTTTATGACTGCCAAAGAATTGAACTCATTCACTTCTCATATCTGTCACTTCTGAGTAACATGAAGCTGTTTGTTTCTTTCATCTCGTGTGAATATCAGAGGCGTCAACTCTCACTTTTTCTTCACTGATTGAATTAATGCGTAGCAGATTTTCCTATTCATGAGCGATAAGGCACAAGAATTCTTTGCTGTGAATCTTCCCTTGACTAAACACGACACAGTGCAAACTACCTCATCCTTTACAATACTACTTGATATTGCAGTTACTCTGTGTGTTCACAATAGGTAGCAGACTACATTATCCGTAGCAGACTACACTATCTGCATTGTCTTTGATAGTGGCCACTAAAATACAGCTGTTGACAAACAATTTTTCACTTTCCCCCTCATAAAAGGCTCAATCCTTTCTTAAGCTTCCCTCCTCTGTTTTATAATAAACTTAAGCTCCCCAATCTAAATAAATCAAAAGATAAAAAACAAAGGTTTTATCATGCAGCTTGCACTGGCCATGCCATGCTGTTCTAGAGCCAGGTCAAAGCAAGTGAAAGAGCCTGACACTTTCCTATACACCATACACATAATACACACAAACACACAGCACACAAACTCTCATAGACACACACACAGCACATACCATGTGGTGGGAATGCTGTGCTAAACTCTGTGGCTGAAATTCCATGTGGTCAAGAAGATTTGGAGCTCAGTTAATTTGCTACAAAATAATCATTTTTGAACAAATTTGCACTTTTTGCAAATGGCAACATATGCCGTTAGTGTTTTTGTATTTTTAGTAACATTTACAAGGTGAAATTTGGTGGGGCGAAATCACGGACCACGAAAAGTGAGAATTTCAGCAGTCATCCCATGGTCTATAGGTGGTGATGCCAAAAACTGAGCTGGTCAAATAGCCAAATCCCCGTGTATATCAGAAGAAGCAAAGTACAGAGATCCAATCCACTTCATATCAAGAAAGGAGACAAAATGTGATAGAACATCCAAATGACACTATAAAAGGAACCAAAATCAAGCCATAAAAACAACCAACATAGCTGAAAATTAAGCACAGAAATGGAGGACATGTGCAGTCACTGCTACACACACACACTCACACGCACGCCCGCACACACACACACACACACACGCACGCATACATATCCTCCCATTATCATTATTCTTGCATATGTTTTTTGTGCATATTTCATAAGCAACAAGTGCTCCGAAATGGGCGTTTGGGTCAGTTATTATCACTTTGTCAGCATGCATAAGCTGTACAGTGACGTAACGTGGGTCCAGCCATTAAGAGGGCATTGGCATCAGTGGGGGGAGGGAGGGGGGGGGGGGGAGGGCACCGGTCTTACTCAGAAAGTTCAATGTGAATTTACGAGGCCACTGATTTTTAAGGGGGAAGGTGCTGGAAGGGGAGCTATCTTATTTTCTTATAATTTTTTCTTTTCTTCTTTTCTCGTTCTCTTCCCCCTCTCCCTTTGTCTCTTTTTCTTTTTTCCCCTGCTATTCGATGGGGGGGGGGGACGTACCCCTGTAGCTACGCCACTGTGTACATGAGAAAAGTTTAGGCAAGTTATTTATAGAAACGAACTTTCGTGTCTCTTATCCTTGTCAACTATTTACACGGCATTAGAGTTGTCGAAGTCGAGTGGTTTAATAACTTAACCGGGAATTTCGTAATTTCTTTCTAACTCGAATCATTAGGTAAATATACGTACAATTAGACATCTATGTGTTCATAAAAGACACAGTGTATCTTATCACTAGATACATTATGCATATTGATATAGTACATAACTATTCATTAACTAACCAGAGTAGTGTGCGCGGGATCCACATATTTGTTGCGGATTGCAATCGCAAGGTGTGTGGCAGTAATGTTCGTCTGCTCTGAAGCCATCTGCCAGTCCGTCGCTGCAATAGCAGGTTCTGCCCGAGATGAATGCAAATGACATACCACGGCAGGAAGTCACACAATCGTCGACACTGGTTGACATGCAATCGTTTCCAAGCACACTCTGCCAGTGAGGACCGACAGGGTAGCAACCTACATAGCCAGGCCCTGATGAAGAAGCATATTATAAGTATTATGTAGAATATTATGTATCGTATCATCTTTGAATAAACGTATTTATTCTACGTTAAGATTCGACAAAGAGGGAACCTTTAATAAACATAAACATGAGTATTCCAAATACATTTCTATCTTTTTTATTCTAGAGTCACTTGGGAAATGGAGTCTGTTTAGTCACTTTCATATAATGACATAATGTTTACTCAATGCATTTATAATCCCCAATCTACAGTATATCTGTACATCCATTGATAAATAGTATTTCAAATGCCTAATAATAATAATAATAATGATAATAATAATAATCGCAATAATTGCAAAATTATATTGAGCAATTTCTATACAATTTCTATACAAATCAACTATGCATAACAAATATAAAAGGAGACCCAAAGAGAAAATGTAACTTGCTGTACTTATTGTATACCAAGTCTTTTACTACATCAATCAATTTTAAAAGTATATTTTTTAGTCCTATCGATAAAATGCATTTACTTTGCGTCATATATCTAGTCCTATTTTTATTTATTACTAGAGGCGCATATATCATCCACATTAGACTACCTGCCGAGATAACGCCCTGGATATTCAAATAATGTCTTCCTACCGGTTTCCCGCACCTGAGTCGAGCGTGGCCATTGTAGATTACAGCCATGTAAAAAAGACTTTTACACTAGTACTATATCGCCCACAGTCTAGTCTTTTTTGTACGTACTAAAGTGGCGCACCTTCTCGATACCCCTGCAACACATTTAATCGATTAGTCAATGCAATTCAATTCATTCAGTTCATTCTTTATTCGTCCAAATAAAATAATAAGGAAATTTGACATGGGATTTTTACATGACAGTAATATCAATACAACAACAACAAAAAAGTAATCATGAAAATGCACGAATGATGAATATTTATGCATACACGAAGTAAATAGCGCATAACATTATATATTTTAATTAATGTGAGACTGCACACCAGTGTTACCCCCGCAACGCCTTCAAACCATGCATGCATGCCTGCTCATAAGAGACGGGCTACCCCCCCCCCCTCCCCCACCAAACTGTGCAAGCCGCCGCAACCAAAGCAATCGAACTACACGAACTAGGTCGGGCAAACCGTGGGGATGCCCGACCCAACAGCAGCGGGCAGCTTGGATAAGGCTATAACATAATAGCGGGTGACAAGAGAGGCATGCATGGAGTTGAAAGCATTGCAGGAGGTCAAAAGGGAAAGAGAATGACAGAGACCGGAGAAGAGAAGTGGGAAAGAAAGTTAATGAGTTCTAAGAAGAGAATATAAACAGGATAAATTATGCAGAATTAAGAGAAATACAGAAATATTCAAAGTCAAATGAGAGGAAAGTCCAAACTGATCACAAGCCGTTCCCAAAGAAGCAAAACAATTAAATAAACAGACCCATGAAGGCCGGAGCAAAAACGACAAGAAACAAGAAAATCCATGAATATGCGAAGCTGCAACCAATCAAACACTAATCGGCAACACCGTGACGCATAGGCGCCGGAAGTGGGGGGGGGGGGGGGGGGGGGGGGCAAAATGCATTTTCGCCCCCCCAAAAAGCCCCCCCCCCTAAAAAAAATCAGTAGTAAAGGAATAGAAATCGTGTGTATATTAAAAGCTTGATTGCTTTATTACGTAATTGTAAGCCTTTGTATTCATTTTTCGTGCATGGAGATCACTGAAGACAGATAAAGCATTCAAACTTTTAACTTTAACGTAGTGGAGGTTTTGTATTAGACGTGTTTAATAGCGAAATATTCTGAAAGATGTGTACGTGCGTCTGTATTGTTGTGAGAGGGTGGGAAAGCGTGTGTTTTTTTTTAGGGGTGAGAAGACATGAGCCCTTGAGAGGTGAGCCCCCTTGAATGTTTGCCCCCCCCCCCCATCCCAAACTGCTTCCGGCGCGCCTGCTGCGACGCATCCCGCGAGCCCCTCTCCCACTTGCCCCGCACCCCAAAATACCAATCTACATCTTTTCCAAAGAAACACCCAGCCACACATGCACCCCAAACACAATCACCCGCATGAAACAAAGCCACCCTCCATCAAAAAACTCAGAGAACGAAAATTCACAAAATGGACCATTGCTTGTGGGCAAAATAATAACAAATAGCTACGAATATGATTTTTTGAAAAAAATAGGAATCTTAGTCGCCAGTTATAACAGCTATCCATTGTACTTATATTATTGGTCATATAATCAATAAAAGTTCAATATATACTTAAAACGAATTTAATTTCCTGAACCCAGGCCCATCACCAACGGAGAAACAACATGATCTTCATATAGATGTGGAGTCGACGCAGTCCTCTCAACACCGGATACAATATGATATCTCTACGCTCAATCATGTCTATCGCTTGTGTCGTCCGCATCAGATGTTACCACGTGACACATGGAACACGATCTGCAAAATAGGTATCGGATGTAAAGGAAGAACGCATCGCGGCCGAAGAGCTCCCAAGTGTCGACGAAATGATGTAAGAGTCAATGAAAGCCATATTCCAAATCATCCGAGATCTAGGACTCCTACCCTAAGTGGTAACAGCGAAGATATCGATGATGGCGAACTCAGTGAACACTCCAATGATTCTAGTTTTCAAGTAAACATACACTCCAGAGGCCTGAAAATTGCACACTTGAATATATGTAGCTTGTTTCCAAGTACGATTATATACGACACAAATTTGTTAATAAACCATTTGACATATTAACTTTCTCTGAAACCCATTTGGATAGTACAATACATGATGCCGAAATACAACTAGATTGAAAGAAAAGACCGAAACCGCTAAGGTGGTGGCGTGGCAGTTTTTGTTTCAGATTCTATGATAACCACACGTAAATATGAATTTAAAACCCAGATATAGAAAGTTTATGGGTTGAAGTAAAACTGACAAATTCTAGGCCTATACTGGTTGGTACTTTTTACCGTCCACCTAAATCAGGAACAGAATATTATGGAGTTATGGATGATACTGTCGTAAGGTAGATTATCTTGGGTTGGGTTAGACACCCGGAATGAACCGTGCTAGGGACCAGTGTGAACTTGAATGAAGCTCAGGGACACCAGATCTTAGCTTCGCATAAATTTATTGAAGCATGAAGTAAGACAAATTAAAAAACCCCAAGGTCAACGGCTACTGGTGGTCATTCACCACCAAACTCTAGAAGCTGACACCACAACCTTTACTACAGTCTGCAGCCTATCTTCCTGCTACCCTGCCACAACAAACACAAGGTGCAGCTAACTAACTGGTCCAGCAGTCTAAGCATCAGAATACAAGACTGCACATCAGAAGCAAGCCTTTACTGGTAGCCACTTCTGGCAACCAGCTACACCACTATACCCAGCGTCTAGCTCTCAACAGACCCAGCCAACAGACCCAGTCCCAGGCTGTGTACCAAACTCTGGTACCTGCCTCAAGTTTCACTGAAAATTAAATACAATTCAAATCAATGATTAAATTGGAATACCAACCATCCCTACTAAGTTTCTGTTTCTATGAAAGTAGGCATACTATTCATAAAGTCATCAAAAGTTCACTTCTATAATTAAGTAATACAATTCATACCATGGGCGCCGCCATCTTTGAATACAATGTCTACATGCGGACGCCCTCTATGGCCTCATAACGTTATCCTTCTCCAAACTGGAAGATGGGAGGACAGGAGCCGCATTTTATGTGCCTCATTACGACTTGGTGAAAAATTTTAGATTATCCCGTATCTGTATTATGAGAGCAGAACTAGTTGCCATACTAATGGCACTAGAGTGGATTAATACATTTATGGGAGCCTCATCGGTGGTAATTTTTAGTGACTCTCTGTCTGCTTTACAAATGATTGATTCATACTTTATTAGATGTGCTATTGTTAATGAAATTTTATACATAATTAATATTTTGAATTTGAAGGATGTTTGTGTTTCCTTTGAATGGATTCCATCACACTGTGATATTAACGGCAACGAGATTGTAGATCGGGCCGCCAAAAAAGGAGCCATGAAAAATTGTATAGACATAGTTATACCAAATACGAAAAGTGAAATAGCAGCCTCTCGTTTGATCCATTATAACAAATTGTGGCAAACAGAATGGGACAGTACCGAACACGGCAGATTTTTATATGCTTTACATAGTGATGTTACTAAGCCCATATACAGACAAGGCTTATCTCGCAGAGAAGAATGCTTGATACAACAACTAAGAGTAGGTAAATGTAGGTTAAATTATTACCTTTTTCAAATTAACCAGCATGATTCTGGTCTCTGTGAAGTTTGTCAAGAATTTGAGACGATTGAACATTTTATTTTATATTGTTCAAAATACGATAAGGAGAGACATCTCCTAAAAGAAAAGATTAGATTGAAAAACCCTAATCTGATACAATTATTGATGTCTAACCCTATGTTCACTCGTGAACTATTGGGTTATATATATGATACTAATCGTTTTAGATAGGCTTTTCAGCTATCATTAATACCTCTTATATATTTGATCTTGAAGTAATTTGATAAAGAGTCATACTTTTGCGGTTTTTCCATGAACAATTGGAATTAACTCCCCCCCCCCCTTTTTTTTTTTTTTCCTCGATTGATTTATTGCGTATCTTGATATTACAGCGAATAATTACAAATAATCACGATCAAACTTTCTAACTAGCATACTAATGATGACCATTAATAACATCATTTTCACCACAAGAATAAGTCGCTCGTGGGCTTTCCGAAGCCTACGCCAAACCTACGAAAGTGATTGGCGCGTATAATCTGAAGAGATTGAAGAGCGCCATCATACCAAGAACCAACCAACCATCCTATTTTGCACAAATTGGAAAGTGCTGTCTTAAGATCTCAAAAAATAAAATATCACATGTAAACACTCCAAATAACAATTCCTAATTTCCGATACTACACATTTGTGATATCAAGTGACAAAAATAATCAAACTTGCTCTCTGTAAAGTTATCTAACTATACCAGTACACTAAAAGTCAAAGATCAAGGTTATTAAACACCTTGAACCAATCCAACTTTCTAACTATAAAAGTGATTAAATTCCACATTATAATAACCCTTCTTCACTCCAAACTTTCCTAAATATGTAAGTGCTTATTATAATTACATTTCATCAACACATTTCAATTAAATAGGACAAAATAGACACTTACTGAAACTCGTTCTCTCTGCCCGCCTATGATTACGGCTTGACTCGCCCCAATGACAGTACACGTAATGAATTAACCACACCTATCCTAGATGCATTACAACCTCGCATCCATTGTCCAATATCAAAATATCCTTCCGCTGTTTCAAACTACAGCGATTACACCATTATTCTGAAATGAAATCATTTGCCAAGAAATCCTTCTAAAGATTCTGTACTTTTTTCTTTACTCAAATCCTACTTGTTTCAGTACACCAAACAAATATTGTCACGCATTTTTGCTGATGATATTTGAAGTTATAATGTGTTTTTATTGTTTTCACTGCTTTAGAGAGTATAGAAACAAATCATAATAATATTATTGCACTGGTCTATGTACAGAATGTCTTGCTAACGTCATTGCAAAATTAGCTAGCCCCATCTCATACTCGCTTCACTCCTTTTGCTATGTACTTCTGACTTTTACAACTCACAAGGTTACTCATACTCGCTTCTTCTCCTCTGTTTTCGACCTTTACGAGGTCAGACTTTTCTACTCTATGCTTTCCTCATTTCGACTTTGCCTTGTCCTTCAGAACTTTCGCTCTATCTCTTCGCACGTGTTTGCTCAGACTCCTATTCCAACTTTGCGCTGTCATTCAAACATTCAAGCTTGCGTCTACAACTTGACTTTCTCCTGTCCTTGTATCCCTCTCTCTCTCTCTCTATGACTTTGAGCTCTTTGTTTATGTGCTCAATGACATCCTTCTCGCTATATTCTCTGCTGTGCGATAAGTGTCTTTCTTACGACCTTCATAACTCTCTCTCTCTCTCTCTCTCTCTGACAGAGCAACTTGTTTGAAGGGGGGTATATAAGACAGACCTCACACTTTATCTGGGGAGACCAGGTCAGACTGTCAGATCAGAGAGTGTGTTTTAGCCGCGCGGTGAATAACCAGTTTTTATTAGAGAGAGAGAGCTCCAGTTCCCGCAATCTTGCCTCTCTGTTTAGCAAGGCATTCTCTCTGGTGATTCTGTCTACCTTGTAAATGTTAACTTTAATATCTGTCTGATGTGTGCTCTTTCTCCCTGACTCTCGGTCATCCTAGACAACAAACTACAAATATAACGGGGATTTATTTTTGGGACTTCCACCAGAATAAGAACAATATTCTGCCCATTTTAGACAAATACAAATCTCGTTACAATATTAAAAATATCAAATTATATTATTATGGCGTAAAGACATATCAAACGCCTAGATAATTAGGGTAATCGGCCCGATCACCTAAAAAATTCCAATCATCTAAAAGAATGTCAATCACCTGTCCGCTAACTACGAGAGACATTCCCAACCTCTTATAATTACTTTCTGTCTTCCGACAATACCATTTCCAAAGCCATACATACAGGCCCTGTGTGTTACATATTGGGTGACTTCAACTTCTAACATGTATTGTAAACGAGAATCTCGTATTGTCCGCCAGTTGTGTAACCAGAATAATCTATATCAAATGATTGATCATCCAACAAGAGTTGCAGAACATAGCTCAACTCTGATTGATCTTGTCCTGACGAATCGTCCATGTAATGCACGTGAGCAGAATGTTATTTCACATGGTATGAGTGATCACAGGTTGGTGTATGTAGTGTGTAAGCATTTCAGACCGAAACCACCACCCAGAATTGTGCATACAAGGGCTTTCAAACGTATGAATATCTAGTCATTTTGTGAAGCATTACAAAATGCTCGTATGGAATCCTTTGTACAGCAAGGAGACTTAGACTTTGAATGGATTAGGTGGAGAAATACATTTACAGAGATTTGTGATAAACATGCCTCATTTGTATCCGTACGTGTCAGAGGGTTAAAGACACCATGGATAACCCCTGAATTCATTAGTCTGTCCCATGAAAGAGATAGACTGAGAAAAAAGGCCGAAAAATCGAATGACTTAATAGCTTGGACTTACTTTTAGAACTTGTCAGTCGAAATCATTTAAACAACCTGAAAACTACACTGAAGAAGGCATATTGTCATCAGCAAATTGTATCAAATAAGAATAACCCTTCACAATTATGGAAAGTTCTAAAGAGTCTTGCTCCAAACTCATCATATACTGTACCCACTAGCTTAAACCTACATGAGTGTTCTGAGACCGAACATCTGTTATTGCCTAATGCATTCAATCATTTCTTTGTATCAATTGGGAGTGAACTTGCTGCCAGTTTCCCCCCTACCGAAACTACACGTTTTTTTCATGATCGACCTGGTATTGCTGGTTATGGCTTTTCTTTTGCTGATGTGAAAGAAGATTTTGTGCTTAGAAAATTACAATCTGTTAAAATTGATAAGGCAACAGTCTTCGATGGAATTAGTGCCAGGTTACTGAAATCAGCTGCACCTGTCATTAGCAAACCAATCACCAGGCTGTTTAATCTGTCTCTCAGGTTAGGAGTAATCCCTCAATAATGGAAGCAGGCTAGGGTCACCCCCATTCATAAAAATGGGGACGAGGACAGTGTGAACAACTGTCGCCCTATATCAGTTCTTCCAATAATCATGAAGGTGTTAGAAAGGGCTGTGCACACCCAGTTCCATGACTATTTGTTGGAACTAGATTTGCTCACTCCTCACCAGTCGGGTTTCAGGAAAGGTTATTCCACTAATACTGTACTGACATATGTTAGTGACTACTTATATAGGGATATGGATAGTGTTAAACTGACAGGGTTGGTTTTCTTGGATATACGGAAGGCATTTGTCTCCGTGAACCACTGCAAATTACTTGAGAAACTGTACTCCTACGGTGTACGTGACAACACTTTATAATGGTTTGAATCATATTTGACAGGTCGCACACAATGCACTGTGGTACAAAGGGCAAGATCTGATATGCAGGTACTCCGATCAGGAGTACCGCAAGGTTCAATACTCGGACCCCTACTATTCACACTCTTTATGAATGATCTGCCTTCTAGCGTTGAACTGAGTAAGGTGATGTTGTATGCCGATGACACTGCAATTTATGTACAGTGCCTCAGATCCAAAAGAAATAGAGAGTAAATTAAACAGTGATCTAGAAAGGGTAAAATCATGGCTCAGTCAAAATTACCTGTCGCTAAATACTGACAAGACTAACTTCTTATTAGTAGGGACCCCCCAAAATTGACATTCGGATTGATGATCTGCAGATCAAACACGTGCAGAACGTGAAATATCTTAGGGTCTGGTTGGATCAGGACCTTAACTGGAATGAACATGTAAAATATATATCCAGCAAAATTGCCTCAAGACTTGCACTACTAAGACGAGTTAGAAAATATCTAACAGTGAACAGCGCCAAGTTACTTGCAAACGCCCTTATACTACCATATTTTGACTACTGTTGCACCTCTTGGTCAAATTCCAATCAGGGACATAGAAATACAGCGATTAAACTCCACAAACTAATGGCAAGGGGGGTCGTTTTGCAAACTAATGTACTCACTCCAACTACAGAAATGTTCACAAGACTCAAATGGATGAATATGGAAAAACGTTGGCGATTTCAAAAAGGTAAAATTACGTTCGACATTCTGAACGGAAATGCCCCTTCATATCTACAAGATTTGTTCTCAGGATTCACAGTCTAGAGGTCTAAACATCCCATAAGCTAAAACAGAAAATGGCAAAAAGGCCTTCTCTTTTGAGGGGGCTACCATTTGGAACAACCTCCCTAGTAATGTACGAAATGCCCAAACCAAACAAAAGTTTTGTACCAGCTATCTCAAAAATGTGTGAAATTGATATTAGGCATAAGAGGAGTATGACACAACTGGTGTGTCAGACATCCCCCTCTACTTTTATAATACAATGCTTTCAATTTTCATTGAATTGTAAGTAGTATGTATATTTCTCCTTTTGTATTTATTCTTTTATTTAAAAAAAAAGAAGAAAAAGATAAAGAGAATACAAATCAGTTTTATCATAATTATTATTGAGAATCATGTGTGACTTTTCAAAAGGATCAAACCGAATGATAGATCATTATGTGTGGAAAAGTCAACAAACTATGAAAACCTTTCACTAACCTACATGATGGGTGATTTATTGCACAGCCATGGAACTCTTAACCTATTTACTCTACTTCTGCTAGTCTTTTTGTAATAGAATAGATAGTTGAAATGCATACAAACAAATGAAAAAAAGAGAAATACTTGAAGTTATTATATTTATCATACTCTCAAACATGATAACTTCTAATAACACGATAAAAACTACTTTCGAAAAATCAACTAAAGGCAATTTCAATAGCCCTGTCTATCACCTTTAGAAATGTGCGAACATTACAATGACGTATTTTCTGATTTCTATGGGCAGTAAAATAGGCCTTTGAAATTACCATTGAGTTTATTTTTCGAAAGTAGTTTTTATCGTGTTTTAATGCATTCCCTTTGTATCGAAATGATATGATGCCATTTAACATTATTCACGATTCTATGATTTGAAAGTTCAAATATCCATTTCCCCCCCAAAGATTTTTCTTTCATGCAGTCTCAGTAAGATTTCAAATGGTTAATTTATCATTATTTGCTTTTCATTTTATACTAGTACTTGCTGAATCACATTTGGTCACTTTTATATTGAAAATTCATTTTGACTGTTTGTTTGAATAAGATTTTTCTGCATTGTTCATATTTTGTATTGTATTGTCAGTGTTACATTTGTTAATTTGCAGGGCCTTCTTGTAAACCAGTGTTGAAATCACTGATGAAGCCACTCTGGTAAAATAAGACTAAATAAATGAATAAATAAATAAATAAATAAATTAGATTTAGTCCTCTTGGTCATCCGTAACATTACACTCGTGTATTGATTTTTATGTCATTATAATTATGTGACCAGGCACCACAAAACCACCAAAAAGTCGGACTGTGTGATATTCAGTTAGAGCTCAGTAAAGGTGTTTTTGGTTGGCATGGTCAAATTCTAGTTTTGGGTATTTCCTGAAAGAGTATACTTTTTTCTAAGTAATTCAAAAATTTGGAGGCACCAAACAATCTAACAGTAGTATTTTTGACAGTTTTTAGGAGACCTATGTTTTTCTTTTGTGGATTTTATTGTATTAGCTTTACAACCCTGAATATTTGACTCATTTTGATCTCCCATAACTTTAAAACAGAGTTAATTCTTGTATTGATTCTTGTACACTATGATGAGTAGGATGTGCTTAATTAGTATGCCAAGATTTAGGACAATCTGATAATCCCTTCATAGAAATTGTTATTAGGTTCTAATCCTCCTTTTGTCGCCTTTTCACAATACCTCGCGAGTCGGAGTGGTTTAATTGGCTGCAAACTTTAAACCCTTATTTCTCCAAAGTAACATTTTATGGGACTTAGCATTCTACTCTTTGTACAGTGGGTTAGGAACATCCAATGCTAATGGGTTATATATCATTTTAAAGCTGAGAATCTCCTCTTTCAGAATCAGACCTTAACTAAAACGTAATATCTGGCGACTTTTTGGTGGTTTTGTGGTGCCTGGGGCCTGTAACATAAAGAGATAAATCAATCTTACGATTGATATCAATCGTAAGTCTATGGCAAACCATGTACTGAAGAGTTACAATTGATTGTAAGATTGATTGTATCTCTTTATGTTACAGGCCCCAGGTCACATATACGAAAATGTGTAATAGTATCCCTATAGGTTTAACTCTTTCAATGCCGATGTCACATGAGACAGATAGACTTGCCATTTTCATTCACAAATTGCTCGACCACAGGAAAGGTATGTGGTCGTCAATGTATATCAAAATTTTGAGCATAAATCAAGCAGTCTAAATATATGATTATAATTATATGCTACCAAAGAAATTTTCAGAGAAAATAACAGATTAAAAAAAAAAAGATTTAACCTTATTTCAACATTAAACAATAGGAAAGAAATGAGAAACCAAAAAATAATGGACAAAAAAAACCCTCAAATGTAATTTCCAATAATTTTTATGCATAAAGTTGGGTAAAGTAATAATGTTTGGTATCATAGGAAAGTTTTGTACACAATATTTTGTGAAATAATAGATGGTTAATGAAGTGCAGACATTTGAAAAGTAAGCATTGATGACATTTTGGTAAAATTTTGGAGACAGCTAAACCCCAAGGCACAGTAAGAGTTAACCTGATGAACTGATGACATATGAAAGAATGTATGATTCGTTTATACTCACCGTTTTCACTGTAAACCAATGCAACTTGCAGAAATATCGTGAGCATCATACATTTCAAAACGACCCCATCCATTGCGGGGAAACAACTTCCAGTTGGGTTAAATTCAGAATAGTTTATGACTTCGAATTTCTAGGTGGTAAAAAAAACAAACAAACAAAAAAACACGAAGAAATGGTTCGCTACTAAATCTCTGCAATGACAGCATGTAACTGAAAGAAAATATGATTTTGAATACAGCTGGTTTCGAAAGAAACTAAACTTGCTCGTACAAGTTCAACAACTCTATATTGATTTATGAATATCGAAGCCACTGTCTTGCTTGTATTATCTCAGTCTATCTAGGAAAGGAATAAAATATAATGACAAATCGTTTTGCTAATGGCCATGAACTTCCACTTATCGTTTCTCCTCTTGTGGTGGTAATCGCAATGAAAGTAGGCTGCAAAAAATCACAATGATCAACATTATCACGTCACAATACCAATGGTAATGTAAAATGTACGCAAGAGTGAACATTCTGAATTGGCCTAGGGCCGTACCCGGCCGGAATTTTAAATGATAATGCCATAATAAAACATCGCCCCCTCGTCTTATGACTGTCAGTCGAACGCATAGTCCTCTGCCATAACGAGCATGCAGGGAGTACACCCAATTGAGATGAATGTGATATCAACGAAGGTCTCTGGCCTGAGACACATCTAACAGGGGCCGCGGAGCGTTTTTGAAAGTGGAGGGGGGGGGGGCTGATCTGATTTCACTCATTAATGCACCGGCGTAAATTCAGTTTAAGCAGTGGGAGTATGATCGCAATATTGAGGGGAAATTTCCAAAGTTTAGGGGCACCGATAAGGGCTATTTCTGGGGGGGGGGGAAGGGGGCACCTACAACGGGAAAAATATAAAATCTTTAAACATTGTCATATATATATATACCCTACATTGTGATTACATTTATAAGGATTTCAATTAGGTTTCTCTCTTACATGCTCTAATATAATTTACTTAAGCATCAAAGTTTGCAGTTGGGTCTGATGACCTACATAAATATGCGAGCGAGCGAAGCGATCGATCAATTTTTTAAGATCTGTGAGCTGCATGGTGATCAACAACATCTTATAAAGAGAAAAAAAAGTTCTGAAAGGTGTTTCAACACAGTCTCGGCATGAGAGACTGAAAAGGCCTCTAGTAAGTAACATAACTATATCAAATATAAATGTGATCGAGCGTAGCGAGCAAGCCTTGACGAAATTAAAGTCAAGTTGCTTTAAATCGCTATAAATTAGGGGCACAAATAATGGAGGAAGAAAAAAAGGCCCTTATGAAGAACGATAATGGCACTTACCAAAAAAGAAAAGGAGCAGGAGTATGTCATATTTTTTTTAAAAGAGCAATTATCAGAGGATGAAACATGTGGTATTTGTCGCACATGAATATTGGCACTTTATACCAGAGGCAAAAAGGGCACTTATGAGAATGGAAAAGGGATGTTTTTTTTGTTTTTTTTTATAAAGGAAGAGGGGCTCTTATCAGAAGGAATTGTACTTCTTAGAAAGAAAAAGGAGCCCGTTTCAAAATGAATTAACGAAAACTTATCAGAGGTATAAAGGGGCACTTATCAGAGATGTCAATTGTCATTTAAAAGAAGGTGGAAGGGGCACTTGTCGAATTAGAACGGGAACCTCTCAAATTTGAATAGAGAATATGGCCACAGGTAAAGATGCACTTATCAGACGGAAAGGGGGCAATTCTTGTGTCTGAAAAGTGAGAATGGAAAAAAGGCAGTTATTGAAAGAGCTTAATAAGTACATTTGATGCAAATGGTTTAAAAGGGAATTGTCGAAGGAAAGATTTTATTAGGAGTTTTATGAGAGATGAAAAGGGAAGAGGCTCGTTTATAGAAATAAAATAGAAGGAGCACTTATCAAAAAGAATAGGGCCAATTATAAGATTGAAAAAGGAGAAGGTATTATAATATAAAGGATACTTATAAATGGGGAAGGGGCACTTCTTACTATGGAAAAGGGACAGTTGTCAAGGAAGAAGGGCCACCTCTCAGATTTTAATAGGCCTCTGGCAATTATCAACGGTAATAAAATCAAATTTTAAGATTGTGGAACGGGCAGGAATATAAAGGAAAGGAGCACTTATCTAAAGTAATCTATGTAAAAGGGGGAACTCTTAGGATACCCAAATTCCTGAAATACTGGGGACACTGTACCCCCTGCCCCAACCCAGCGCCTGATTTTAAATAATCCTAAAATTTATCTAAAGAGTTGATGCGTCATTTTGAATCCTGAAAGAAGACTCATGAACTTGTAGAAAATGTATGTGATAGATAGACTGCCATTTTAGAGAATGCTCTACAGTCACGAGAAGTCACGTGAAAATATCTGAGCTTGTTTCCTACAGTTTTGCTTTATTAGGCCTAGATTTTGCATTTATTGTACATTAAATAGGCGGGGATGTATTGCCCATTTGTACCAATGGAAAACATGTTAGTAATGGACAAGGATGAGAGATTTTGATATATAAAATCGGAAATATAGGGACATTCAAATCATATCTTTAGCATTTTATTTCCATTTTATAGGAATTCTCACTGCAATAAGAGTCTTTTATATTAATTTTATCAATTTTATCACTTACTAGAAATGATTTCTTCCTTGAAAATTAGGGGGGATTTTTTTTTACGTGTCTACTCAAAAAAGTGGGGGGGGGGGGGGGGGGCTGCAGCCCGCCCCCAGCCCCCCGCCTCCGCGGCCCATGTCTAAAGCGTTACAATGAACAGTGTTGTGTCGTGTCGTAACAAGTTTTCAAATAACGGTTTTATAATTGTTTCATTATTCTGCCACTTTTTGGTAATCTATGTATATTTATATTTTTTTGTGTTAAATATATTTACATGTTACAAAAATTACGTTTGTCATTATTTCGAGGGATCCTCATTCTACAAGCTCTACTTTTCAGTAGATCCCTCCATTTTCACAAGTTTAACTAAAAAAAACAAACAACAAAAATACTATTATACCGGATGTTTATGTAAACTTTCTATTTTATAACTTTAAACCATGTAAAATGTATTTTGTTATTGAATATTGAATTGTATATTTGATTTCTTGTCAAAATCACTGTTCTGTTAAAATGAAAATAAAACTGAAACTGAAACTGAAACTGCAACTTCTTTGCCTAAAACTGAGCGACAACTTAAGGCCATATTGGTCTCCCCCAGCATACAAACAAAGTGTAAGCGGTGTAAACAATATTGCATTCGGAATTAACGCCAAGATAACCCAATGACTTATCTCCCCAAACAGGAAACGTTTTGTCCCATGTAGCTCTCATTAACGATTTTAACTTCCTCTGCGATGGTTGAAATTGATTATCTCAATGAGATGAGACCTATGATCAGTTAATGAACAACCAAAAGAAGCCAGTTAATGAACAACTAAAAGAAGCCAAGACCAATCGTGGATGCCAGCCGAGGTGACCCATATCTGTACGAACCAAGGTCATACGAGTTTCAAAATCCCAGAGGAACCCCGCTCAGGACAAATCAATCCCACATTATAGGGAGACACCAAACCATCACAGAACCAGGAACGACAATCACACTGTTCGAAAACATGTGCGCTTTGTACGCAATAGCAAAACCTACACGAACCCGTGACCACCCCCCCCCCCCCCAAAAAAAAAAAAAAAAAAAAAAATCATAAAAGCAGGAAATCCAAACCAACATCACATCATTATGGCACTAGATCAGGACGTGTTCCTAGTCCACTAGTACGATATCAAGAGTGTTAATACCTGATTGTTGGTCATTTTATGTTACTTGTTCAGATATAATTGTGTGTCAAGATGACAATAGCCAGCATAGTGTAACATGTTCTTGTTTGATGACTGCAAAGTATAACACGCTTAAGAAAGTGTTCTTGTATTAGGTATTCACTCATGATAAGTTTTAAAACATTTTGATATTGTAGATGTAATATCAGTAGATCTTGATATTGTTTGATGTTACATGCTCTTATAACAAACCATAACCATGATATCATGTCAATAAATCTTAAAAGATGAACGCCAAATTTCTGAAACTATATCTAAAAAATAATTTTGTGGTAAGACGGATCTTTTGCCTGGATTACTATCAAAGAAGTTTTCTTGTTTTTCTTATTTTTTTTTCTATGTCGAAATAGTCAAGTAGAGTCACTTGTATACCTTATTTCTTGTAAAGATATAACATGCTGAAAGGAAAAAGACAAACAGCACAATGTTGAAACATGCCTCATGTAATGTTATAGTAATGTTATAGTAACAGTTTATGATGGAGATTCAGAAACTTGTATATATGTTCTTAGAATTAGATGTTATTAAAGTTAAAAGATGTGATGGTATCCATTTATAACCCCCCCCAAAAAAAAAAAACAAAAAAAAAAAAAAACAAAAAAAAAAAAACAAACAAACAAAAAAACAACAACAAAAAAAAAAACAACAAAAAAAACAACAACAAAAAAAACAAACATGGAAGAACAAAGAAAGAACAAACAAAAACGCATACTGATTCGCATATTTTCTTTTATTAGATGAAAATGTCAGTGTACATTCAGAACATGCATAATAATTCAGGTACCTGTTAGGAAGCTCTGTAAAATAGTCTAACAGCCTAGGAGCTAGATTTTATATTATGTAGGCCTATATGAACTCTGTCTTCGTTTTGTTGATAAGAGAAAGAGAAACAAAAATGCCTCTAGAATATTTTCAAAAATAATCATGCTACAGAGAGTGAACAAATTTAGAATTCTAACGATTTACGAATTTGATATAACCAATCAAATATCCATGCCTATGTTATGATCTCGTAAGGAACAAATCGTTACAGCTTTCACGAAGTGACGGATGAGCGCGCAACTAAAAGAAAGTTAGTTTTGAATAAATCGCTTTCAAAGTTTTGAAGCATAATCTCAACCTCTTTGATGTGTGACGGGTGAATAAATTTTATATCGTGGGATAGATCATATTTCAGTGTTTAGTTCTATGTTTAATCATTTGCCTATTTGTTTATATTTTGGGGGGGAAATGTGTTGTAAACATAACCTTCATTTCGTGAAAACACAAAATTCCAAGGACGTGCAGTGACGGATTTTCACGAAGTGACGGATCTCAGCCGCTCGCGTGTAAAACATATGGGTTTTGATCACCGCGCTTCTAACCGTCATTTCGTGAAAACACAAAGTCAATTCAAGGACTCGCTCTTCTTTGTTTTCACGAAGTGACGGATCTCAGCCGCACACGTAAAACATACGGGACGGTTGTAAGCCATCACTTCTTGAAAACAGAAAATCCTTTTACTAGGTATTTTCTTGTTGACGTTATCGCCATGGTTACATAATTATACATTATTATGATCTGAAACTTTGTGAGGTTCACGATGTTAGTGAATGATGTCCAAAAATGCAAAAAAAACCCCTCAAAATTGAAAAAAAATGTGCGTTTTTCCTCATTACCGTCACTTCGTGAAAACAAGGACGAAATGATTATCAATTTGAACTAGATAAAAGGCAAAACAAATAAGCTTGATAATTATTTGTGTTTTTTCTAATTCGTGCCATTACCATTTTATTTGATAGAGGGGGATGTTGTGATATGATACATGCGTAGTAACATTGTGAGTGCTACGGTCAGGAGTACAAGATGGTGATTGATCACATCGCATGTCCGTGATAGCAGGAAGCATTAAACTTGAACATATCTTCATAACAAGTACTATTTTTCTGTGTATTACCTGTGTGAACCAGTAACACAACAGATGTTGAAAAAATATGATGTACAAACTTTCAAAGAAGATATTGCTGTCATTTACTGGGAAATGGTAGTTAAATCAAAATATTATCAACACAACTTATCATAATGTTTGCATTTATCTCTCGAACATATGTAATAAACATGCATCGTTGGTTACTAAGCAGTTAAGTAAGAGAAAGGCAGCTAAAAAGCAATGGATATCTCGAGGGATCATGAAATGTATTCGTGTAAAACACACTGTATGTAAAATTTATTAGGTCAAATCACCGTCAGGATCTTGTGGATAAGTACAAAAAGTATAGAAATGTACTGAACACTATACTAAAAATGCGAGAAAAAAAAATTACTGCTGCAATTTGTTACACAGTAATAAGAATGACATAAATAAGACATGGGCTATAATGAATGAATTGTTAACTGGTAAAAAATAGATAGATAGAATAGGCAGAAGTGTTAAGTTGGACAGACTTGTTAAGCAGATTCATGGAAAAAGTGAACAGCTGACATCTGGTCTGACATTGTTAATGAATTCAATGACTTCTTTGTGAACATTGGACCGACTTTAGCTGATGAATTGCCAAATGGAGCTACAACATATGGTGATTATTTGGGGCAGAATACTGAGCATTCTCTATTTGGGAAACCATTAACTGAGGTCGAAGTTAGAAGTCCATTATTGCTACTAGATACAAAAAAAAAAAGGCTTATGGTCACTATAATATTCCAGGAAAAATAATTAAAGATAGTGCTCCTTATACAGTGCGTATATATATAAAAAAAAGTATACCCAACTTTAGTCACTTCTAATTAAAAAAGTTATATAACCTCTATGAGCTTGAAATTTATTTCATAGTAACAAAAAAAACAACTTATATTCTGTGTAATGACACCTTATTCATAACTTTGCTGCCAGGAATGACTGAGCAGCAGCCTTTTCAGAAAGTATGATCGAAATCCTTTTGTACCAAGTTTGGGCTGAATGCGGGTCAAACCAATTATGCATTAGTTACTTCAGTTAGAATAAAAAATGGTGAGTTCTTTTCAATTGATTTTGTGCATTTGAATAGATAACGTGTTCAAGTCAACTCAGACTTAGGAAAGGGCTTAATTATTTTATTTGCCATGATAAAACAATCTTGGCTTCATCCGCATCCCTCTTTTAAGGCAAGCCCTTTTACTGAGTCATTCAAAATGGACAACATTTATTTGGGAAGCTATCTTCTTTCTTGAAAGTCTACTATCAATTACCTTGCCATTTCTCAACTCTTCTTCTTCTTCTTTTTAAGTCTTTAAGGTAAGTAAACCTTTGAGTTCATGTGATATTCGCGAAAAAACACCGTGTGCACCATGTGCAGGTGAAATCGTGCAATGGACAAATGAGCAGAGAGTATTTAGTTATCACCAGACAAGAAGTTAGAAGGCTGTTAAAAAAAAGATTATCATATGGATTTAAACAAGGTCATTTGAAAGCTTAGATACATCAACTCACTTTAAACAATGAGGAATTGAAGCACAAAGGAGAATTCAACATTTAAATTTATTTTATATTAAAGTAACACATTCATGTGGCTTGACTCACATTCGTTGCATCAGCCCTAACTTGGAACAAGGGGATTTTGACAGCACTTTTTTAAAACCCTGGTGCTCAGTCATCGATGGCAAAAATGTTATGAATGAGGTACCACTGAATAGAAAACAAGTTACTCTTCACCATGAAATAAATTTCAAAGTCGCATTGGTTATAACATTTGAATTAGAAGCTATCAAAGTTCGGTATACTTTTTTTGATACGCACTGTATATCACATCCACTGGCATATATTATATGTATTTAACTTATCATTAGAGACTTAGCAAGGTTCCAGATGAAATGAAAATTGCAAAGGTTACTCCCTTCGAGAGAGGATACATGTAAATATACATAGATCCATATCGGTTTTACCTGTCCTAGGTTAAAATATTTGAAAAAATAATAAATATCAGATTAATACATTTTTGAGAAAAAAATGATGCATTCTACTTCCACCAATATGGGTTTCGGAAGAAATATAGTACCCAATTATCATTAATCAATTTGATAAGTTCAACTTTGAAGTCTATGGATTAAATGAATTAGGATAAAACTTACCCTTGGTGTTTTCATTGATTTTAAGAAAGCTTTCGACAACATTAATAATTATAGGTAAACTCTCCAATTACTGCATTCGAGTGTTACCACTTGAATGGTGACAGATCTTAGTAACAGAATTCAGTTTGTTCAGTGCTGTCAAACATTTTCCAAAAACAAAGGAGATAAAATTAATTTCACCTTGGTGGAGAAACTAATATGTTTTGAATGTATTCAGAAATTATAAATCTTTTTATTGAGTACCACTCCACACAACAAATGTATGATATCCCACGACAGAGAGAATAGTCAATGAGCAAAACTCGACATATGAAACTAGCATTTGTCAACCTTCGCTAAAAATCGTTCTAGTGTATCTTACTTTCAGATATCACAAGTTCTTTGAATCATTTTGTCAATTAGCATGCAATGTCGTTTCAAGAAAATTCATAATTTATATCTATTGCCATGAAATTGTACCTAACTCATGCCACTTAAACGTGGTACTGTGTAACTTTATCCTTTTATTTTTCGAGATTACTCCGACCCCTAGAAATAAACTCCAGACCTGTAAAATAAATAAAGAAAGAAAAGAAACGAAAAGAAAACAAGACAAAACAAAACAGACACACACACACAAACAAAATCAAAAACGATTGATATCGCTTATCGAGTCCGTGATATTCAGTATATACATATACAAAAAGAACTTTCATTTACTACATTTTGTCTAGACGAGTCGTTTCACGATTAATTTGACATAATTATGCCCCCCAATGGTTCTTATTCAGTGCATGATTTTGCGAAAGATTTGCGATTATAGACATCTACAAGAAAGAGTATTATGAATTATTTTTGAAATTTAATTGAATTATAATTATCACGGCATTATTTTAGTATATGCACCGATTGTATTTAAGACTATAACCCAACGAGATTTTGTAGAATAAAGTGAAGAATACTGGTTGATAAAATCAACATGTGTCTATTATTTTGTTAACACAAACCTTGTGATTCTATTCTGTTACTAACAGTAGCTCCCTGGGGACATCCACAAACGCTATTTTTTATGGCTAAGCACCAATCATGCGAATGTTTATTATTTTTTTTACATATTCAACTGTGTGTAACATATTCGGTAAGTCTAGTATTTTTTTTTACAAAGATGAAAGCACAGGGGCTGATCTAGCTTTTTTCCAAGGGGGGGGGGGGGTTTGAGGGGCTGAGCTGGGTATTGCGAGGGAGCGTAGCGACCGAGCCCGAGCGAGCGAAGCGACCGAGCCCGAGCGAGCGAGGGGGGAGGGGGATACCCCCCTGCACAGTAGGGAGATTTTTCATTTTTAGGGTTGCCAGCTTGCGATTTTAAGCATACTTGCATGCTCTATTTTTTCTCTTTTTTGTTTTCCTATGCACATTAAATGTTTACTTGGCAGCCCAAGGGGGGGGGGGGGGGGTTTAAACCCCCTAAACCCCCCCGTAGATCCGCCACTGAAGCATGATAATAATTGTGTCTTTATATGTCATTGATCCAGTCGATTATATAGGCCCTGTGCTTTCGGTGTAAAGAAATCATTGCCACTGAGGTTTAGACTTTCGTTAAGCCATAAAGCATCAACAAAGGATATGTACTTCAGAACCACCTTTCAAACGATTCACGTTGCGTTGTTTTCACTATTTAATAACTATTTACAGTGGTTTCTAATCACATAATAATGTCACTTGCGACAGAATTTCCTACCGAGTGGTCTCCACATATCACAGTTCTCATAGGTCCCTTGAGGAAGAGGAATTGAAATTGTTTTTACTTTGTTTCTCAGACCTTGCGCTCCTCCACCTTGCTCCTGTACTGCAACACCCCTCTGTCTAGGGTTCCTGTTCGTGGTATCCAGTGGAAAGTCATTGATATTCTGATCTGGGAAAGCACTGTCTTGGAAAGCACTCTTTCCCTTCATAAGTTGCGCGTAACCATCGTTATTCAATTTGACGCTCTTCTTTCCTCCGCTGCCTTCGACCTCCTCATAGACATGTTCTTCAGATCCTGAAGAGTGGAATACGAATGGATGATGTTACCTTCTGTACTCTCGCTGCCGGTAGATGAACTGCAGGGATCGGGAGGTACCGAGTCACCCGTAGTTGTTGTCTTCGTAATGATACTGGAGTAGGTATGTCATTTGATGTTTGAGGATATTGTTGCATCTTGCATCAGACTGAGGCCATTTTCTACTGGCAGATGTGGCAAACTTGAAATACGATTGCTGATTGAACTTAGTTCACCAACGTCGACAGTTCCGGTAGAAGACTCGAGAGTGCTACCAACTATCAAAGTTTGAGTACTTTGACTTACTCTTTGAATGGGTACGACTGGTCCGGGGTCTGTGGTATTTGTGCTAGCGTTGTCTTGGCTTGCAAGTTTACTTCTAAATTTGCGACGTGTTACGTAGGATCGCACAGCAATGTGGAAATAAGTATAAAATTCATTTAGCTTGCATGATACACTGAAATTGAAATTTGCAAACAAAAAATGAAAAAATATTTGCATTTACCATTACATCAAATTTTAAAATTAACTATTGGTTAATGATTTCTTTAACTCAATCTATTTTCTTTATAAAGAACAGTTCTTTTTCCAAAATTATATCTTAGATAACTGAATATCTTATTGCAATTGAGTAATCAGGCAACTTGTTCCAGCTTCACTAATAGGTCAGTGGATGACAAATCGTTAAGCATTATTATGATGCAGGCATTTAATACTTGTCTTAATATATATTTTTGTGCTTCCTTTTCGGTCGACAGATATCATACTGATTAATATTGCCTCACAGTTAATAATAATTCACACTTACAGACAAAGTATGATGATAGACAAAACCACGAGTATCACTGTCACATCGATGACGATCCGTATTAAAACTGACAAAGAAGATAACAGAAAAAAATAATAATTATGGCAAATAATTTTTCTGCGTTCGATTTTCAAAATCCATAAATACCTTTGATCTCAAAATATACTTTGATTTATAGGCACACATGAAAAATTTCAACGCCATGATGATGTTTCTACTTGACTACGTATTAAATCAATTGCAATATTAGATCATCAAAAATTTTGGGCTTCATTGAAAATTCATTAAAAAGATTAGACTCTCCGCCATTTTTAAATGTTTCCTTCGAGTATGCATCGCCCATATATTCTAGATAGTATGCGGTAACTACATGAACTGCATTAATGCAGCTTAAAATAAGTTGTTATGTCTCTGACCAACATTAAAACGCAATCAAGCAGACTTCAAACTCGATCCTCAGACTTTTCAGTAACCGTACCGTCCCGCTGTATTTTTCTAATACCACACCGCCAAAACCGATTCCCTTTTTTTTTTTTTTGGCTATTGGGGGTAATGTACTAGTTTCTTTGGTTTGCTGTCGGTCTCGTTTGCGTGAATAAGGTATACATTTTTATTCATCTATTTTTTGTGACTGATGTAAATAATGTTTGAAATAAATATTTACCTTACCATTCTCATTTGTAAAAGGAGGCGATTTGGTATGAGCAATCCTGTCAGAGTGTACGGTGTTCACTGAATTGAAAAGGATTTGAAAAAAAAGGATATTTAATAAAACCATATAGCAGCTCAAGAGCTGAATTACATGGTGTATACATACATCATGCAAAAAAAATAAAAAAATAAATAAATGAATAAATAATAATAATAAAAAAATACAATTCAATATATGGTAGGATGTCCAAACTTCGCGGATGTCCATATTTCACCACCTATGCATGTACAAGCTTGTCTGAAGATAAGCTTGTACTCCACGATAGCTTTAATGGGTGACTAGGCTTTAATAGGTTTTGCGTGTACTAGCGGGGATTAATCCAGTCTCGATCATTCATACATGAGAGGAAAATAATTAATTATTTAAAATTTCACTTTCAACTCTGAAACCCCAAATTTGTAATATTAGGAGTTGAAGAGTCCATAAATCAGATAATCTAGCAAATTTAAGAAAATCTTGCTTAGAGCGATTTTGTTGTCTGCTTTTGACTACTGCAACAGTGAATGTTTGACACTATCCCACATAGGCATGGGCTTATGAGTGATATTTCGCGAATGAACACTGAATACGCGATAAAATGGACTCAATACGCGGTACTGTAATGTTGAACAGTGAAAAATCGTTCTACAGCACATAAACGATCCCTAAAAGGTCAAAACGAGGCAAAAATGTAAGTAAACAATATATATATATATATACTGACTATATGAATGAAAATCATAAACTTTTACCAAAAATAAGCTTTTAAGATAAATTATGTTCCTAAAATATGTTAAATGAACAAATTCATAGGGAAATAAGAGCGTAAGCCGTCAGCTGCTACGTCGTCGGCTCGATAAAATAAGGAAACTCGATTTTGATCGATTATATTTCTTTAATTGAGAACAATATAGGTCGTACTGAGTATCATTTTAAAGCTTTGGATAATTACATAACATACTTGATATGATTTGCTTTTTGGCTTTGGGTATGTGATGTTCGTAGACATTGTTGGAGGATTTGAATTCATAATCATTCGCCAAGTAATCCTCAATTTCAAAAGACATATGAAGAATCATAAATTTAAATTTCTAAAATAAAGGGGAAAATAGTGATGAATGAAAAAGAAAGAGATTTAAAGAAAGGGAGAAAGAGAAATAGGTGGAAAGGAAAGAAACAGGAGTAAGGGAAAATGAGAGGGGATGAGAAAGGAATGAGGAAGGGCATGGGAAATCATAGGAGCTGAAAAGAAACTTACATAGATACAATGCAATCTATTATACTAGCAAAGAAGAGTGTGGGAAAAAAACCCCATAAAGGTTCAAAATCATAAATTCATAGAACAATTATAAAACATATAGGACTACCATTATCAAATAGATTCATACAAGTTTGGGAAGTTAACCATTTGTTAAGGTGTTTTCAAGAAGAAATTGACAAATTTAATTATTTTTTTTTATACAAAACAATTATTATTTGGATAAAAGGCACCAAAGTATAAAATGAGAACGAAAAATGGATGGAAGAGTATGTGCCGGGAATTACGACACTACAAATTATATCAGGTATATAAAGGATGCAAATATAAAACACAAATCACAATAGTTGATTCCAAACGCTGAACGTACAAAAAATCTGACAAGCACTTAGAAAGCCATATTAATGAAAAGCACATATTGTTTGTGTATGGCCATTTACCCTTCTCTTCGCTATTCCCCTCTCAACACAAAGACTGATTAGTACGTTATTGTTATAATTAGATGTCAAATTCTATCAATACCCCTTTGGTTGGCATAGTCAGCTTCCATACATGTAGGAACATCACCCGACCAGATTGCATACTTATTCCTTCCTCTCTAGGTTTTGCACTCCATAGTCCGAGATCCTTTCAGTCAGTGGCGCAAATACATTTTGAAATACGGGGGGGGGGGGGTGTCACCAAATGATTTAACTTTTGTACCTGTCCGAAATGTCCGACAATTTTCTGACAAGAAAAAAAAAGGAAAAAAAAAAAGAAAGAAAGAAGAAGAAGAAAAAGAAAAAAAGATTATCAGATTGTGTGTGTGTGTGTGTGTGTGTGTGTGTGTGGGGGGGGGGGGACATTGGCTATCTTCAAAATGGGGGGGGGGGCATGTCCCCCAGTCCCCTGGATTTGCGCCATTGCTTTCAGTTCTAAACCAGATGAACAGTTAAAGTTCACCATGGTTCCAACAAGGAAAATACTCTGGTCGATCCATCGATTATCGGGTACGTCTGGTGGACTGCAAAGTCCAACGTCTGTCCTGAAAACCGGTGGACAAATTTAAAATAAAAATGTTTTAATGGTGATGATACATTAAAATAGTAATTAACAATAACAATAAAGGAAATGATAATCTGATAATGGTACTATTTCTACAGACATACACACACTAAGATGACAGGTAAACACAGTAATATATCTTATAATTCTTCCCAACATCCCCTGTCAAAATGGTTAAAATCTATATTACGCGTTTCATAATTATAGAGATAACCCACCACGTAGTTTTTACACATGGATCTGACCATGCATGGGTACTATAAATCTTGCAAAAGTGCTCAAAATGCGAATTTCCTGTATGAATTTTTCTTCATTTTCATATCGCACCTCACACATCAAAGGATACAGTCACAAATCTTCAGACCTCAAACATCATTAGTAGATTACTTGAGAATGATAAACAATTTCATTTCACAAGTGAGAACAATCTAAAATAAGATTTTTTCAATATATGAAAGTCAATAATTTTTCTTTAACATTCACATGTAGAAAAGGATTCTACATATAGAAAAGGATTCTGTGTAGTAATTTGATACAGAATAATGAACCAAAATATGATCCTATTTTGAAATAATTATGTTCAATCATACATTGAATTACCAGTCTTCAACTACGTTTAAGTAGATATATTACTTTATGAAGTTCCAACATTAAAACTTACCATCTTCAGTGTTAGCCCCAGTGGATTCCACATGCCCCACTATAATTATGAACAGAATATATATCGTAATCATAAACATTTAAAACACTGTCAATGGATGCACTAAATTTACATTAATGGACTTATTTGACATGCGTTAATACGTATGACCGTGTGATGTGCCTATATATATATATATATATATATATATATATATATGTAGAAAATAAAGTTCACAACATCGTATAGAATACACACACGAGGAGCATGTTTTTAACTTCACAAGCGCTTTCGATTTATTCTCTTCAGGTGAAGTGAGCCTTTGATAGTTTTACATGACTTTATATACAAGTATAATCAAGGAAATACAGTAATATTCAAATGAGGACGAGGTTTGTAACATTGTCCTATAGTTGTTTTTACGACATGATTAATCTTAATCTTAATCTTAATCTTAGATTAAGCGTTATAAGTAGGAAGTCTTCTATGTTCAGTTTGTTTGAGAATCTTAATCCATACAACTCAACACATCGTAAAGTTACACAAAGATTCTTAATGATGTAAAACATCTAATATTTCCTGTGTTCATGGGAATAACAAACAAAGGTGGGTGACTGTAAAAAAATAACAAAGGAAAAAGATATAGGTTATAGGATATTTCCCAGCATTCGGATTGGACGTGCATAGTCTTCAAGACGAATCAACATATTTAAAATTAAACGAGAATACAGATAATAAAATTATGAACAAGATGAAGAAATTAATTAACAAATACAAACATTGCTTAACTAGAGATGAGGTAGACTTTTTGACTAATTTTGAATTTAGGAGTAGTAACCTGTATGGATTACCAAAAATACATCAGTGCAAAGATATACAGGATGAAATAAAAAGTAGGCAATCCCCTTATATTCAATGTAAAATACCTAACCAGCTTAAAATGAGACCGATTATAGCTGGTCCAATTTGCCCTACACATAGACTAAGCAATTTTATTGATATCATATTGAAACCCCTTACACAATTTGTTCCTAGCTTTGTCAGGGATGATTTAGACTTTCTGAACCACCTACCTGAATCAGTAGATGAAAACTCTATCCTTGTCACGTATGACGTGAACAGTCTATATACCAATATTCCTCACGATGCAGGAATAGAAGGCATAACTTTTTGGCTAGAAGAACATCGCAATGTTATTGACTCACGTTTTACCAAGGGGTTCATAATTGATGCTGTAAGATTCATCCTAACTAATAATTCTTTTTGTTTTGATAATGAATTTTATTTACAAATAAGAGGAACAGCCATGGGAACTAAAATGGCCCCCACATATGCCACTTTATTCATGGGCTATCTAGAAATGAAATTATATGCTGAAGTAGAACGGAACTTTAATAGCGGGGTTAAATCCTACATAAAGGAAAACTGGCTTAGATATCTTGATGATTGTTTCATTATATGGAAGGCAGAATTTGGAGATATAACCCCATTCAACAATATCCTTCAACAACTTCACCCGAATATAACATTTAAGTTTGAAACTAGCAATGAAAAAATAAGTTTTTTGGACATAATGGTAATAAACGATTTGAACAAAATTAAAACAGATATATTCTATAAAGTTACAGACACACACCAGTACTTACACTTCAAGTCGTGTCACCCAAGACACTGTAAAACAAATGTTCCCTATAATTTAGCTAGACGTATTTGCACAATAGTATCAGATAGTGATGTTCGTAAGAAACGATTGTTAGAATTAAAGCACATGTTAAAAGCCAGAGAATATCCTGAGAAAATCATCCAGAATGGTATTGTGAAAGCTGAAAATCTGTCTTTAGAAGAACTAAGATCATGTAAGCCGAAAAATGAAAATACTGAATCCATATCTTTTATTCACACTCATAATCCAAATAATCCAAATATCTCTAAACTGATAAAAGAAACATTGGCCGCCTTGTCAAACGACAGAGAATTAAAGCAAACATTTAAAGGAACGCATTTAATCTCCAGTAAACGCCAAAGCCCAAATTTGAAACGCTTGTTAACTAGGGCAGCCCCGAAATCACACCTTAATGGTATGAAAAATGGTATTACAAAATGTAACGATAAAAGATGCAAAGCTTGCCCATATATAAAAGAAACTAATCATATTATCTTCAGAAACAAAAATGAAGTGTTCCAAATATCATTCCCTTTCACATGTACTACACAGAATCTCATATATTGTATAATTTGCCATGGCTGTGGGGAACAATATATAGGTGAAACAGGGGACACACTTCGTCACAGACTCACTGTACATAGACAACAAATACGCCAAGAACAATATCGACAACTAAAAGTGAGCGCTCACATCGAAAAATGTGCTGGCTCACAAGAACCAAACTTTGATATATTCCCTTTTTACAAAATGAAAGAAGACAACAAAATTAAAAGATGTCTAAAAGAAAAATACTTCATTTCAAAATTCATGCCTTCTTTGAATGCTTTGTAGTACTAATATTTTTAATATTTTTAATATTTTAGGATATCTGAAACAAAAAGATAATAAAGAATAATATATATCTCTGTGTTCCTCTGTATGAATTACTATTATTTGATTTTTATCAAGATATTCTTTATCTAAATCTTCAAACATGTATAAAATTATATAAAAAGATTGATGTATTTGAATTATGTAATCCAGGAAACGATACCATATGCATCTTTTACTATCTCTCTTCTCGTTCTCTCTCTCTTTCCCTTCTGCCCTTCCCTCTCTCGTTACCCCTGTTTGTTTTGTTTGTTTTTTCCCCCCTCTTTTTCCTCGCTCTCTCTCTCTCTCTCTCTCTTCTGCCCTGCCCCCCCCCCCACCCATCACTATATGTCTTTCTCTTCTTAAGACTATGCACGTCCAATCCGAATGCTGGGAAATATCCTATAACCTATATCTTTTTCCTTTGTTATTTTTTTACAGTCACCCACCTTTGTTTGTTATTCCCATGAACACAGGAAATATTAGATGTTTTACATCATTAAGAATCTTTGTGTAACTTTACGATGTGTTGAGTTGTATGGATTAAGATTCTCAAACAAACTGAACATAGAAGACTTCCTACTTATAACGCTTAATCTAAGATTAAGATTAAGATTAAGATTAATCATGTCGTAAAAACAACTATAGGACAATGTTACAAACCTCGTCCTCATTTGAATATTACTGTATTTCCTTGATTATACTTGTATATAAAGTCATGTAAAACTATCAAAGGCTCACTTCACCTGAAGAGAATAAATCGAAAGCGCTTGTGAAGTTAAAAACATGCTCCTCGTGTTTGTATTCTATACGATGTTGTGAACTTTATTTTCTACATATCTTTAACACTGCATTTCGTCGGAACTTTGTTCCTGTGAACATTTTGTGATATATATATATATATATATATATTATACAAATATACAGGGCCCGAGGAAATCTAGTGCGATCTATGGGGTCGGTCGAAGTGACTACAGTCGTCTATTTCCTCGAGGGGCGAGAGCCCCGAGAGAAATAAACGACTGACTGTAGTCGCTGAGACCGACCCCATAGATCGCACTAGATTTCCGAATAAAGGCCCTGTATATTTGTTTTATATCCCTCATCAACAATTAAATATATTTGGATTTAATTTTGATATAGATATGGTAAATTAATGTTAGATGGTATAAATCTCGCGTTGTTAAATCTATATACGGTTAGAGCAAACACAGTGGACGCTAACTAACTTAGTCTTAGAATAGATTGACGCGATTGATAGTCGCTGAGCCTGAGACCGACCCGGCGTATATCGAAGTAAATTTCAGAATAAAGGCCCTTACATTGATTTTCTTTAATAGGCCTCTAACTTTTAGGACTAGGTTGTCTATAACATCAAGTTAATTTTAATCCTGTTATAAAAGTGTTAAAGGGTAGTACTAGATCTATACCGTAACGTAATTCGGTGAAATTCCGAAAGAGAAAAGTATATGGCTAGTTATGAACTGCACAGGCACAGTTAGATTAAATAAATAAAAAATAATTTAATACTAGGCTAGGCTAAACCTAATAGTCTTTGGGTCGGCTAGCATTTAATTAATGTTAATTACTACTACTGCTAGAGTCTGGTAGGCTAACGTTAAATAGATCTATATTTAGGTCTAACTTTGTTACTAGGCCTAAATAAAAAGTAACACAAAACAGTATTAACAAACAGTTAAAAAGGGTCAAACGACATAATCATTTATGACAGTTTACACTCAAATGAAATTTTACCTGATATAACCGAACACGGTAGATAAAGTTTACCTGATAACTGAATATAGGCTACTTCATTTGTTTCCAATCCTGGTTTGTTTTTGGTCCTCGTCAATTAAAATCATTTTTTTCCCTTTCAACGGACACTAGCCTAGACATAGGTCGCCATGTTTTGATTTCGACTGATGACATGCGCGTTACGACGCGCATTAGCTAGTACGATTGCGCATGTTTGAGAAACAGCTGATGTACTGACCTACATCCAATTACATTTACATAACCAACACGTCGTGTGTCCGGACAGGTCACTTTTAAACAGTAAATCGAACACAATTTCATGCAAATTGTCAAGAATCTTTGACAAGATAGGTTGACAGAATTATTAATTGCAAATATTTACTGGGCTTAGTGTTACTTCATGCATATTTTGCAAAATTGACGGCTATTTTTTGTTCAGTGTCCGCCCCCCCCCCCACCCCCCTCACTTTTCTTTATATGGATTTATGAAAATTCTCGGGCTCGGCGTAGTGTCACTGGTGCCCGCGCCGTCCCATTGCGGGAGTTAGCCGAGGGAGACTACTGGCTGCTCGCCGTACGCGTCAAGAGAAAGGATTCTAGGGAGCAAGGGGTAGTCGGAGGTATGATAGTAAAAAAACTATCATACTCTGAAAAGTTTGACGTCACTAAACCTATTTTTCTCCCGGAGTAATTTCTTTTTCAGGTAAAATTATGATTAATCACATGAAGTGCTCTCGACCAATCCAAGAGCAAGAAATTTTTAATGAGGGATATAAATATATATATATATATATATATATATATATATATATATATATATACAGCAACCACGACGTAAATAGTGACATGCCGTCATTATGACAGCGCCTTTGCCTCACAGCGAAAATGTACTGAGTTTGGTTTCTATTTTTTTAAATGTTAACTTCCTCATCGACCCTTATTTGTAAAGCAATGACCAGCTTCACTGATCATGGAAAAGAATCTCAACATGAAAATGAAAGTTGTTTCCATTTCAACCCTTATTTGTAAAGCAATGACAAGCTCCACAGGGGATCAGATTTAGGACCAACACTGTTTTTAATTTATGTCAATGACTTACCGTTGGTTTCTAACTTTTCCAATTTCAGACTATTTGCAGACGATTCTAACTTGTTTCACACATTTCCAGCAAATCGAAAGGAAATCGATGCCAATGAAATAAATATCTCAACATGAAAATGAAAGTTGTTTCCATTTCCATCCTTATTTGTAAAGCAATGACAAGCTCCACAGGGGATAAGATTTTAATAGGACCAACACTGTTTTTAATTTATATCAGTGACTTACCGTCGGTTTCTAACTCTTCCAATTTCAGACTATTTGCAGACGATTCTAACTTGTTTCACACATTTCCGGCAAATCGAAAGGAAATCGATGCCAATGAAATAAATATCAATATAAAGAAAATACAAGAATGGTGCATTGCAAACAAGCTTACCATCAATTCTTTGAAGACAAAATTTATGTTAATAATTATTAGCAGCAGACGGAGGAAAGTCACAAATCTGGTAGACTAGAAATAGGTGGAGAGGTAAGTGAAGAGGTTGATGAAGCAACTTTTGTAGGGTTAACGATTGATAAACATTTAACTTGGCGCAATCATCTTCGAGCTGTCAATTCATGTAAACGGAAAAGAGCTGGAATTGTATTCCGCCTGCGACATGTTGTACCCCTATATACATTAGTCTTATTGTATAAAGCATAATTCATAGAGCCACATCTAACCTACGGAATCGAGGTATAGGGGAGTACATACAAAAGTAGCTTAAATTGTTCATTTTGCAGTTTAAAAAAATGGCAGTAAGTGCATTCACATTTAGTTTTTGTTTTGCCCTATATGTAAATGTGAATGTACAGTTACATGTAACACCATATTATCAATGTATGTTGTAGTAATTGTTATGTTTGTAATGGAAATAATTCATCTACTATGTAAATTTTGTAGAGAGACCAGGCTCGACTAACACTTGTGCTACTTTCTGGTCCCATTTACCAGCTATTATCATCTGATGTTTCAGTCTTGTAACAATATAAATGTATGACAAATCTTGCACGCATGATGTTATTGTTGGTGAATAAAATTATTCAGTTCAATTCATTTCACTTTCATTTTAACTTTTCTCTTAAGTCCAGTATTTAATTGATCGCTAATAGATCTCGGTATGCTGGAAGCTCACTTATATATCGTGAGCATCATACATTTCAAAACGAGAGCAACCGCTGTTTGGGGGTATTAACAACTTCCAGTATTGTTAAATTCCAAATAATTCTTGACTTCGAATTTCTAGGTTGTACAAATATCGAAGATATGGTTCGCTACCAAATGACAATGACAGCATATAAATGTAAGTTTGAACAGCGCTGGGTACGAAAGAAACTTAACTCGCTCGTATAAGTTCAACAACTCTCTCTTTTGATTTATAAATGTCGAAGCTATTGTCTCACTTGTATTTATCAACTTCTCTAGGGAAATCAATTCTCAATAACACAGGGGCCGCGGAGCGGGGGCTGATATGATTTCACTCATTAATGACAATTTTTGAACCTTTTTTCGAGGTTTTATAACACGTGTCTACAAAAAAAAAAGTGGAGGGGGGGGGGGCTGCAGCCTCCCAGACTCCCCCCGACTCCGCGGCCCATGTAACACGCTGCTTTTAAAGGAGGGGGGGGGGGGGACCTTTTGTCCGCCAAACTCTTTCTTCGGTTACATTTCAAGATTCTAATCATCAGAGAAATCAGTTCTAGATGTATGGATGCATACTCTGTCTCTAGATCTCGCAATTTTTTTCTCTGTGCTAATATATGTGTGCTCTATGACAAGTCAGGTGAGTTTAGGTGAGTTATCTCTCCTGCTACTGCTACTGGTAAAATTTAACCCAGTACTACCTGCCACATAACCCTGACCTCCCATTGGTGGTTCAGGCGTATGATGAACCTTGTTCCCACTGGTTGAGACAGCGGAAGTGGATGTCGGGGGGGGGGGGGGGAGAGCTCTCATCCTTGATCGGAAGTCCCCCTAGGAGAGGTTAAACTCCTAAAAGAAACCTGCAGCTACCGAGGCCGTTCTACATGTGGCAGTATATGCACATGTGGGACAATGAGCGTCGGTAGGCGAGAAAGTGGGGAAGGGACTGCACAACTCCTCACTTTAAAACGTCATTTGTGCTGGTCAGGCAAGAAGGTGTGCTGGATTAGAAGGCACCCTCCTTCCTATTACCAGATATGTATCAAGTCCTGTGGAGATGGAAAAATGGTAAAGGGAGCAGGCAGAGGATGCTTCTGGGAGTTCGTAGACATGACTCTGCACGCAGGCAGCTGTCAAGTGATAGGCGTCCGTCGTACATCTGGGGGAAGATGCGACGCTCACAGCGGCAGAGCAGCCCTATTCAGGGACAACACTGCTCTCCCCACATGGGGAAGGGAAGATAAAAGGATTCCTAAAGAAAGCCTGCCACCTACATCTCCTGGCAGAAAGCCTGCCACCTACATCTCCTGGCAGGTAACCGCGCCTGCCTGTACATCCACTTGATGCGGTCGAAACAAAAAAAAAAACAATAACAAACAAAGAAAAAAAAGCCCCTAACTTTGGGGGCACGGAATGTTCATATTCTCCTTGACAGAGGCGACAGACCAGAACGACAAACTGCTTTTGATAGCCAGGATGCTTGACCGATACCAGATCGACATATCAGCCTACGTGAGACCAGATTTGCAGATGAAACAAAGCTGGAGGAGGTCTGAGTAGGCTATACCTTCTATTGTATTGGAAAGCCTGCAGATGCTCCAAAGACTTCTGGTGTTGGATTGGCCTTAAGCACCCAACCTGGTAGGCGGTTGGACAGTTTGCCTCGTGGCATCAATGATCACCTCATGTCACTGCATCTGCAGCTTGGAAAGGATTGCTTTGCCATTGTTATCAGCGGCTACGCTCCAACCATGACAAACCCAGATGAAGTGAAGGAAACGTTCTATGAAGACCTGAACCAACTCCTCACAAGAATCAATTACAGAGACAATATCATCATCCTAGGAGATTTCAATGACCGTGCAATTCCAACGGTTTGATGCTGCTCTCTCTCTGTGCACAGCATAAGCTTTCCATCACCAACACACTCCTCCAACAGGCTGACAAATTCAAAAATACTTGGATGGACAGAAGTGATGTATTCATCACACGCTGTTTGAGGGGAGCCGGCTGTTGGTCTGACCACCAACTGATTCGGAGCATAATGAATATACATTTGGCTCGGAAGGTCAGATCAACCAGAGAAAAGCCACTGAGAAAGCTGAAGATTGCCAGCCTTCCCAACAACAAAGTGGCATTGCAACTGAAGATTCAGGGTGCTATGACTGACTTTAACCCTGTTGGTGAGGATGTGGAAGAGAAATGGAAACCCTTCGAGGAAGCGGTCTAAACTCTGCAGCCGAGACCCTGGGATATGCCAAGAGAAAACACAGGGACTGGTTTGATGAGGAAGATGCCGAGATAACCAGGCTCATTGACAGTTTACACAAACCCCACAGAATCTCAATGACAAGACATGCAAGAAAGAGGAAGCAGGATTTCCAACAAGCTAGGCAACTTCTCCTACACAAGCTCCTGCAGATTAAAATTCAGTGGTGAGTAAAGAAAGAGGGAGAGCTTCAAACTGCCGCAGACGCCCATGATATGAAGGCGGTCCATGACGGTCTTCGCACTGTGTATGGACCCAAAGTTGTCAGCTCTACCCCCATGCTTTCTTTTGACCAGACTACATTGCTAACGGAGAAGGCCGATGTACTCGCTCGCAATGCTGAACATTTTAGAAAACTGCTAAACAGAGTGTCTAACATGTCCCAAGAGGCAATTGTATCACTGCCACAAATGCGATTGAAAGACTCAATGGGAGAACCACCCTCCAGTGAGGAATTATCCAAAGCTTTGAAGATGACAACATCTGGAAAAGCCCCTGGAGTGGATAACATCCCTGCAGATATCTACAAAAATGGTGGTCAAGTTCTCCTGGAGAAGCCATATGAAGAAGCCTCCATCGTTCACCTCTACAAAAAAAAAAAAAAAAAAAAAAAAAAAAAAAAAGAAAAGGGTGACAAGACAGTCTGCGACAACCATCGTGGGATATCCCTCCTGTGCATAGCAGGCAAAGTCCTGGCCAGAATGATCCTGAACAGAATCATCAGTCATTTAGCGGATACCATCATCCCTGAATCTTAGTATGGCTTTTGTGCAGGCAGGGGTACTACAGACATGGTCTTCGCTATTCGACAGCTGCAAGAAAAGTGCCGGGAACAAAATCGGGAACTGCATGCGTTGTTTGTGGACCTAACCAAAGCCTTTTATACCGTTAATCGGACTGGCCTATGGGATATCCTCTCCAGGTATGGGTGTCCCGAACTGCTCATTTCACTAATCAAAGCTTTCCATGACGAAATGCAGTTAAGAGTGCAGGAAAATGGAGTAGTATCTGATCACTTTCCTGTAAAAAAACAAAACAAAAATTAAGCAAGGGTGTGTCCTTGCTCCAACGCTCTTCTCCATCCTCTTCTCCGCAGTGCTTCTGGATGCCTTAAGAGACTGTGACAAGGGTGTATATATCCAATTTCGCAGGGATGGAAAATTCTTTAACCTTCGAAGACTCCATGGTGTTCGAGGCTATCCTGTGTGATCTGCTGTTTGCAGATGATTGCGCATTGGCTGCCCACTCTCGTGAAGATATCCAGTATATAGCAGATCGTTTCGCAGTGGCATGTGACCGCTTTGGCCTCACGATTAGCTTAAGCAAGACCGAGGCAATGGTACAGCCCTCAACAATACAGGCCCGCAACACCCCATCTCCGCCACCTGCTGTCATGAATAACACAGAGATCAAGAATGTAGAGAAATTCTACCACTTGGGCAGTACAGTCTCTAGTAATGGATCTCTTCATGCGGAAGTGGTAGTCCGCATTGCAAAGGCCAGTGCTGCCTTTGGTAGACTCACAAAAAGACTTTGGCAAGAGCACAGCATCATAATTTCCACCAAAAATGCCTAGGGCTCCCTAGGGCTCCCTAGTATTGAGTGCCTACTCATCAGGGCTCAGCTGCGTAGGACTAGACACAGTGTCAGGATGAAAGACAGCAGAATTCCTAAGATGCTTATTTATGGTCAGCTAAAACAGGGACAACGTGTCCAAGCAAGGACACTCAAAAGATACAAGGATACGTTAAAAGCTGCACCATTGACACAGACACAAGGGAAGTGGTTGCAGCAGACAGGGCTCTTGTGTTCACAAGGTACAAAGACCTTTGAGTCGAGGAGAACAGCTGCCATCCTGGAGAAGAGAGACAGGCGAAAGCAATGACCTGCCTCCCTGGACCCCTATCCATGCACTGCAGCTTGTGGGCTCGCCGCTGCCTCTAAGATCGGTCTTTATTCCCATTATGAGGACCCATTCCAGCGGTTGACCTACTTGCTTGCTCATCTGTCGTCCCGACAGGAGAATCCATCATCACATTTAAATCTATTTGTCACGGTTTGATTTAATGACGATTACAAGTCGTGAGATGGTGCTAATTAGTGTTACCAGGAATTACAAATTCTTCCAGCATACCATTGGTTTTGTCATGCAAAAAGACTACACCCGTTCTTAGCACAGTGAATAAGTCTGTAAGTGAGATAAGGGACTTTTTACGTTGTTTCTTTTGAAAGGAGCGGACGTATTTGGAGCTCTCTTTTCCTTTCATCTTTACTTGGCCAAGTTCTTTTATTTCACCATATTTTTGCAGTTAGAAGGGAAATGTTATGTCTTACTTTTCTAGCTGTCATATCGATATTGTAAGAGAACATCGATAGTTTTGCTTTTTATGGCATTTCACACCCGCAGTCGTGGTGAGTCTGTACGCCATTTTCTGCATCTGTTGATTATATTTTGCTTATGTAACTTTCATGTAGTTTAGGCACACATTTTGATAAGTGCAACTATAAATTCATGTAACGTTTGTTTTGTAAAATCGCCATGGAATAGTGAAGTTTGATATCAAATTTAAATGTTTGTTTAATGCCTTAAATATAGATTTCGTTCAAAGCATTCTTTGTAGGAATAGGATAAATGAATTCATGGATTCCATACAGGAATGCCAGTACGTAGTAATTATAAACACATTAAGATGATTAAATTAATGCTATAAAGTAAAGGTGGAAAATTATTTGATGGTTTATCACGATGAGAGCAAATTTACGAAATAGTGATGAAGAATTAGCTCATTATGAATTAGATGGTTATAGTTAGTGATTACATCTTCAATATTTATTTTAGGGTTTCGACTTCAAGGTTTAACGAAGACGACATCGCCCGAGGTCAAGGTCGCATGAAGGACAGTTCTACAGACGGGTCAGACCAGAGATCAGAGGCTCCGAGAAACTCCGTTGGAAGTTGGAGTCACTCGCATGAGTCATCCGCTACAGGAGAACGCGAGCAGTGCTTCCATTCTCATAACCAGTTCAGTGGACTATTCCCACTACAGATACAAATTTAGAACATGTTTAATTGTAATACTCAGTAAGCTTACAGCTATACATGTATAAGGTAAAACTGTTTCAGATGCCGGCTTTTGTAATTATATAATTCAACTACCTCATATCATTTGCTGTTAATTTATATGCTATGCTATTTACTACTGCATACTCAAAACAGAGTCTGATGCTTGATAAATATTTCTTTCCATTGCATACTTTGAAATTTCAATCTATTTTCTCCACATTAGTCATTATTTGAGTTGAATTCTTTCTCATAGAGTTTTATGTCCTTAGCTTTATAATTGCTGTAGGCTTGTGACACTATTCATCATTTTGATTTCCCTGAATTTATTTTGGACTACTTAACGTGAAGTCTGTTGGGTTGATTTATTTCAAGGCGGAAAGAAAATTATATAAGTAAATTGGTCAATACAATGAATCAGAAATGGTGTTATTGTGCATTTGTCATTTAATATCTTCTTTTGAAAAAGAAAGATTTAACTAACATGATTAATTTAAGTCATGTAAATATGAAGGTTTCTTTTAATTAGCAAATACGTTAAACAGAAAGCAAATAGCATTATTCATTGCCATATATAGTGCGTACTTAACACTTCATGTTATATGTATATATATACATATATATATAATGTGAGAAATCAATTGAATTGAATGAGAGAAATAATTTGCGTAGCTAAATTCATTGTTCCTCCTTACTGACTTCCTTTATATATATATATATACCATATAAACAGGCAATAACAAAAAAACTTTCTTGTTCATATACAAATCTTCTATATTTACTTCAAAACGAAACTAGCACGTACAAATGTATAACAAAAGATGATCGTTTAGCAATATGCCTACCAACGACATGAATGCCAAAAATAAATAACAACGAGGAACATTCACACTTCAAATACAAATAAAAGCTTCACGGATTACACCCCTAAATTAATGGTAATATTAATGAAAGAGTACTGATATAAGATATGTATACTAAGTCATATCGAGACGTGCCCGTGCTATCTTGTTACGTTGCTTTTTTGGAAGTACCTATAAAGAGCAAAAAATGAGTTTCCTATGTGCAATCAGGGGCGGCGCTACAGGGGGGGCAGAGGGGGCGACCGCCCCCTATGATTTTTCAAGTAGTGAAAAAAGAAAAAAAAGAAGAAAAAAGAAGAAAAGGAGGAAGAAAAGGGAAGAAAAGGGAAGAAAGAAGAAAGAGGAGTATTAAAAAGAGAGGTCTTAAACATATAACTCTATATTACCCCTGTTATTTAATGCAGAAAAAATATGACGTCATCTTTAGGTCGTCTTGCCCCTCCTATCAAAATACACTGGCGCCGCCCCTGTGTGCAATATCGTATTACCATGATTACAACTGGTTACTAACAATGTTAAACGATGAATGGAAACAGACTTGGTCGATTTAGTCTGAAGTCTATCGTGGTGATTTTTTTTTCACCGTGGTTGAGAAAATAATTAAGCGTTGAATGAAAAACTTCAGAGAGCACAGAAGACCTTACATTCATGCTACTATCAGCAAGGGTCCTTTGTAATCTTGTTTCGAATGTGGTCAGAAATTATTATCTTTTTTATTGAGTACTAACCCACGGATAAAATTATAACACCCCCGCGAGAATAATCAATGACAGAAACTGGACATGTGAAACTAGCATTTATTAACATAATTACCACCTGTTGGTGGTAATCCGTGGAAAGTCATTGGCCCGTATTCTCGAATGCCGCCTAACTTTAAGGCGTGGCTTAACCCTGGCCTAACTTTAAAATTTGGCTGTTAACTTCAGATTTAGAACGCCGTGCCATTCACGAAAGGGTTTTAAGAGTTAAGCCCGTCCTAACTCCCCTAAGCAACGGCCTAAATTTAGACCACTCAGGGGGCAGTTTTAAGTGCGGCCTAACTTGTTTTTGCGAGCAATTTTGAGGGAGGCGAAGTGGCGAAATCCGCTGAATTTTCACTAACCACAAGCCCTACGGACCCATTAAGTTAAGTAAGTTTCTTCATTTCAATGATGCACTTTCATTATCCATTGAAATCCTCCATCTATCCATATATTATTGTTATTCTATGTTATATCAAGTTTTACTGCGAATTTTTTCACCGCTGGATTTTTTTTCAGTCCCATGAATGTGATTTCATGTATGGTTTTTCCTATCACAATGAATTTGGGCAAACTTAATTCAAATTCCAAACAAATCTCTTGTTTACTGTGTGGACTATTGGAAAATAAGACCCTGAATGGCTGACAATCTCACTGTTGTACTAATAAAAACAAAATATAGTAGTTAGATATTGATCTAGACCCGTGCTACGCTCCGCGATCATGATAGTCTTACTCAGTCTTAGTCCGAGATCTAACTTAGTCTGACTTTATAGCCTACCGTACTGTTACTGTTTAATACGTTTACGTTAGATCTGAATGTAACTTAAAATTTTAGATCATGTTGATGTGCTGTTCTCTGCGTGCTGCTGCCTAATAGATCAACTACTAAAAGTGACAACTAGACAGAAATAACCTTCTGGTATGGGGGGTTCTTTGTTAAATATGATATGTCTCAACCTTCCCTGAAGACAGTGAAGTTTTTACTTTTACATAACGCCTACACTAACGTTAGACGGTCCTGAATTGTAGGACTGAAAAGCATGAAACTAACTAGCATTGTTTTTATCGCCACATTAAGGTATTCAAGAATGAAAGAGATCTACTCTTTCCCCTCTTTTTTGCAGCTGGACATGTAATTAAGTTGGTCTCCGAGAGTGCTTGGCAGGAGTCAATCAAAGGCAAAGCTTCAGATAGCTGGCAATGGCATAACTGTGTTGTAGCCCATAGGTAAGATAACACTGCTGAATCGTTGAAAGTCTGTCTTTTCTGAAATATTAAGTTGCATGTACATTCATATTGGCAGATCGGAAGAGGGGGGGGGGGGGTGGATAGGGTTTTACCCCTAGTTAGATCTCTAACTTTACATCTAACTTAGATCTTTAACCAGTCACTTGATGTGATGCCTGATATGGACAGTACGTCAACCAATCATGAATAGTGGGGGAATAAACAGCATGAAACTAACTAGTATTTTTGGATTGCTTGCCCCCCCCCCCAAAAAAAAAAAAAAAAAAAAAAAAAAAAAAAAAAAAAAAAAAAAAAAAAAAAGAAAAGAAAAAAAAAAAAAGAAAAAGAAAAAGAAAAAAAGAAAAAAAAAAAAGAAAAGAAAAGAAAGAAATCCAACATATTTATAGTTTCTGCTATTGCTCTTAACTTCTAAGGGAGAGTGGAATTTCACAGTGTCAGAACATTTTCTGGCATACTTTGATCCTTGATCTGCCTCTGCTACCTAAAATACCACCTTTGCCTTCATTATTATGCTTTGAGTAGAATGCCTAATGATTGGCCGACACTTGCTCTAGATAGCAAAAATGCTGCAAATGAATTTTTAACTTTTATCAAATATAAACTTCAAGTTCAGTATTATATTAATTTGAGTACGGTACTATTTGTAAGTAAAGACATGCTTGCTTAGGCATAAAGTGATTTCTGCTGTATGTAGTGACTTATCTCAAGGGAAATTTATTCATTCTCATTACAATGTAAAACTTTATTTTGAATTGTATATTATAAGGTAAAAATTTATTCATTTATATATTATATTATCTATATTTTAAACGTGTTTAACCCGTCATTTATTTACTTCTTCAACATGATAATTACAATAAAATGTATTTGTAGTAGACTCTACTCTCATGGTGTGATCACTTTATATATTGCAAACCAAAAGGGAGAACAGTGACAAATATGTTTATGTATCTTCTTTTTTTTTTTTTAGATACCAACGTCTCGGTAGATCATCATGCTCACTATGAGGCATCACAACACAAATGAGGAAATTCTGAAGGCGATCTACAGTTCTAGACCTCCCAGGCTCTTGAAAGGTTATGAAAAATTGAAAAACCCATGTGAATTCTACAGTGAAGAGGAGAGAGTGCTTTTTATAACCTTTATTTTATGTGCTTTAATTTCAGAAAATACTTGATGGAATGTGAAAAAAAAAAAAATATGCAACTTTTCAACGAGAATTAGCATATATATTTTACGCCTTTACAAAATGGAAACTTAGATGTTGTCATTAAAGGTCATGTAAAGTTTTGGTAAGCCCTCAAAAACTGTTCGTCAGATTTCTTCAATTTTTGTTGATAAATAGCAAGATACTAGCAATACTAAGACACTGTGAAGATTTCGCCTCCTAAAGTTTAATATTAAACAAATAAGAGGCAAAAACTAATTTATGTGCCGGGACAGGCAACATAAGACTATATTTAACATGTTTCTTTTCAATTTCCTTCTTGCTACCAATACTGTACATGAGCTTCAAAAGGTGCCATATATATATATATATATATATATATATATATATATATATATATATATATATACATATATTTGTTAATACCTAGAAATTGAAGTAGCTGGGTCAGGATACATGAAAGAGATGAGTGCTACTTTTGCACAAGGTCGTTTTAATTCAAAATTTGGCTGTAGGTATAGTAATGCAAACTTTTTAGTTTAATTGACAAACACGGTCAGAGACGGAAATCTAAAGATTGTTTTCTTTATCTTAGGGCTAGATATTTCAAGTGTCATAACACATCTATACATTTGGATTTCATTTCATTGTTTAATGACTGCGCCTTGATGGCTGAGTAAGCAACAGAGCATCTGCTCAAACAACAGTGAAGAGTTACATTTTTAAATTTGTTATGAAAATTGAATAATTTTACTAGAATAGAAGATTTAAAAAAAAAAAAATTCAGAACAGCATCCCCATTTACCCGATGAGTTAGTGAAGTGTGCATCTAGATAAATGTTACCAATCTCCAAACTTTCTGAAATGGTTTTTTCTTTAGTTTGATTGTAGTAATTTGTTAAATTCAGATTACTTGTTTAGTGTAACAACCTATAGAGTTTACTGGATCGTTTGTTTTTTTTTGTCACAAATTCTACCTTTTTTCATATAAAGAAAAACATTGAGCAATCCTGATAACACTGGAAATGATATAAGTACAGGACAGATGTGTATACTTTCAAAATATCTATCTTACACTATAGTAATATAGTAATATCTTACACTTTTAATACATTAATTCTGTATATTATTGAGAACTAACCATTACTCAAAATCAGAAATATTATCCTTACCCCATTTTAAAGTTGATTTTGCTTTTTGAAAGATTATTATCATTGACTTTTATTTTACATTTGATAATGAGTATTTCTATTTCTTCCTTTTTTTTTCTTTTCTGTTTGTGTGTTACATTTTTTTATTTTTATTAATAGCTCCAGGGAATAAGGATGTACTTCTTCGAATTTGCGTAAAGTATATGCATTTTACTTACTTTACTTTAATCCCGCGATGATATAGGCCCCCGAGTGCCTCATCCTCTCTCAAGCAATTCGTAGACGATTTTTCTTGTCTCTTAGACTACCTTATTCTTAAGAAGTCTAGTTTGTTAATCGCTGGGGATTTTAATATTCATGTCAATAAAGCTTCCCCAAATACTAGGCTTTTCCTTGAAACTCTTAGTGCTTATGACCTCATACAGCATATTCAGGTCCCAACACACATACATGGTCATACTCTGGACTTGCTTATTACTCGCCAGTCAGATAAAAATAATGCGACAGATGTAATGGTTGTGGATGGTCTTTCAGACCATTCTGCCATTATATGTAAGTTGAACCTAATAAAACCTCCTGCCGATAAGAGTCTGATATACACACGTAACATCAAGTCCATAAATCCTGTATCATTCATGGAAAGAGTCACTGAACTATCTCTCCTTGAAAGTTGTTCATGTAGTGATGTTTCAGAATCTGTTGAATGTTACAATTCTCTATTAAGAACTGTCCTTGATGAGTATGCTCCTGTGAAACAGAGATGTGTCACAGTTCACCCGAACACACAGTGGTACTGTCAGGACATTGCAGACAAAAAACTCCTACGTAGGAAATTGGAGCGCAAATGGCTTAAATCGGGCCTAGAGTCTGATCGTGAGAAATATCGTAATCAGCGTCAGTTAGTGCAGTCATGTGTTCGAGCTGCCAAAACATCATATAACTCTATGCTAGTTGAAAGCTGCACAAATACAAGACAGCTTTTTAGAGTTGCTAATGTTCTGTTGAATAGAAATAAGCAATCTCCCCTTCCTACTTCTGTAAATCTTGCGGATTGTTTTAACAACTTCTTTGTGGACAAAATTCAGAATGTTAGATCAGCTCTTCCTAATATCGGAGGGTTTGAAATTCCTGTCATCACAGAAAAGACACTAGATACACTATCTCCAACAACACCTGATGAGATAGAGTCAATCATAATGAGTTCACCTTCTAAATCCAGTGAACTTGACCCCATACCAACATCACTTTTGAAACAATGTCTTCATGCTATTGTACCATCAATTGTAACTATAATAAATACAAGTCTTGGTTCTGGAATAGTCCCTGACAGTATGAAGGTTGCAGCAGTGCGCCCCACTCTGAAAAAATCTAATCTGGACAGTGATTGTCTCCAGAACTATAGACCTATTTCAAATTTGTCATATCTGTCCAAACTTGCAGAACGAGTGGCATTCACACGTCTTCGCACATATCTCATTGAAAACAATTTGAGTGATAATTTTCAGTCTGCTTACCGCCCGCACCATAGTGTGGAAACACTGCTTACTAATCTTGTGGACGCTATCTTCTCTGAAATGGATAAAGGTAATATCACACTTCTTGTGCTACTTGATATGTCCAGTGCTTTTGACACTATAGACCACACAATACTTGTGAAGAGACTACACTCTCTTGGGGTTACAGGCACTGCGTTGCAGTGGTATTCATCATACATTGATAAAAGAACCCAGTACGTTTCTGTAAATAATTCTAAATCTGACAAAACTCATCTCTCCTATGGTGTACCACAAGGTTCTGTTGGTGGTCCGGTATTGTTCTCTATCTACCTTCAGCCGATCGGTACAATAATACGACAGCATAATGTAAGATATCATTGTTATGCTGATGACATTCAGCTGTTCATTTCTGTACGTCCTTCCTCAGACGCAATCGCTGATGCTATGAGAACTGTAGAAGCCTGCATTCATGACATGAAAGGCTGGATGGATTCCAATGGTCTCAAAATAAATGAAAATAAAACTGAGTTTATTATACTGGGCTCTAAGAATTCTTTACTGAGAGCTGATCATGATCATTTGGTTTTGCATGTAGGTGGCAAAGTCATAAAGCCAGCCTCAAAGGTACGAAATCTAGGTGTAATATTTGATAATAATATGCCATTTACTGAGCATGTATCCAGCATATCAAAATCTGTGAGATATCAACTGCGGAACCTTGGGTTTATACGAAAATGTTTGACTCCTCGAGCATGTGAACAATTGCTCCATGCATTAATTTCATCTCGCTTAGATTTTTGTAATTCTATTCTTTTTGGACTCACCAAACGGCAACTAGACAGATTGCAATCCCTCCAAAATTCTAGTGCAAGACTCCTTACTTTCACACCAAGAATGTCCTCTATTACACCTGTATTACGTTCTCTTCACTGGCTACCTGTCCGGAAAAGAGTCCACTTTAAACTTATGTTACTTGTCTATCGGGCCCTCCATGGAATTTCGCCACAATATATTAAAGACACACTACACCCCTACAATCCAACTCGTACCCTAAGATCTGGGAGAGATAATTTGCTGCAAATTCCCCGTACCTGTCATTCATGGGGGGGGGGGGGGGGACAATGCTTTTTCGCATGCAGCAGCCAAATTATGGAATAAGCTTCCTTCGTCACTTCGCTGTATCTCAACATATTCCACCTTTAAAGATCGTCTTAAGACTTACCTTTTTCATCTGTAATCCTGTTTTCCTTAAGTAGTGCAAATTTATTTTACTAAAATCAAAATTAAAATCTTACGTGTATACACATTTTAACTTATTTTGTTATCACCCTTTAGTCTCATTGGCTACCCGTGTGGGGCCTGGTGGCCTCAGGTGCTAGAGCTCCTGTGAGTTGTGTGCTGACTGGGCTTGTCCCTTGAATTGTCAGTGAACGGAGCAGCAAGAGGGCACCGGGCCTCACCAGGTGGAGCTGAGAGTCGCAGTGGGTGATGCAAATGCTGTGAATTTGTTTTAAGTTCTTAGTACTAAAAATACAATTATAACATAAATTTGTAGTATACCTGGATTAAAGAGAACTGTTGCTGGGCTAGCGCCATGAGCGTCCTTGGACGGTGTGTGCGCTCTATAAGTTTTCACCATTATTATTATTATTATTATTATTATTATATAGGACGATGCCCGTTCATTGATCGTAGCTTGTCGTATCATGTGATTATACATTTACCATGTCTTACCAAGTCGAATAAGAACAAAAATGTGTGTAGATGATACTGGTTCGTAAACAAGATCAAGGTTTTTAGACCAGTAAAAACCTTTGGGCAAGAGTTGGTAATTTGAGTTTCATGAGGCGTTCACGATAAAATCCTGGAATCATTTTTTGTTGCCCTCCTCTGCACACCCTCCAATTTCCTCTGCTCTCTTACTTTTATATGGCGACCATGCTGCCTGACCAAATTCTAAACTGGGCCTAATAAGACCCTCAAACAAAAACAACATTGCATCTGCATCAACATTCACAAATGTACTTTTAACAATTCCTGAAACTATATTTGCTTTCAAGGTTGCTTGGAGACATGTCTTAAGATTTCGCATATATTTTTTTTCTTCTATAAATAATATAATGAATTTAAACTTGTTTCTTTGTCCAATACTGTAAATATATACAGTTCAGTGTTTATATTGTGACACAATTGTGTTTTCATTTATTTACCCCTGTTGAGTGATGAAATAAATGAAATTAAGGGTTTTGAAAAGAAGCCAATTTTTTTTCTTAGTTTCTTTCTGTTTCATTGTTTTTCGTTTTTTTTTTTTTTTTTTTTTTTTTTGGGGGGGGGGCTTCTCTCTCTCTCTCTCCCTATCTCTTCTATCCAATCCTCCTTCGGGAAAAGTGTGTTTTAAGTGATAATTCAGGAATAAAGCAACATCTCAATTTATACAAGAAGGCTTAATGACATGTCTGTAAGTTGATCGAGAGATATAAGAGAGGCCTGTGTCCTAATTTTTATTCTGTTTTGCAACTTTAGAAGTCTGGTTTGACAACAGTCTATTTCAATGGATTATAGAAATTCAACAAATTGATTATTAATATGAATTAAAAAGGAAAAAAGCTTGTATGTGTGAAAACCAGAGACACTGATTCTATTCTTCTTCTTCTTCTTCTTCTTCTTCTTCTTCTTCTTCTTCTTCTTCTTCTTCTTCTTCTTCTTCTTCTTCTTCTTCTTCTTCTTCTTCTTCTTCTTCTTCTTCTTCTTCTTCTTCTTCTTCTTCTTCTTCTTCTTCTTCTTCTTCTTCTTCTTCTTCTTCTTTTTCTTCTTTGGCATAAGAAAAGCAAAGTATTTTGATGTTGGCATGAATATTTACAGGTTTTGCTTGAAATACATGAGGTAAATTTATTCAGTTTCAGCATGAATATCAAATACAATATAGGATATTGAACATACATTTATTACCTTTCCGTTAAAGTATATCTTTTTTAATACAGCAATAGCGGCTTTTTGGTAAAAAACAAAAACAAAAATCGCCCCCCCCCCCAATAAAAATTAATAAATAAAAAAAGAATGAATAAATAAGTAAAAAATGAAAATAATAAAAATGAAAGATTGCTAGATTAAAAGAAAAAACACCATCTAATTCCAATTTAAAGGATACATTTGTACTGAAGAAGAAAAAGAAAAATTATGCAGATAATAATATGAAGCAAAGAACTTGTCTATGCGACAAGACGTTTTACATCCACTCACTCTACCCCCACCCCCACCCCCACTCCCAAACATACATCACCTGAAAATTAAAGATTGTGAAAGTCTTTTGTTTACTTATTACTTATTGTACATGCTAATCGGATGACGTCATAATGCTTTTTATTATGCAAATAAGCCTTGAGCCTGCGCGCAATCATGCGCAGATGACGTCACAATGCTTTTATCCGCGTTTTATGTTTCTGCCAGGCTTAAACCACGGCTTAATTAGGCCACCTTTTGTGAATAGCAAACTGCGGCCTAAAGTTAAGCCCGGTCTAGTTAGGACATGGCTTAGTTAGGCGGGGTTTTAACTTATGCGGCTTTCGAGAATACCGGCCATTGACATTCTGATCTGGGAAAGCACTGTCTCCCTTCATAAGTTGCGCGCAGCAATCTTTATTCAATCTGACGCTCTTCTTTCCTCCGCTGCCTTCGACCTCTACAAAGACATGTTCTTCAGATCTTGTAGAAGTCGCCGGACCACCCTTGGTTGTAAAAGTCGCATACGTATGGATGATTTTACCACCGGCACTCTCGTTGCCGGTAGATGAGCTGCAGGGATCGGGTGATACCGAGTCATCCCTAGTTGTTGACTTCGTAGTGATACAGGAATAAGTATGTTCTACGTTATTTGAGGATGTTGCAGCACCCTGCTTCGGATCGAGCCCATTCTTCGCTGGAAGATGTTGCAAACCTGAAATTCGATTGGTGCCTGAGCTTTGGTCACCAACGTCAATAGTTCCGGAAGACTCGAGAGTGCTACCTGCTATCAAAGTTTGAGTACCTTGACTTACACTTTCAATCAGTACGACTTGTCTGAGGTCTGTGATATTTATGCTAGCGTTGTCTCGACTTACAGGTATACTTCTAAATTTGCGACGTGTTACGCAGGATCGTACGGCACTGTTGAAATAAGTTTAAAATCAATTAGCTTTGCAGAGTACATTGGGATTTAATTAAGCGAACAAAATGTGAAAAATAGTTGAATCTGCTCTTACATCAAAGTTTAAAATGGATGATTTCTTGAACTCATTTATTTTCGTAATTAATATGTAATTTGGATTTAAAGTATATATCCACTCTTTCGCTTTAAGAACATTTATACATGTATTTCCCAAATTATTCCTTAGATATTGAAGATCTTATTGTAATTGCACAATCGCGGGCAACTTGTCTCAACGTTACTAATAGATTAATGGATAAAACAAATTCGTTATGCATATAATGTAGACATTTGATATTTTGTATTTTGTGCTTCCTTTTGTTCGAAAGATATCATACTACGGTAGTTTAGCGAAATGTCGTGGTGCATAAGAACGCATCCGGAACTGATGCTTTCTAATTGTGCGTGAACACTGCAATGAGCTCCGAGCCTTCTACATAACGATCGCATGGAGCCTATTATGCAGTCTTCCCGGATCCGAGCCAATCTTCTTGATAAATTCAAAGAAAGAAGCTCTTGGTACCATTCACTGATTCCGGAAGTACGCCCTCTTCTGTCAGTATATGTGTATGAAAGGCTAGTGTGTAGTATTGGAACAATAACAACAAAATAAATAGAATATATAAATATTTTAAAAATAGAGTGAGTTTCCGATGGCATTGGCTTGCCTAACAGTTTATTGTTCTTTATGTTTTATTGCTCCTCTTATTCCTTTCTCTCCCCTTCTCCAATTCTTCTTATCTTGTATGACTAGAATATATCTATTGCATTTCAACGATCATTGTGTGCCCCCCCCCCAAAAAAAAAGACCTAGAACGGCGCTGGTGGAAACAAAAAACAACAACACAACACCACATAATTAATGGAAATGGCAGCCATTAAACCCAATATAATGATTGCCTTCGTCTTCTCTCAATCTCTCCCTCTCTCTCTCTCTCTCTCTCTCTCTCTCTCACACACACTCTTTTCTCAGTTTTCTCCAAATATTCTGATTCTTGTTCTATTTTCCTCAGTTTGCATGTTTATCTTTCAAAAAAATATGTTATGTTCTAAAATGATAGCATGTGGATAAGACGTGGAAATCAATATCAGAAATTAAAGACGTGAATGATGATGGAAAAATCTACTTATAATTTAAGGGCAAGGAAAACGAGAGAAATGAACTCTTATAGGATAATGCAGTTTTGTATGTATTTTTGAATTTTCGAATTGAAAACTACATTTAGAACTAAAGACAAAAAGACCCCTTTATTTGTAATGATATTAAAATTTTCCCCATGATCATTTTCTAGATGTGCAGCAAATAACTATTGTAGCGAAGAGACAAGTATATAGTACAATGAGGGGATTTTTACTTTTAGAATATCTTATTATGATATCATTAACTCATCAACCCAAATCAAATCAATACTAACATTTGTCCTTGCTGTCGGCCTGAGACCTGTAATAGCCGCCTATGCATAATAACACTTTACTTTGTCATTGAGGACAATTGAAGTTTAACAGGGGATTTGCAGTTGGGCTCTCTCTCTCTCTCTCCTAATTCTTCTTTATATCAATAGTCAATAGACTTCCTGTCTTTTCAACATAACAACAAACGCTGGCGCGGATCGAACGCACGTATAAAGCCGCCCCTCCCATTATTCCTCCGTCCCACGCATTCAACTCAACACAATAGGTCCGATCCCCATTATTATTTCTCCGAAGAACTATAGCTCTATGCAAAATTTGAGACAAGCCATTCACTGTTCAAAGTAGCCTTTCAATGAACAGACTACGGGCTTCAGTGTATGATACATTATCTTGAAATATATCAAACCCTAACTGATGTAATGGCAGGACCCTATCAAAAAAAGTATTAATCATGTAGCTTTCAATGCTGGGTTAGTAATTGATTTGCCCCCAAGCCTCATCAGTATAAATACTGATGAGGCTACCCATCAAATGTCAATATAGACATGATTTTTATTTATCAGTATTGTCATTGTTGTTATCGTGATTATTATGATTAAGATTATGATTAGCATTAGCATTATGGTTTTGATGTTGTTATTATTATTTATTATTATTATCATCATCATCATCATCATAGTCATAATGGTATTGGAGCTATTTTTTACATCACATGTGTTGATTTTCGGGGGTAGTGTATTAAAGAAGTGAAACTTATTGAGCCATATGAGTAGAGCATGGCGTGGTATTTCAACATTGGCGTAGCCAGGATTTTTCAATGGGGGGGGGGGGGGGGCAGACGTGAAGGATCCAACCGCGTAGCCAGGATTTCATTTTAGGGGGGTTGGGTTGTGAGAACGCGAAGTGTGCGAAATTGGTGATTAGCACGCAAAGCATGAAGGGAGGGGGGAGTTTGAGGGAAAGATAACGGCTCGCAGCACCTTTTTTTAGGCGGAAAGTTAGTTCGACGCCAGGACTGCTTTTCAGTTATTTGGACGCAATACTGCACTTTATGTAACAGAGGTGGGTGCAGGGAGGAGGGATTTCCCCCCCCCCCTCCCGCCCAAAGCGCGAAAGCTCTGACGTTTTAACAAATATGAGAGAAAGATAACAGCTCGTAGCAAACAATTTCTTTAGGCGGAAAGTTATAGTTCGACGCTCGGACTGCTTTTCAATAATTTGGACGCAATAATGCACTGTAACAGGTGTGGGTGCAGGGAAGGGGGAGTTATTTCCCCCTTCCCGCGCGAAGCGTTTTAGCAAATTGTGATTGAAAGGTAACGACTCGTAGCGCCTTTTTAGGTTTTTTTGGTCTCACTTCTCCCGCTTTTTCGTTTTCACTTTTTTTTAGGGGCTGAATAGGGGGGCCAGTGCCCCCATGGGCCTCCCTGGCTATGCCTATGTATTTCAAGTATACAAATCGGAGATTAAAAACCATTAAATAGGAAAGGGACAGTACAGATTTTCCTAGATTTCCCCTTCAAATGGGATTAAAGTGGCAAAACAAAAGCTTATGAAAGATAAGGGATCTTGTAGTCCAGACAGAAAGAGGAATGAAGATTGAATCAACGCCGATATCCAGGGGCATCGCTAGAGAGGTGCCAGAATATTCAAATATTTGGGCAGCCAGGATAATTATGTAACTTCTGTATTTAGATTAGAATAGTGGCCGCCTGGCCGGTATGATCAAGCTCTCTCTATGTGTGTGTGTGTTGGGGGGGGGGGGGGGATTAGGGTATAGCCACTGAACTCTGTAGGTACAGCTTAGGGTGCGGCATTTTTTGTAGGCAAATTCGAGTGTCAGACCTTAAAGATTTGTCGGAAAAAATTTTCTAGCGACGTCTCTGCAGAAAGTGAAACTAGTATAAGATAATGAGAAATACAGTTTTTTTATGTCTTTTTAAATTATCGAATTGAAAATTACATTTAAAACTAAATACCAAAAGAGCCCTTTGCATGCAATAATATTTGTCCGCATGAGCATATTCTTTTTAGAGTGCGTGTCGTTCTAGCTTGATCTAATCTAGATATGCAGCAAAAAAGTAGCGAAGAGGCAAGTATGGTATAATGAGGGGATTTTTACACTAGAATATATCATGAATCCATCAAACCAAATCAAATCAATACTATCATCAGTCCATGCAGTTGGCCTGAGTCCTGTAATAGCCGCCTATGCATAACATGTTGTTATGTCACTGAGGGAAGTTCAGTTTAACAGGGATTAGCAGTAGGGCTCTCTCTCTCTCCTATTCTTTATATCAGTAGTCAATAGACTTCCTGTCTTTTCATCATAAGAACAAACGCTGACGCTGCTCGAACGCACGTATAACTAAAGCCGCCTCCCCATTATTCCTCCGTCCTACATGCATTCAACTCAACACAATAGGTCCGATCCCGATTATTATTTCTTCTTCGAACTATATAGCTCTATGCAAAATTTGACACAAGCCTTTCACTGAAGTAGCTTTTCATTGCGCAGAGTAGGGACTTCAGTGTATGATACATATCTTGAAATATATCAAACCCTAACTGATGGCAGCACCCTATAAAAAAGTGCTTAACTAAAGGCCACGTGCAGTTGATGTGATTCCCCCTCTGTTTTTCTATAGTCTTCTTTTTCTTATTTCCTTGACTTCTCCATGTTTTCAATACTTTTTCCATTTCTTCTCTTTCGTTCTTCGTCTCTCCATATCATTTATAATTTCCTAGAATAAGGGGATTGAATAATCCCAGACTGATGTATATGGTTATTTTTAACTTAATTTCCATGACAATGGAAGGATCATACAAACTAAAACAATATATTTGTGGCTATCGTAATTACGACTCTGTTTTATGTTAATAAACATTGACGTCGATCAATTACATTGCAATGTTTTTAAGTCATCTTTATTCTGAAAATCAGATAAAATTCACGAATTTTTTCATATTCCGGGGAGGAAAACACATCAGGAAAAACTTTCTTGGCCCTGTAGCTTAATTCCTTCGCCACCCCATAGTATTTCAGAATACGGCCAGTCAGCAGTATTCTGAAAAACTATTTCCAGGTTGACAAAAATTGTTAATCTTAATCCTGCCCCTACTCCCTTCCCCATACTTCCCCTATTAAAGTCTGCGACACAAACTCTATTTTGACTTGGACCGTTTTGTCAATTTCTTACTGGAGTTCTAAATCTTCGGCTCATAATTTTCTTCAAGTTAAAATCAATGTGGGCGAAAATATAATTCCTTTTCATTTCCCTGACAATTCGAGATAATTTGCATCTGCCAATACAACATTGTTTTCCTAACTCCCTCCCCTTTCCCCTCGAGAACCTTGGGAAGTCATGTGGTGCATTCCCAATGTCATATGTACCTAGTTAAAAATATAAGTTGGATATTATTTCCCCCTTCCCTCTGTGTGTGTGTGTGTGTGTGTGTGTGTGCGTGTGACACCCGCCACAAATACGATCTGGGGAATTTTATTGCTCCTAGATCCCCCCCCCCAACACACAGAGACACCAAATGCCCCTCGGGTTTAGCGCCCTTGGAGGGTAGGCAGAGGCGGCACCCTCGATGGAGCAGGGGGGGGGGACCACTTTTGAAGTACCCAAAACGTGTCCCTTTTTTTCTGAAAACTGTTCCCTTTCTCTCTTATAGGTGCCCTTTTCTCCTTTTGATAAATGCCCCTAATTCTGTCTAATTTGTGCCCTTTTCTCATTTCATAAGAGCATTTATGCTTCTGGTAGGTGCCCATTTTCCCTTCTAATAAGTGCCCTTTTCCCCCTTCTGATAATTACCCCTTTCCCTACGTAATATGTGCCCTCTTCCTCATAAGTGCCTCTTTTCACCTCTTTTAATTGCCCCTTCCCACCTCTGATAAGCACCCTTTCCTCTTCTGATAAATGCCCCTTTTACCAATATTTCCCACTGTTTCTTACAAAAAGAGCCATATTTATATAGCTTCAAATAATCGGTGCGGCTTAACAGGTACCCATTACTAAACTACAATGTAAAGCAGTGGGGCTGGAGGCAAGAGGGGCATGCCATGCCCCCCCCCCCCGGAAAAGTATTTGTCATTCCGCTCTCTCGAATATGCCATAATACTACCAAGTAAGGATAATATTTCCGAAAATTTCCCCGAAACTTTCATAATACATAATGAAATCAAGCATTTATCATACTAAATTATGTGGATATCGATGAAATCCTAAAGAAAAACGACAGGGTTAAAGCACGAATTAAAATATCTTTCGACATTCCCCAAATTAAGTTTCTCTTGTCACTTTCATTATATCGCCGTAAAAAAAATGCACAAACATAGGACTTCAACGTTAGAAAAAAGTCTGAAAACTTTTGCTCCTCGCTTCGCTCGCACATGGATCATTAGACTATCACACATTACTGCCAGTTAGGGAAGCTGAAACATGTCCAGAACCACAATAAAAAGGAAGAAGATGATGCTTGATATGTATTAATCATGTTCGGGGAGGGGGCAGGACTTCTATTTAGAATTTTCACTTCTAATTTTGACTAAATTATATTCACCGGCTTGCATGCACAAGCTTAAAAATAAACCGACTTTAATTTGTCAAGAACTTCAAGACCCACCCCCTTCCCACTCCCGAATTTTTCACACCCGTAAATAAAAGAACAGCTCACTTATGATCAAATCCTGGCGTATGGCCATATTTTCTCGTGGGAGGGGCTGATGCCTTTCAACCGAGTATCATGTTTGCATGTAATCTAAAAATGAAAATAAATGAATAAATTGCGAGCCAGCGAATTCGCATACTTTTCGTAATGATTTTTTTCTTTCTTTTCACCCTCTTTCACCTTCTCTTTTTTCTCTGTTATGTGACTGAAAGGGAAGGGGAGGGTGTATTCGCGTGTATTGCGAGTATTGCGGCGGGGACCCTTGGACAGGGCCCTTTAAACAAAAACGTCCTTCAACATGTGTGACCCGGCACCACAAAAACACCAACCCCCCCCCCCGAAAAAACAAACAAACAAACAAACAAAAACATCAACAACAACAAAAAACAAACAAACAAACAAATCTGATTTTATTCTATTTGGATAGAACAAAGTCTCAGCTTTAAACTTGAAACTTTATAACCCTTTTGATTTAGCGAACGAAAAGAGCTTGTAAGATAGGTTTGCTGGTATCAGTTAGGGAGGAAATGAGCTCTAAAGTTGAGGCCTATATTTGATTTGATCGATTTACATACATACATACAGCGCCTTTCCATATAAACATGCTCAAGGCGCTTTACAATAAGAAAAAATGAAACAAAGTAATTATTTTGCTCTCCAAGTGCACACAACCAAATCCAATCATAGAGAAAACAAATAAGTCTTAAGATTTATTTTGAAAGATTCAGCTGAAGGGCAGGAACGAATGTTTAAAGGTAGACTATTCTTATTTTATTTACCAATTATAAAAACATATATATAATAACATACATGATAACATGAGAAAATAATATTGGAAGGATCGCCCTGCTCAGCCGTGCCATTGCAGCTCAGCTGTTCTACAGAGGGGCCATTCAAGCGTGAGGAGCAAGAAAACAAGAAAGAAAATCAATAGAGAGTGAATCAAAAGGCCATAGCAACCGCCATGAAATGAATTGTCGGATTGGGTTGATATTTTGTAGGAGTGTTAAACATAGGTTATTCATTGTATTACCAAGAGTTCAAATTGTGAACTTTAGTCATTCGAAAGTTGTTATGATGCACATGACTCGGAGTGTTCTAAGAACACTCTCCATTCTGGAGAGATTAAGCGCACCTCGGCCGGTGGCCTGACACCTGCACTAGACAATGCCTATTCACTCCGTTGGGATGTCTTTCTTTGTTCCCTGTTACATAATACTGGTTTGTTACCTGTATCGTCCTTCTATTATCATACACTGAACTTGCAATTTAGCCTATAATTAACTTAAATAGGACCTACTCTTTTCTTGTTCACATTGATTAACCCATGCAATTTGTTTTACATAGAACTTACATATAGTCTGGGAACCTTCCCGATATAGTCACCCCATTTTACATAAATTATGAGATTTTACCCCCTTACAGTTACTTAGACTATCCATGTTATTCACAAAAAGCTTGTCAGCTTGAACCGGGTTTGGCCTGGGCTATTTCTCTACGTCAGGGGCAGCGGAGCGTCTTTCAAAGTGGGGGGGGGGGGGCACCAGCCAAATATGGCACTTTTTGAGAAAAGGGGGCACCTACAAGGGGTGAACATAAAACGAAAAAAGGGACCATTTTTGTGACATTGGTATTACCCTACAGCCCAGTTAACATGATTAATACATTATCAAGCATCATCTTTTTCCTTTTTATTGTGGTTCTGGACACTGCTTCAGCTTCCCCAATAAATTAGCAGTTGTGTATGGTGGTCTAATGACTCATGTGCGAGCGAGCGAAGCGAGCGAGCAAAAATTTTCAGAATTTTTTCTAATGCTGAATTCCTTTGGTTGAGAATCATTTATAGCGATATAATGAAATTGACAACAGCAAATTAATTGGGGGAATTATCTTTTAATTCATACATTATCCCTGTCGCTTTTCTTTAGGATTACATCTATATCAACATTCTTTATGCGATCTGCTTGCTTTCATAAGAGCTAGCGAGCGTAGCGAGGGAGTTTTGGGGAGAATTTCAGAAAATATTGCCCTTAATTGGTGTAAATTATGGGCATATTCGAGCGAGCGGAATAAGAATTCCTTTACTGGGGGGGGGGGGGGGTAGGCATTATGCCCCTCTTGCCTCCAGCTCCACTGCCTTACATTGTAGTAATATGTGTACCTGCTACTACATAAAGCCGCATCGATACTTTGAAGTTAGATATGGCTTTTTTTGTAAGAAACAACTGGAAACATACGTAAAAGGGGGCATTTATCCGAAGAAGAAAGGGCGCTTATCTGAGATGGAATGGGGCACTTAAAGAAGTGAAAAGGGGCACTCATGAGAAGAGGAAAATGGCACATATTAGATAGGAAAAGGGGAGCTTATGAGATGTAAAAAATGGAATTTATCAGAAGGGGAAAGTTGGCACTATTTAGAAGGGAAAAGGGGCACCTATCAGAAGTAAAAATTTACTTATCATCAGAAGAAAAGGGCACTTATTAGAGAGATAAGGAGCCAATTATCAGATTTTGAAAAGGGGCACTTATCAGGAGGGAAAAAACACTTATTAGAAAGGAAAGGGGCACTTATTAGAAAGGAAAAGGGGCACTTTTAGTAGTAAAAAGGGCACTTATCAGAGAGGAAGGAGGGCATTTTTTCAGATGTAAAAAGGGCACTTTTGGGGTACTTGAAAAAGTGGGAGGGCACTGTGCCCCCTGGCCCCCGGGTGCGCCGCCCTTGCTCTACGTTGACTAATTTTCCGACTACTGACAAATGAACGGGCTGCATTCTCTCCGTTTTATATGTTATCATTCCCTGCTTCAGTAGGCTATTCAGGAATGGATAAACAACTGAAAAGGATTGGCTGATGTATGTAAATAATTAGCCACGGCGCAACCTTTACAGCCCGCCCCCCCCCCTTCGAGCTTCTAAATCACTTTGAAATTTTATTGCCATGACAACAAGAATGTCTACAATATAATCCGAAATATTCATCAGTGCACATCCCTATCACAATATAACAAGAAAACAATCTTTTGCCTACTTACTAATATTGTTAATAATGTAATTATATTATTAGTAGTAGTATCATCGACATCATCATCATCACCATAATGACAATTACCATCATGTGGGGGGGGGGGGGGGACATGTAACCCTGTCCCTCTGGATTTGCGATTATAAGACTGAAGCAAGGCAATCAGAAATTACGATTTCCTTCGAATTTCGAACCTTTTACCTACTATTTCATGCACTTTATACTTGTGGGCGCATATATTACTGCACAAAATTCTGATGGAGATTGGGATCTCAATTAGGAAGAGGTCATTGACAGAAAAATACTTTTAACCTCGTAATAATGATCCAGACTCTCTCGGATATTTGTTTTAACCATGAAAGAAGAAATAAATAATATTTATGAGTAAACAATAATACTCTTCATGAGGAAAACATGTTTAAAACGGTATTCAAATCGATGTTCCTCTTGAATTCCCTCGTTAAACGATAAAGCCCACATACTGATTTTAGCCTACCATGAAAATATATATTGAAAATATTTTTAAAAGACAGAGAATTTCGATACTGATAGACTCACTGCTCTTAGTAAATGCTATAGTTTTAGAGTCCCCAGTAAGATAGAACGAAACAATTAGATTGTTATTTACAAGTGTTTTTATCGAAGTATATAAATACAAGAATAGATAGATACGTATTGAGAAAATTTAATACAACGGATCATCATGAATGTGTCCCGCAGACTTGACCTGTCATGATAGTGGTTTGCCGCGTAGAGAAAAACACGTAGAAGTACACAATAATGTAGCCGTAGAGGGGGCTATAGCGTTTTAACGAGTCTGCAGAGAAGACCAAAAATAAATCGCGGCTTTTCAGCACCGGGAGACGGGATCACTTTTGTCAGACACAGAGTCTTCGTTCCCCAGGGGGTAAAATCCCGGAAGCGAGAAACGCTGTCGCTGATTGGCCGCTTGCGTTCTTTTGTTGAAAACCCCCGTGCTTATGCACCACTACATTTCGCTAAGCTAACGTGATATTGCCTCACAATTATACTGCACTTACAAACAAAGTATGATGACAGACAAAACCACAAGTATCACTGCCACACAGATGACGATCCGTATCCAAACTGAAACAAAGAATGAAAAGAATGAAACAAAGAGAAAAGTCATGACAAATACTTTGTTTCAATAACTTTAGGCCCAAACTTTACTGTGATATAATTCTTACACCTGTGTTTTGAAAAGACAGAATTAACATAGAATAATGATTATCAAGGTTAATGCACTGAAAATGAGTTGATTAAAATTTTACCCAAGTTGGGTAAAATGTATCCAAAATTGAGTAAAATTTACCCAAGGTTGGGTAAAAATTTAACATTGAGAACCATGCATGTTCCCCCCCTTTTTTTTAACCCATCATGGATTAAATTTAATGTTATATTGTACACATGGGGAACGTTCAGTGCCACAATTACAATATTTCTACATGACCATGTCGTGAATCAAAATTATTAAATATTTAAGGCTTGTTAAAAATTCATTAAAAAGCTGGATGATATATGGCAACTACATAAACCATGTAAACTGCACTTAATACATTTTTTAAAGTAACTATTTACGTCTTTGACCGCCAACTAGCATCTTTCAGACATCATACTCGAGCCTGGGACTTTTCAGTGACCGTACGGCTGCAGCTGTATTTTTCTATCACCTTATAGTCACACCCCCAAACCGACGAAATCTTGGTCATTTGGGGCAATGTAATTGTTTGTTTGGTCTGTTTTCAGTCTGGTGTCCGTCTCGTTTCTGTGACTGAGGTGTAACTTTTACTCTTCTTTTTTTTGTGACTGATGTAAATATTGATTTGAAATTAAAATTTCCCATACCATTCTCGTTTGTATAAGAGGAGGCGAATAGGTATGAATATGCCTATCCAGATGCACGTTGGTCTTAAAAGCTGATTTCATACACCGCACGTACAATTATTGTTCTGAAGTCACATTTATTTCGCGAGAGAACGATGGATTGCTTTGGCTCAATTGGACATATGGATGTGTGTATTACTGATTAAGTGGCCAAAACATATTAAGATATCCCTCTAAAACTTTATTTTCTCAGGCTCCGTATTATTTATGACTTGAATAAATATCTTATTGCAATAATAGCCGTCAAAAGCAGATCTGAGTTGGTTCTCCCTTCCTTATCACAAAATTAATGTTGATTAAAAATTCAAATATACTTTCATTCGACACAAGAAACAAAATGAGCTTCACCACTGAAAATTAAACAAATATTTTGTCATTAGATGTTTTTAAAGATAGGCTGAAAAAACTTAACTGAAGAATCTTTTTAGATCATTTGTTACCCCCCAAATTTTCCACATTTTCCTTCAAACATGTACATGTACAAGTGTAAGGAAATACCATATACAAAGTTTTGGCAACTCTCGTCGTTGTTGTATAGATCTACGTTATTTTTTCTAAAAACTTGTAGTATATACTTGTTCTAACATGTACAGGTATCTCAAAGCTTTAGCTTTGATCCAGCTGAGGCATGCGGCTTGCCATTGTTCAAAACTCACCTGCCCCCCCCCCCCGACAAAGAAATGAATTAATGAGGCTGAAGATTTGTCAATATGTCGGTCAATTCAATCTATATTACTTATTACTTAATGATATCCCCGATATTTTTGATCGAGAGAAAAGCCCGGAGAAAAGCAGTCCAGTAGAGTTGAAAGAAAGAATCCTGAATTGCAATTAAACTTTCAAAAACGAATGGAACATTGTTTAGACCAACTGAATGAGTACTGCAAGTAATGGAAGCCGGAAATTAATAATTCTAAAACCAAAATCATAGTACGTATTATTTCAAGGAATTTAATGTTTGATGAATGGGCACAATTCTTGAGAATGTAAAATAATTCAAATATATCGGGACTATAGTATGCAGTAACGGCCTGTTTAAGCAAGCTACAAAACATTTAGCCTATAATGGAAGAAAAACCTCTTTTTGAATTATAGAAATAGTTTGGCAAATATACTCCTAACATAAAAATTGCTACACGCTGTTTTGATAGTATGATCAAACTCATTTTATGATACGGATCGGAAATATGGGGTAATACAATTATCGACAGTAATCTCTTCTCAGAACAGGCAAACACAACAAAACTATAATATTTCAAATCGAATTTCGAAAAAAAAAATCTATCTTTAATGGTGTAAACATATGTTTGGTATAAATCGCAAAAGTAGTAATATCGGTGTCATTGCTGAACTTGGAAGATATCCTCTTTCCATGCAGGTTTTAACTAAACACTTTTAAGTACTGGATAATGATATACTATATTGCTCAAATGTTCTTTGTAGGTTTGCATTGTGGTAGAAATAACATGAAGGGGTTTACGGTTCACCATGTGGTTAGTTCTGAAACTCAACAGTCCTTTTCAGGACTAATCACATGGTGAACCGTAAACCCCTTCATGTTATATTGATCAAGTTACTATATTGTACAATAGTTGTAGTGAAAACAAACGACTATATGAAATCAAGGAGACGTAATAGTTGAGAAATATAATAATAGATTTTTAAACACTGTAAATATCTGTAATGACATAGAAATGTGTGAACCAGATGATGATATACAAATGACGCAAACAGGTTTCGTCTTCCACTGTGAATATAAGCGCAATATATATTTAATAACCAAATAAAACTTCACCTTTCCCATGATAAAACAATGGAGGGGTAACAAATTGCGGACATATCGATTATTCAAAACTTACTTCAAAGAAGAAAAATATATACAAATTGTTACTGATAGAAACGTAAGACAAGACATCTGCAAACTTCGCATGAACTCACATAACCTACCAATCGTAAAAGAAAAATATCGTCACCCTCACTAAATCCCGGCGAATAATCGTTTTTTGTAAAGAATGTAGTATGCAGACAGAAGGAGACGAATTCCATTATATGCATTGTGAGAAGTCTAAAATAAGAAGATAATTGTTTTGTGATAATCTTAAAGCTCTCAATGATAACTTTTCATACATGCTTGGATAAATTTATATAAATAATCACACTCAAAGAAGACGCTCTCATAAAAGAATTTGGCATTTTTTGCTATATTCATTCATTCATATCGTCTTTATTCACCTCATAATTAAAAAGGTACAATAGTATAAAACTTTACAAAGATAGATACCTGGGCAACAACAAAATAAATATAAATATATATAAATATAACATAGTATGTGAGGGGGGGGGGGGAATAGAATGAACACGGCTGATGACAGGGCAATAAAATATTGAATATGAAAATGAGAACAGGTGAGCGCGGCCCACCTCCCCTATCTAAAATTAACCGGGTACTCCAGGCTGAAAACAACACGATCGAACAGAAAGAGCAGAATCAAACGGAATCACCACAAGAGTGAATTCGCCGCATCGCTCCGAGGAAACAGTCCCGCGCACGCTGTCCCGACAAAACGACGTGATGGCCGAAGACGTCACCCCCTCCCCTTTTCCCGTCTCTCTCTCTCTCTCTCTCTCTCTCTCTCTCAATCTTTCTCTCTCTCTCTCTCTTTCTCTCTCTCTTACTCTCTCACTCTCTCTCTCTCTCTCTCCCACATCTACCACACAAAATCACAATCATTCAAACTACAAAACCCCTAACCAGGCCAACAATAACACCCTAACATAAGAGGAGGGAGAAGACGACGCGAACTGCCAACCCATCGCACGCCCAAGAAAACATGCGCAGAACCGCTCAATCGAAACAACGCGGAAAGCCCCAAAACATCATTCCCGGAGAAACCGGCAAAGTGCCTCGCCAGGCCGATCCCACTTCATCCGTTCAAATCACTCTTACCCCCTGCCTGGATCACCCACCCTTCAGTAGTGTAGCTAATGCATGCAAAGAAAATTGATAATCACATTACATTCTTCCTTACTTAAAACCCAATTCCCATTGTAATGACATCTATCCCTAACATTAATGAGTTCCCTTACTTGTTCAGCCACTCTTTTATTCTCAACATTATTTAGACATGTATGATTCCAAGTAAACATCACCTCTTTACAGCTCATATCAAACACGCTCTGTAAAAAGCGTATATTACATCCCATCACTGAATGAGAACCAAACTGACTCATACCAGCAATGTATGCTACTGCATTGTTGGAAGAATTTAGAGCATTCTTCACAAAAGCAATCATTCTTTTTGCAAACCATAATTCAGGTGGTAATACATTAGCTATGTGAGGGAGAAGTCTATTATGTGTTTGCCACGGTATTTTCCACACACGTCGAACAGCAATTCTCCATTGTGTGCACATCTTATCAAAACCACCTTCAAAAAGTGGACATAATTGTGAACCATAAAAGCTGGAACAGAATTTGTGAAACAAATTATTCCTTATGTATGAATTTGCATATTTAAAATTAGCAAGAAATATATTACACTGTCTATTGAAATCTGCAACACACTTATCAGCATGCACATTAAAGTCAAAAATTTTCTTGGAAAGTCTATGACCAAGATGGGTAACTTCATCCATCATTGAAATCTTTTGACCATTTAATGTAATACCTGGATCTAAAACATCTTTGCTACTGCATTTAAAGGCAATCAATTGACTTTTAGCACTGTTAAATTGTATATCAAAACTGGATGCAAAATCACTACAGATTTTTACCATTTCTTTAAGAGCAGAAACAGAAGGAGATAACAAGACCACGTCATCTGCATAAGCAATCGCACCCATATATTTACTGCCCATAAACAACCTACTCCATTTTAACTCAAATCCAGCATCAACTGATCAATATATACACAAAACAAGCAAGGAGAGATAACTCCCCCTTGTTTTACACCATTCATGACAGAAAAATAATCTGAATATGCGCCGTTCCATTTGAGGCGTAATTTCTGGTTCTTATATGTTTAACAATAATCTGCAAATAAGAGGACAAACTCCTCTCCTGCATAACAATGTGAAGAGTTTGACATAATTAACCCTGTCAAAAGCTTTACTAGCATCCAGGAAAAGACCATACACATTACTTCCATCATGGTTAAAGTAGGATACAGTCTCAACAACCATAGCTGTACATTGAGTGGTAGACATACCCTTCTTAAACCCAAACTGTAATTCATTTGTTATCAAATGGTCTTGTTCTCTATTCATAACAACCAATTCTAAAACCTTACCAATGATACTACCAAGTGTGATAGCCCTGAAATTATTTGAGTCCCCCAAATTTGCCCACTTGCCTTTGGGAATAGGAATAATATTACTTCTACACAGTGTATCTGGTGAGTAACCATGTGAAAGCATTACGGTAAACAACAATGCCAAAGCATTACTAATAGCAGTTTTAGCATGAACAATATGATCAGACATAATTCCTGACACATCATCACTTTTAGAGAACTTTAATCTATCAATTGCACTTGAAACCTCACTTTCTGCAATAGTATAAGATGCCTGACTAAGCTCGTTACGGCTGAATTTCACTGATACATTGTTTTCTATTGATTCTTCTAAATTACTCATGTCATTAACATCATAACTTACACTGTTATAAACACTCTCAAATTTACTTGAAAACATGTCAGCAATATTTTCATTTCCCTGAACACCATCAACACGGCCAGAGTAAACAGTGAGTGTACCTTTATTTAACTTTTTGACCTCGCTCCAGAAACAATGAACATTTTTACAAGTTATGGCATTTGCTATCAGATCACTTTTTATTTCCTTTTCCTTCTTCATTACCATCTTACATGCTTTATGATACTGCGATCGTGTATGTTTACGAACATCAAACAGCACTCCTTCCATAGGACGGCCGTTTTCTACCCAAATATCATATTGATCAACGTTGTAACCTTTACATTTTTTATTCTTAAGCATATCTATATATAGTTTATTAATATAACATACACATACATGTAGTTCTTTTAATGCCTGTTTCTCATCACCTTACCCTATTTGTACACAATCTGATACTTTATATTTCATGAAAGAGCATGTCTAGTTGATTAATGTTTGAGTATTTTGTTTTTGTTTTGATTTATGTTTTGAATGCTATACTTACGATATATTGTTCTGTGTTTGTCATGTGTCACTTTTACTATTATTTTTACTGTTCTGATTATCTTTATATGTTATAAGATTATTCGAAAAAACCATTGGTGGATATGTCAATGAAGTTCAATGAATAAATACATACATAAATACATACGTAATAAGAACATACCATATTTGAAATTGATATTGCATTGAGTTATAATTGTAACTGCTATGTACCGTTCATTATATTCCCTTCAGGTCAACTGCAATAATAAACTAAGAAGAATTTGCGTCATGTATCAACATTTATATATTCATGATAGTAAATGGATACATAAATTGTGACAAAAGCTTTGAAAACAAACAAATAAAAATTCGCAGAAACAGTTTCTGAGAACAAACTATTCTAACTGCGGAATTTTGCTTAAAACATAATTATACATTATATTATAAAATTATTTCAAAGTCATCAAACTATTAATGCATCTTGTTGGGAATAAATATTTTCATGAACTTTAATACCTGTTTTGACAAGGCTTATCAGTTCAACAAGATCAACACATTATTATTTGGGATTCATTGTTTTATTTACAGGTTATTAGAAGAGAAAAAATGTTCTGAGTATAAAGACTTCATGATAAATATGCCTACCACTCATATTAGAAATTCGCCATTTTTGTCATGGATTTATACAATAAAGAGTGTCAAAGCGAAAGGCACATTCATTTTTGCACATGTGTTCGAGTCAATTTAGTTTAGAGTGATGACAATACATTAGGTTAGAAGATTGCAGACAATATTTTTACAGGTATCAACATTTAACTTACTATTATTCATGTTTAAACTGAAATTCATTGGTAGCCTGGACGGAAGATAAAATCATCTGGCACACGTGTCGTTTGATACAGGTGGAACAATCTGAGAACATGTTTACAAGACAGTTTCATCCAAAAGAACTTTTCGCTATAAGTAACTAAGAAAAATTTATCCTTACTAATTCAGAGTGTTGACCCTTTTAATCTTCGACGATCAGAATATCTAACTTTAATTTCAGCTTTGTACAGCGCTAACTTAATTAAAACATATTTGTTTTTCCAAAGCGACCAACGTCGATCGAAACTGGACCCTGTATCTTATTGCTTGATTAAAATGTTATGTGGGCATGTATGACAAACGTGAATTTGTAGCATGTCTGATGAAGCTCAGGCCTTTTTAATGAAGGAGTCTATGCAGGATTTAATTCATAATAATAACTCATTAATAAATACCATTAACTCATTAATAAATTTACATTGACTCATTGGACATGTAACCATACAAAATCCGATTGAGCACCATAATAGGGGGTCCAGTTTCTTTCCAACCGTTGAACCCTTCCCCCAAGCTTAAAAAGCCCCAAAACAACAACAACAACTGAAATATGAACTGATTTGATACAGACACTTTGACAATCTTTCCGGGTATTATACAAATTAAAAAATCAAGACTGTAAGAAGTGACGTTCTTTGCTGTATGAGAATTCATTACATTACTTTTGCTTTTATTTCATCTGACCATGAGCGATCTTCTCGTAGTCTCCGCTTTTAGGGGTTCCGACCGTTGCTTCTCCAATCGCTGCGTATCCCCCAACTGCAGCGGCCGCTTCTTCACCTACCGCTGCGTATCCCGCACCCTCACTTTTGTCCCGGCCGAAAGGTCCCTCGTTATCCCCTTGGCGACCAAGCTTGTCATAGTCAGCGTCTTTCAAAGTTCGTTGGAGCACCGAATATTCTTCTCGCGACGTGGTATCCCCTCCTCTCTTCGATTTGTCACTCCCGCTAGCACGAGGTTTGAAGAGTCTGCTCAGTCTACCATACCCATCCTTTAGTTCAACCTCATCAGATCTGGCTGTATTAGCAGAACTGGACTTCTTCTTCCGTTGCTTATTTCTACAAGCAGGCTTGTTTGGTAGCGCATAAATACAATTGTTCAGCATGTTGGACTCGCGATTCTCAAGGACCTTTTCATCCTTTGAGTCGCTATAACTTTTTCGCCTGTCTGCCGATTCGGATTTCTTTTTATCTTTCTTCCCGTATCGACAGTCGCTCTTATTGCCCAGAGCTTTAGGAGAAATGTCCTCATCTTGAAACCTTGGGGAACTCGGCATCCTAGAGTCTTTAGATAGGATATTAAACAACGATCTCTGCTTTGGTTTGTCGAGGACAGTATCTTTCCCTTTAGCAGTATCCTCATGGGATTCATTCTCGCTCGTCCTAGAGTTATCTGTTGGTTTGTTCTTGGGGTCTGGAGGCGAGGGTTGGTTACGCGGATTGTCATGATTGTTGGATGATAAAAGGAAATCCGGCTTGTGATACTCTCCTTCAACAGTGTAACCCGAATTTGTCGTTTCTGCAGGGCGTAGCCTCGTTTCTGCAGGGCGTAGCCTGTGGGTTGGTTTCATTGAGTTTGGAGTGACAGATTTTCCGGTATTAGGCGATGCACCTTTCGCATGAGTTGGTAACGATACATCTCTATCATGAATATTTATGCTGCCATCACTGAGTGAGTGAACCACTGCTGAAACTCCACTGGCGCCAGATACCTGATCAATCGATTCCAAGCCACGGTCTTGGGTTACCGTAAGAGATCTTGACAGATTACGATAGCTGTTAATCCTGTTAGATATGTGTCCAAAAGCGCGAGATTTCCATTCATCAAACATCCCCTTTTGTCGTTTGCTGCAATTGCATATAACCCTGCAAAAAGGAAAAATGAAATCGGTCACAACATGCATGACATGCACTATCAGCTAATAAAAGAAGGTTCTAATGTCAAATGCGAGATTTCGGGAGAAAGAACTGCTGAATTTCGGAAGACTGCAACCATTTAACTAATAGTAGATAATCAATACTATTTTAAAGTTTTTCGTAATCATTAAGCCCATTTTCGTTCAATAAGTCTTTGAATGTCACTGAAGGTGAACTGTAACCGCGTAATCAATATTCAGAGATCCAGAAAGAAGAATTTCTATCACAGATTTGTATAATCGACGTGGTCAGGTCACTATCACATGAAGAAGACTGTGATCAACGTGAGAGGGATTATTCTTCCAAAGTAAATCATGTAGGCTTTTCATAATCTCCAAAACAATCAAATAGACAATATTCGAGTATGCTCATACAGCACAAATATGCACTTACAAGAAGATGAGAATGATGAGAGGCAAAACCACGAGGATCACTGTCACTCCGATGACGATTGGCAAACAAACTGATCATAGAAAAAAGACAAGGTGTCAGTTTCAGGAAAGTTGAGTGAGGTATCTAAAACCCTTTTCACACCAAACTAACCAGGGTAACACCAGGGTAACACCCAGGTAACAAGCGTAGACATTTCCTGGGATTATGTCGTAACAGCCTGGTTTAGAGATTGACCCTTTATCATACAAACATCTCTCCACTGGGGATTTTTTTTTTTTTTTACCTTGGTATAGGCTTTAATAGTCCTCTATATATTCAAAAAATATTTTCTCTTTCATTCCTCTTTTCTTTCTCTTATTTCCTTATATATTTTTTTAATGTTTACTTTTTACCTTCCTTCACTCTATTTTTTTTCTTTTGTATTTCTTTGATTTTTCCCAAGTTTATCATCTTATCTTATGTGCTTTATGCATTTTTCATATCTGTTTTTTCTGTTTTTTAATATTTTTTAATCTGTGTTATTTTGCTTCGTTCATCTTCTCCTTTCACTCTTGCCTTATGTAATTTTATACATTTTCTACTTGTATTGATCTTCTCTCTCTCTTTCCTTGAAGTTTGAAGTTTGAAGTTTTATTTGTTCCACTTTTACATCAAAACAATGTTTACAAAAATGAAAATACAAGCATATTTGTCCATTTCAAAACATAAGGTTAAAGAACGCAAATCAAGTACAATGTACAGTAAATAGGTAGAAGGTTTGAGAGATATATGAATGACTGCAAAAAGAAGAAAAAATGTAAAATGTGGGGAGCTTTTGCAAATTTAATTTTTTACTCTCTCAAAAAGTTACTTTCTTTCCCGAGTTATTCATTTCTTTGTCGTTAATTTTTCTTATCTCCATTATTTCTTTGCTTTATGTATTTTTTTGTTTCTCCGTCTACCTTCTTCTCTTTCGTTCTTTCCTTATTTATTTATATGTGTTCCTTCACTCTTTGTTTCTTTCTTCACGTATTTCTTTTTTTTTCTTTTTACTTACTTCTCTTTCCATCTATTGTTATGTATTTTCTTTGTATTTTCTTCTCTTATCCTCTTTTTTCCATCTTGCCATAGGCTTTTCCTTCTGTCATCTTCTTTTTTTTCCTCATGCATTTATTTGTTTTGTTTCATTCTCTCATCTTCTTTTCTTTGTTTTCTTATGTATCTTTTTGTTCTTCCTCCTCTCATCCTCTTATGTTTTCTTTCCTCATGTATTTCTTTGTTTTCATCCTCATCCTCTTTTCTATCTTGTTTTTTTTCTACCTCTACCTGGCAGTCAGACCTAACTTTGGAAACCAAGCACAGGTATATACTCCGAAAACGGCGTATTAATATAGAGCCCTCATCGTTCAGTGCGAGGCAGTGTGTACAAAAAGGCTTTGGGGAAATCTTGCACAGTCAACCTGCCAAAGATATATATATTTTTTACAAATAATGCTGCGTGTCAAATGGCAAACATTTGAAATAAATATATCGGCAGCATTATTTTTGAAAAATATACTATCAAGAGCAGTTGGACATTGCCAGTGGCGGATTTCTTTTCTCCTCCCCCTTTTTCCCCTCCAATCAAGCTCAGCGGTCTCTTTCTTTTTTTTGTATGTAGCTATTTTCTTTTTATATATTTATTATGTAATAATGTATTATGTACTAAGGGCACCCTCGCCCCAAGCTTTTGCTTTTAGAGGTGTGTCCTCCAACTATGTATGTATCACATTAGTGTATATTTTGTCATATTTTTTGTTCAAAATATATGTACATTATTTTGCTCATTTATTAATTTCTATATTGAAAAGTTGGAAATAAATGTCTTTAAATTGAATTGAAAAAAAAATCCAGAATTTTTTGAGGGAGGAGGCTCAACAGACACAAAATTTTCTGATAAGCAAAAAAAAAAAAAAAAAAAAAAAAAAAGGTCCTCAGCATTTTTTGAGCCCCTTTTTGGTCCCAGGGTAGGGGCACCCCCCCCCCTGGATCCGCCACTGGACATTGCACAATTTTCCACATGCCTTTTGTAAACACTGTTCCGCACTGAACGATGAGTGCTCTATATTCATCTTGCTCCATACGCCGTTTTCGGAGTATACACCTGTGCTCGGTTTTACGGATTTGGGTCTGACTTTTGCCTGCCACCAGGGTAACACTCTAGCTCTACCCTGGACAGGTCTAACCGTACTTCAGACTAACCAAGGCTGCCCGAGAGAGTTTTACCCCATACTCCTTTCACATCAAGGTCCCGTCTGAGGTAACACCCGAGTAATACCTCAGACGGGACCTCGGTGTGACGAGGGCTTGTATTGAAAATGTGGCGTATTTCAGAAATAAATTTTAAGGCTGCTTTATAAATGTAAATGAAAACATTAAAGGTGGTAACTGAAATTTCAAGAGAGTTCACCCTTCAAAAACAACATGAATAAAAGTTTTTATCTTGGCAACATTTAAATGACACAAAGCACTGTTATAGCTTGCTATCGTACGTAAAATATGTAATAATAGATAATCCGACTCGGTAAGTGTATATGGCATTTGAACTTCGCTATATAAAAACATTATATCACTATTATTATTTTAGTATAATTGTTATCATAATAATAATAAGGATAACAATAATAATGATAATATTAATAACAACAACAACAACAGCAACAACTACAACAATAACAACAACAACAATAATAATAATAATAATAATAATAATAATAATAATAATAATAATAATAATATTAGTTATTATAATTATCGTTATTATTTATTTATTCATCATAATTAGATGTCAAGTTCTATCCTCACCCTTCCGGTCGCCGTGGTAAGCTTGCACGCAGGTAGGAATATCGCCTGACCATATTGCGGAGGTATTCTGTCCTCCGTCAGTTCTGCACTCTATATTGGGAGATCCTTTCAGTTCAAAACCAGATGAACAGCTAAAGTTTACTATAGTTCCAACAAAGAAAATACTCTGGTCGATCCATCCATTATCGGGTACGTCTGGTGGATTGCACAGTCCAACGTCTGTCCTGAAAACTGATGAACAAATGGAACAAATATTATTTTAATGATAATGAAATATTACAGAAGTAATAAGGAAATAATAATATTGAAAATATTAAAAGATACATAATTTGTAAGAGTAAAATACATAAGAAATTTCAATTTGAGGGGTGAAAGGAAAAAAAACATCTGCCGCTCGGTCGCATTGCCCCCTCGCTTAACAACTCCGGGTTATGTGCATCAAAACTCATTTTCACATAGTGTCATCATTTCTAAATTAAGAACGCTCATTAATCTCAGTTTGGGCATGGGGGGGGGGGGGGCGCAGATTTGCCCCACGGCGCCAGAATACCTAGATACGCCACTGCCAACGAATGACTGATCTCGCTTTGGAAACGAAGACAACATGATTCAAACGGAGATTGTATGGAAAGCCGTCATGCTCATATTTATCGCTGCTCCAAGCATGACTACGGTTGTAAAAAGTAGCAAAATTTGAAAATGACATTGCCTCGCGAAAAAAGTCGTATTTCAAAACTCCTTTCCAAAGATCATCAATTTCACTCGGAAATTTTTTTCTCTACCCAATAAACCTTATATCGTGTCAATGATGACGTTGAAACTGTATTCGGGTGTTGCATTATTTCTGGGCCACCCTGTATATATATATATATATATATATATATGCGAAAATACCAAGTAAACATTTCGATGGCGTCTCGGTAAATTGTATGGTGTGAGGATTGATGAGACAGGAAACAAGGACGTAGCTGAACTTCAACTTTATTAGATCAAGCTCTCGGCCTTCCCGGCCGCGAATTTTTTTCCCCGAACAATTTTACCTATTACAGTAAAATCCTACCTGCTGATTGGTTCAAAGGTATACGCATCATGAATATTCATGAGCTGAGCTACAAAGGCCTAGTACATGTATTACGCATGCGCGTGGACGGAGCTCGATCGAGCTAGCACGTACGCGAAGCTGCTATAGGCGGTTATAGGCCTAGCTATAGCTAGGAGCTGTGATGTCGTTCAAAGTTGTTTACCTTATGTTATGAGCAATGGCAGCGACTACAACTCTGTGCAATCTTGATCACTCTAAAGAAGAGAACACCGATTTCTTCTTCAAGAATCATCAAAACCCTTATGCAAGTACATTATATTGTGAAATTATAAATCGGGCCATCCCATAGGCAAATTTTCTCAATAAACATGCAAAATGCGTACATTTTGTCACTAGACTAGCTACTACTAGTAGTAGACAGTTAGTACTAGACTAGACCGATATTATCTGTTTCTTCCTGTTGGGCTTCGTTAGACTTATTTGGTGCACAGTTCAACAATGGCAGATTTGTTCAGAAAGCGGTCCCACCGAACTCCCAGCTAGTCTTAGTACTAGACCGATATGATCTGTCTTCTTCTTCTTAGCTAACGTCACGTTCTTGTAATATGGTCAGGGCTGATCAAGAACGTAACGTTAGATGAGAAGCCCAACGAGAAGAGTCCAGTACTACTATAGTACTAGTAGTAGCTAGTCTAGTGACAGAATGTACGCGTTGTGCATGTACAGCTACAGTATCATACGATGTCGATGAAATTATAATATAAACACTTTCCAACCAAACTGCGCTGCATCATTTACAAACTATAGTATTGAGAAAATTCGCCTATGCTATGGGATGGGCCCATTTATTATTTAACAATATAATGTAAAGACATGGATTGTATTACCGAGCAGCATTGTATTACCGAACGCGTACAGTTAAGCACTTAAAATGGCTTTCATACGCGTGGGACTATGTTCTCCACACTATTGAAACAAAGAACACGGTAGAAGATCATAAAATGAGGCCAAAAAAAAAAAAACACAAACAAACAAAAAACAAAACAAAACAACAAACAAACAAACAAACACATAAGTAATATCTTAGGTCACCCCTAGTCGTCACCCCGTTGGCCCCCAAATCGAGGTAGGTGTGACTTTTCCCATAGGGGGCATACGTTCGGTAATATAATACCCTTTCAAGGGACCAAAACGCCGCGTCGTTGGGAAGGGGTTTGCTGGGAAGGGAATATCGTATTAGATATACGTTGTCTTTTTCGAACTCCACCAATTTCTTTTTCTGTAAGACTTTAAGCATTCGTTATCTAAGTGTGACAGATATTCATTTGATATTTTATTTGCTATGGTTGATTTTCTGAAAAGGGTTCGGTAATAGGATCTACACTCATACTTACATAAAGGTTTTGATGATTCTTGAAGAATGAATGAATGAATGAATGAATGAATGAATTTATTTTCATAATACTGCAGAAATCTGCCATGAACATTACAATTGAAAATATACATCGTTCAGATATCGAATACAGATATCATAATTAATAACAATTCCAGTGTAATCAAAAGTGAAAATTTACATTTAGTCAATAGAAAAGGCAGTGTCATGGAGAAACTAAGGAAAAGCACAGCTTGTTAAAACTAGGTTCCCCAATAAAAGGGAGAATTACAAAATATGTAATTATGTATAAATATACAGATATGGCAGTAAAGAGAAGAGACAAAATATGCGTGAAAAGGGAAACAAACACACAAAATAAAACGGTATTCTCTTCTTTAGAGAGATCAAGATCATGCACAGAGTTGTAGTCGCCGCCATATGCATTGCTCATAACATCTACACATCACAGCTCATAGGCCTATAGCAGCTTCGTGTACGTGCTCGCTCGATCGAGCTCCACACATTTGGCCACGCGCATGCGTAATACATGTACTAGGACTTGGTAGCTCAGCTCATGAATATTCAAGATGCGTATACCTTTGAACCAATCAGGAGGCAGGATTTTACTGTAATAGGTCAATATGTTTGGGAAAAAAATTCGCTTCCCGGCCTTCTTCAGGTTCGAAAGTGAAGTTTCCTTGAGGGTGACTAAACACATACATTAGTCACCCTCAACGAAACTTCACTTTCGAACCTGAAGTGGGCCGGGAAGGCCGAAAGCTTGATCTAATAAAGTTAAAGTTTAGCTACGTATTAGTAATTTGAACAATATGCATGGTTGGACTGGAAACCAATGCAATTGTTTTAAAACTGGGGTTGTGTAAGGGTATTTCTTAGTACGATAATCAATTTTGCTGCACAGTTTTCAATTACTTTGAGTTTATTTAGCTGGAAATATGATATATTACAGAGCAAACTGTTGCTTAAAGAGCCTGTACAAGCTTCTTAGTGGTCTTTGAATCCAGAAACTGACCAACCTTTCCAAGTATACAGAGGGCAAAGGATGCTGATTCACACTTCGCTAAAACTTGTTCATAATCATATTCTGATCAAATATCATATCTGGGTTTTTGGATGCTGTGCTGGGCACAATGGATGGATGTATTATCAAGCTTAACTACTGGAAGTTGCTTTCTTCTGCGAAATCGAGATGTGAGATGTAACATATCAGGTTCTTTTATCATTCAATTTGAGACCGTTCGGCATTGACCAGTACTTAACCCCCTATACACAACATTTGACTTGAGAGATTCCATCATCAAGGTCAGATGGTTGAAAATAAACACATATCTTTGTATCCTCAGCACAACACATCCCTGACATTCGATAAGACCTAATTATATCTCCCAAGGTAGATGAGTACATGGTAACCAACATCGGGCCGACCACAAAACCTTGGGGAACACCGATATTTGGTTCATGAACTGATGATCCTAACCCATCTATTGCAACTTTCTGTTCTCTGTGCATCACGTATGATTCAAGCCAACTGTAGGCAAGACCTGTAGTGCTAAACCTATGTTTCAACCTCTGTAAACAATACAAACATCATGTCTGATAGTCTCGAAGACCGAAGAAAAATCAAACAGTACATGTATGGTTTCATAACCTTTGTCTAAAGAGTAATGGATATCGATCGATACTTCTAACAACACCGTTTCACAACTTTGGAATGGTCTATATGCAGAGTGCATTTGAGACCGTATAAGTTCGGCAGCCCCTTAGTCGTGGTAACATGCTAACACAGGAACTGCAATAATGTAGTATATCCATGCCCCCTTCTAGGCATTGCTCGGCAAACATATCTGTTATTTTCCGCCGACTGGGGACTGACCCATTTGGTCCCGGTATTTTGCAAGTGTAAAGTGAATGCTGCCATACTAAGCACCGTTTCTAAACCCAAAATATCTAATCCCGTCAGTTTATAGAAGTTTAAACTGCGAAAGAAAGTTCGAGTCATACGAATCGCTGATGAGAGAACGCCTTATATAAGTTTTGAGGTGTTCCATCGATGAAATGAGGGTACCTTACAAATGTATAGCAAACCAGTTTTGGTTTAACGTTGAGGAGAAAAGAAGTATTTTCGTAGGTAAATGCGACACAAGGCGTTCATTGGAAGTTGAAACGTGTAACAGGTTTCAAAGTAAGGAGGAAAACTTTTTCGAAGCAACTCCTTCGCTATACCATGGACTGAATGAAGTCTTAACCTGATAACGACCTCTGTTTTGGATGAGAGGCGATTAGGAGGTGATCCATGTTTATGTTACGGCTCCCCATTCCTAAACACTCTCTGAGGGATAGATAACCTCTCTGACTCGCCTCTCTAGACAAATACCACATTGTCCCATGCAGCGCCAATAAACTATTTTAAGTTCCTCTGCGACCATTAAAATCTATTATCTGACAGATAATACTGTATCTGACAGGGTAGTAAATTGACGCGAAAGCGTTATAACGGTTTAGCGTTAGATTTGCTGATTGTTACGTAAGCCCCGCACAGCAAGATGGTACGGTCCAGTTATTTTCCTAGTCTCTTATTAGTCGTTCGCCCGTATATGACGCAAGGATTGTGCATACTGAAAAGGAAAACAGAGAGAAGAAAAACAAAGAAATACATAAGGAAAAAAGGAAGACAGAGAGAATAAAAACAAAGAAATACATAAAGAAATAAAAAGAAGATATAGAGAATAAAACAAATTAATAAATAAGGGAAAAAAAAGAATATAGAATAAAAACAAATACATAAGGAAAAAGACAGAGAGAAGAAAAGAAAGAAATACATAAGTAAAAAAGGAAGACAGAGAGAAGAAAAACAAAGAAATACATAAATTAAAAAAAAGATACAGAGAATAATAAAAAAAGAAATACACAAAGAAAAAAAAGATAGAGAGAAGAAAAACAAAGAAATAAATTAGGAAAAAAAGAAGCCAGAGAGAAGAAAAACAAAGAAATACAAAATGAAAAAAAGGAAAACAGAGAGATGAAAAGCACAGAAATACATAAAGAAATTAAAAGAAGAAAGAGAGAAGAAAAACAAAGAAATACATAAAGAAGTAAGACAGAGAGAAAAAAAAAAACAAAGAAATTCATCAGGAAAGAGTGAAGATAGGGAGAAGAAAACAAACAAACAAATAAATACTATAGTACTGCTGCCACGCCAGCCGTGTTGGTAATCATACACACAAGGATATTGGACAAACGACGACTGTCATTACATCTATCAGGCTTTCTTTTCAGCTGCAAAAGATGAATTATGATTTTGATTGATTTATAGCAAAACCATGGTAAAAAAAAAAAAAAAAAAAAAAAAAAAATCGGCCAGGATAGATTGATCAAGTATAAATTTGTCTTTAAAAGTATCGTATTTTGCAGCCGTCCTTTTGCTTCTGAAGCCGCCGTCCCTGTGAATTTAAAGATTGAGAACGCATCTTGAAATTTGCTAGCAAATCCTCTTGCACCGTGGAGCGCGGAGAGTGATCTCCTGGTAATATCGAGTAACTATTTTGACGTCAATTCATTACGGGTTTGCGTTATAACGGTTTTTGTGTTAATTTACTACACTTTCTGACGTACTGCAGCTCTTTCGACAGTCTTTCCAGGAAATGAAAGATTAGAAACTGATAAATACTTCTACAACTCTTCTGGATCTAATCTTGAGCCTTTAAGAAGAGGGAAACTGTAGCATTCTTAAAATTCTCATTAAAACTACCTTGTTCTTTAAATAATTTGTTTATAATGCACTTTATAAGGAACAACTTCGATGGTACACTTATTTGCAAGAGGTATTGGATCTGGTTTATAAAGTGCTGTAGTTGACTTCTTGATAATAGTCTCAACTTCATTTACCTTTACTTGCCTGAACTTATATAAATAAAAAGCATTACACGGCTGTTCTGTTATTACAACTAGACCAACATACATACGAGCCACATCATCAGATATTTGTTTAGCTTTATTCACAAAGAAATTCTGAAAACCTTTCGGTAATGATACACAGCCAGGATCAGGTTTAGGAAGAGTCAAAGAGGGCTTGGGCTCAAACATCTTCTCAAGATTCTGAAACAATTGACGGGAGTCACACTCCTCAAACTGATGGTATTATTTCTTCATTGCACTAAGCGTTTTCTTATAATAACAAGAAACCTTTTTAAAGATTTGATGATCATGATGATGGTCCTCTAGCTTGGTTGATTGCCATCTTACATGTCTTAGTTTATAGACAGTAGAGCGATTCTTGCATCCTTTCCTTCTCTTCTTTGTCAGACGTTTATTAGATATTCCAAGTTCAATAAACATTGTTGAAAGCAATGAGGAAGCAATGAGTCATAAGGAAGTCTCTTTCTCAACATATTTGTGTAGCCGATGAAGCTGGATGAGAATCATCACTGGAGTCACAGATAGTGTGCTGTAGGGAAGGCCCTGGGTTGGGCTGAACATCACCATATTGCACAATGTTGAAAGTGGAATCTGAATTACTTTAATAGATTTCTCCTTTGCCAAAAAACTTCACTTCTTTGTCTCTCTGGCTGGAGTTGCAAAGAAAGACTAGGACAACAGCAAACCACACATAAATAGAAGAAATAAATAGAAGAAATTGTCCGTCCAGTGGCTCTACTCACCAGCAATGAGACAATTGTGTAAGGAATTACTTCTTAGTATAAGGTATTGCTTCTTAGTCAGTCAGTCAGACTCAACTACGGAAAACCGAGCACAGGCATATACTCCGAAAACGGCGTATGGAGCAAGTTGAATATAGAGCCCTCATCATTAAGTGCGAGACAGTGTGTACAAACGGCATGTGAAAAATTTTGCAATGTCGACCTGCTCTTGATAATATATTTTTCAAAAATAATGCTGCGGATATATTTATTTCAAATGTTTGTCATTTAATAGTCATTTCATTTGACGAATAATTAAAGGATTTTGAAGATATTTGACACGCAGCATTATTTTTAAAAATACATATATCGTTGGCAGGTTGACTTTGCAAGATTTTCCCCATGCCTTTTGTACACACTGCTTCGCACTAAACGATGAGGGCTCTATATGCATACGCCGTTTTCGGAGTATATACCTGTGCTCGGTTTTCCGAGGTTGGGTCTGACTGTTAGTAATCACGCTGGAAGTCATGACCATGTAGTGGAGTATGCTCAAACCAAACCAAATGAATCAAAATGTAAATGTTCTCAGAATACACAGAAAAGAAATAAAGTCACGGCCCAAACTGTGTCTAACAGAGTCATTGTTACTTACAGAGAGATTTGGCAATAACATGAATAAGAATAATCTGCAATTTCTTGCAAATATCAATAAGTTGGAGAGAGGCAGCCAAGCAGCTGTTAGGCGCTTGGCAACACTACAACAGTAATAACATAGACTTAAATGATTTGCGTAAAAAGGGAAAGTACTTCTGTACTATAAAGTTAATAGGATTTTGTTATAAGTGGCCGAAAAGCAGCGTAAGTAGCTATCATCTTCGACATTTGCCTGTTACCATGGTGACTGTCATATTTCGCGAGGGTTCCTTGGCTAAAATCATTTTATATACCCTAAGGAAGCTTCACACTTGAAATGGCGCTTCGTCCTCCGACAATTTTGAATTTAAGCCACCCAGATAATAGTTGAATAAATTTTTGCTAGGAGTAAGATTAACGTTCGCATTACCAGAATAAAATGCGTGTGCACCACACCGTTGGTTAGAATTTCCCGGGCAAGTCTCGTTGCAGTAAGTGTCTTTGAAAGTGTCTACGTCTTGTGAAAGATCACTTATGCTGCAGTAGCAGCTTTGTCTTGAGATGAAAGCATATTTTTTAACTCTATTCCTGCAATGAAGTACACAAGTTTCCACGCTAGTAGAAGTGTTGTATTCATCTTTGAGGACGTTTTGCAAATGCTGTCCAACAGGATAACACCCTACATAACCTGGTCCTGATTAAAAAAAAAAAAAAAAAAAAAACATTGACATTTTATAGAATGAGTATCATGAAAATGATGAATTATTTTATTACAAAATTTTAATGTAAGATAAGATTTCTTTTTATATGAATACCAGTAATTTTCCTTCAACATTCACAAGTAAAGAAGGACTATGGGTAGTAATTTATTAAGTATATATGATCGAAATATGTACAATCGGACATGGAATTACCAGTCTTCATTTGCGTTTAAATTAATTACTTACTTAATGAAATGAATACATTCAAACTTACCATTTTCCGTGGTAGCCCCGGTAAATTCCACATGCACCACTATCATCATGAACAGAATATATATCGCAATCATGGCTGCCAAGTTCACCGTAAACAATTACAGTTTTGACAAGAGATGAAAAGATAAATTTGCAGTAATGGACTTATTTGACAAGTGTGAATACGTATGACCGTGTTATGAACCTGTATACAGCAAACATTACGTAAATAGTGACATAATTATAACGTCGTTATGATAGCGCCTTTGCCTCAGAGCGAATGTGTATACTGAGTCTGTTTTTGTTTTTTTTAAGATTAACTTCCTCATAAGCACTCTATTCTAAAGTGAATGACTAGCTTTACTGATCATGGGGAAAGAAACTCCATCTCAAAGTGAAAGTTGTTTCCATTTCATTTTGACAAGGACTTCAAGTACGAACATCAAAATGTATGAATTATTTACAATGCAGCGGCCGAAACTACAACTACAAGACACTGCATAAGGACGGACGTGGGTGTTGCAAGTTAGAGTGAAAGGAAGTGAACACTCTCCATGTATAACTATGGTTCTGTTTAGGTTTATTCACCCCCAACTTTCATGTTCTCGCGACGCCCCAATTGAATAAATCGATGTGTCATTGACAAACGATAATTTGAATGATCCTTTCACTTTGTTTGGGAAGTGTAATGCGTGAAACTAATACCGGACACTTAAAAAAATTCTTTAATATTAAAGGAAATTCTATGAATAAAATGTCTTGAAATTTACATCATAACAGGAAAAAATGCAGAAGAACATTATCAACTAACTTTTATGCGTTGTATCCTCAGAGTTTTTCTTCAGAATAATAAACCCTAGTAAGTTTGCTTTCAAGAAAAATTTAATGTGGTCATAACACCGGACACTTTATATAGCACATTCAGGGGCGGCGCTACAGGGGGGGGGGGCAGAGGGGGCGACCGGGGGGATATCCCCCCACTTTTCGAGGAGGGGGGGGGGGGGGGGTGGCCTGTACAATCACCCCCCCCCACTTTTCACGAATGAAATTTAAAAATATATGCCTATGGGTGTTTTTTGAATGACAAAACGTGCCTTGTGTTTGTCAAACAAGATCACGTTGGCAAATTATTTCAACCATTCCCCCCTCCCCCACTCTCCGATACGGATTCACGCCACTGCCAAAGTGTCGAAAATTATAATCAGAAACATGGATTTAGTTTGGGAAGCGGAAAATTCACTCAACATGAAATATTCGAAGTATGTGCGTGTGTGTGTGTAATTGAGTTTTTACAGACGTGTATCAACCAAATGACCATTTTACGTCTGGGACCGACCTTTAACGTCACTATCCGAAAGACGTGACTGAGATTCGAACCTAGGTTCGATCAGAGTCAGTTTGTAGGCGAATACAAAGAGTTCCCCGTAGACGTTACCGCTGAAGAGGCCACTTGTAATATGACAGCAGACTCTCAGTTATGAAGAGACAATAAATATGAACAATGGGATCAGTATGCGTTGTTAAACAAAGCCACATTGATTTTACTGAATTTAATTTCTATTCACTCTTAATCTGCCAAATATATATAATCCATTGTATGTATAGCCGCAAGAAATGAACATGTATAATCATTCTTTACTCAAGCAACATTTCAGACGTCTCTCATAAACACATTACCAACACATTACCTATTTGAAATGTACGTCAAAGCCCCTCCTCCATGCCCCTCCTAATCGTATATTAACCACAAATCCATTACATCGTTAGGTAAATACATGGATAGCGTACTATTCCCCTTAGAAAGCCAAGATTCACGAAAGACTTTAAGTAACACCCAAATAAAATGAGCCATCCCTCTTTCCGAGGAATTTAACTCTTTGTATTGAAAAGTTCCTTGCTATACATATAAGAACAAAAAAGGAACTATACTATCCATTTTATTTGGCACTTTTTGTATTTTAATCACTCTTTAGCAAATTGGTTTTAATCTGTATTGTTGCTCATGGTTGCTCTGACTGTGACAAGAATGGGTTGACGTATTAAACCAATTTAAACAGATTTAATAGTACGAATAGTACTGAAGCGGCGCGCCCCGGGATGGCCGGTGGCCTCCACCATCCGGCACCAGACCGACTCCATAAATACACACTAACCTCTTTCTTCTCTCTTTCGCTGTCCTCTCAGAATCTATCAGTCATCTCGATTCTCTTTCCTTTAAAAATAAATGAATATCAATCTCAGTTCTCAGCTCTCGGGAAATATTTCGCTCTGGTGAAAATCCAACAGTCTCAATCTCTCTTTGATTTAAAAGTCTCAGAAATAAATCAAGACCGAAACGAGATTGAAATAAATAAAGTGTCAGTGGAACATATTTATTAAGACGAAGAAATCACAACGATGATGAAAATATAGCAAGGCTTAACTGGGCTGGGCGGGGAACCCAAATTAAATATTCACAAGAATCTTGAAGTCCAGACATCTATGAATAGATTGCAAAAACATCTTTTGTTAACATGAATATCATTAATATTAACATCGGAACTGTCTGCATACCAGACGGACACCTGTATGAATTTCATTAATCCTAACAATACGGTCAGGGACCATCTCCAAATAAGTTGAAACACCATCCATGCTCTATACAATAATAACAAATACATAAAACGATCCCCAAATTTCTATGTCAATAAACTTTCATCCTTTTTCTGTGTTAATAAACTTTCTGATCTTGTTTTACCCGATTCATAAACCTTTTTCTATCTGATCTAAGACCTTGACATTTAACCGTCCTAACGTCACCAACAAAAACCATTTTGCAGTGTAACAATTACGTTTCCACATGCAATACAAATAAATATAGGATATTGGCTCCCCTCACAAGACAACTAAAAAAAAATTGCATGGAATTATCGTGATGTAATGTTCAATAAGCTTTATTTTGCTAACATTACACATTTCAACAATAACAGTTAAAATTTCTCATTCTCATTCGCAGGTTAATGGATACTATACAGTGGTTGAAGGGGACATGTTTTTCTCTCTCTCTAAAAAAAAAAAAAATGGTTAAAACCGTTTTCCCTCCCCTCTCAAAACAAACATAAAAGAGTTCTAAATATGACTTTATCTTTAAGTCATATTGAAGTACATGTATAACAAATGAAAATATTCCAGTTATCTAATATACACAGTTTCAACGGTCTTAAGATCTACACATTTTTCACTCGGGGGTGTGCTCCCTATAATTCAATTCTCATTTATTTCATTTTCAATTAAAAAGTACATTCGAAACAAATACAAAATAAGTCATAAACGAAATAAGAAAATGAAATGGGGAACTACATAAATAAAGCCCTTGGGCCTTGTACAAGCATAGTTCCCTAAAAATATTGCGAAAATGATATAGACAACAAATAGAAAAAGATAAAACTAAAACTAAAAATATAACACAAATATAGACAACAAAGAAAAATAGGAACAGAAAAATAACTATACATATTTAAGAGTAAGAAAAAGCTTCAACTTTTTTTGGAAAGAAGTGATTGTATTGCAATTAGAAATACATTTGGGAATTGAGTTCCAAAATACAGGGAAATTATGTCGTACTGATTTAATTGCATTATTTGTTTTTACTGGCCATAAGTGAAAATAATCCTTAAAACGGGTATCATGATTATGTATCTGGTAATTAAGAGTGAACATTTGAGAAATATTAGAGGGTAATTTATTTTTAAAGTAAAAGAAACCAAGGCAAGGGAGAAACAGTACAAATCAAAAATATTAAGAGTTTTTAATTTACTGAACAATGGGGCAGAAGGGGCACGATAGTGACATCCAAGGCATATGCGAAGGGCCTTTTTCTGTAATTTAAATAATTTATCTAATTTAGTTCGACTACAATTGCCCCAAACAGCAACACAATAATTAAGGTATGAGAGCATAAATGAATTATATAATAATATTAAAGCAGAAGCGAATCTTTTAATCTATACAATATACCGATACATTTATATACATTTTGAGTGACCTTATTAACATGTGTATCCCAAAGCATATTATAATCAATGTATACCCCAAGAAAATTAACACTATTAACCTTATTTATTGGATCATTGTTGATTTTAAGAAGTAAACTATCAAATGAATCAGTTAGATTAGACTTCCTATTGTAGAACGTAATGTAATTTGTTTTACTAGGATTTATCAACAATCTATTTGATTTGAACCATTTTGTTACTTTATCTATTTCTGTATTGATATTATTTTGTAAATTACGAGTGTTAGGTTGGGTGTAAATTAAAGTGGTATCATCAGCGTACATGATATAATCAAATTTGTCAGATGAATGTGAAAGATCATTTATATAAATTAAAAACAATAAAGGACCTAGGATTGAACCTTGTGGTACCCCATGTGTAAGAGAAGAAAAATTGGAAGAATTACAGTTATAAACTACATATTGAGATCTATTACAAAGATAACTTTCAAACCAACTTAGTGGTAAGCCCCTAATCCCATAATGTTCCAATTTTGACAAGAGTATTCTATGATCAACTATATCAAAAGCTTTGGAGAGGTCCATGAAAATGCCAATACAAAATTTATTAGTATGAATTGCTGATAAAACTTTATCTTGTAAATCTATCAAAGCATGTGTAGTTGAATGATTTTTCCGAAACCCATATTGTGAGTGAGTAAGAATATTATTATTTAAACAAAATGAATATAGTCGATTATAAATGCATTTTTCTAACAATTTTGATATGGATGGCAGAATGGAAATGGGCCTATAATTATCGAATTTATGAGGATCATTCTTTTTAAATACAGGGGTTATTTTAGCAATCTTTAGTTTATCTGGGACTATGCCTGTAGAAAGAGAGAGGTTGAATATAAAAATCAAAGGATGTACAATATAAAATATTATTTTTTTCATTAAGTTAGTACTAAGATTATCAAATCCAGCAGAGTTACTGTTGTGTAATGAATTACTAATGTTTATAACTTCATGTTCTGTTATGGGATTAAAGTAAATAGAATTGTTGATAAAACCAGTCAGATAGTCTTTAAAAGAAGTATAATTAGGAGAAGTGGTCATTGAATTAGTTATCTGTCTACAACAGTTTATGAAATGTTGATTAAATTCAGTTACTATATGCTGTGGATCGCAAACATTTCCAGTCTCATTAGTAAAATATTCAGGTAAAGATGTTCTAGGCTTATTTAGTAATGAATTGATAGCTGACCAAGTCTGTTTTGTATTATATTTAAATGACTTCAATCTTTTAGAAAAATATGATTTCTTTGCATGCTTTATCAGATTGTTTAACTTATTTCTATATTTTTTGATTTTTTTTTTCATTATCCAAGGTATTCTTTTGGAGAAATTGTTTATAATAACGATTTTTTTTTCTTTATGCATCTCAATAAATACTTTGTTATCCATGGTGTTTTCATGCCTCTTTTAGTGAGCTTACTTTTTAACAAAGGAAAATGTTTGTCAAACAACTGAGTAAAACGATTAATAAAAAAGGGATACGCATCATTAGCATTTGTTATATAATAAAGATTGGTCCACTCTTCATGATAAAGATCATATTGAAAATTAAGTATATTGTTATCTGAGTATTTACGAAAAAAACGAATTGAACTTGGTTGATAAGTATTATTATTAGAACTTTTATAGACTAGAAAAATGGGTAAATGGTCACTAGCACCAGAACAGAGACTACTTGAGTCAAATTCTGAATCAAGTACATTGGTGAATACATTATCAATAAGGGTAGCAGTGCTTGATGTAATACGAGTTGGGGTTTGTATAATCGGGAATATACCAAGTACAGAATTAAGCCTTAGAAACTCATTAACAGTATCATCATCTTTAAACAAATTAATATTAAAATCTCCAGTGATATAAATATTCCTATGTTCATTACTTAATGTATTAACAGCATTGTTGTAAAATTCAAAATATGTTTCATGATCTGATCCTGGTTTTCTATATATGACACCAACAGTAGACCTCTTGTGGTTTACATCTAAGAAATCAATAAACAAATATTCACATGTTAAATTGGATTCTTGATTATGAACGATATCTGTTCTTACGGTATATAATATATCTTTTTTTCACAAATAGCGCAACACCACCCCCTCGTCCATATATCCTGTTAACATTCAAAAAATTATAACCATCTAGATTGCAATTAACTGAGGTTGTATCACTTGTATCCAAGTTTCAGAAATTGCTATAAAAGAGAAAGAATGATTTATCGTTGACAAGAATTGAGAAATATTTTCAAAGTTTTTCTGTAAACTTCGGGCATTAAAATGTATAAGACTTAAAGATGAATTATGTGAGAACTTTACATTAAACTCTTAAGGTAGATAGTATGAACATTGGGGGAAATTATATACATGCAAGTCTGGATCAACATCTTCAAGGGGATTATTCATCGAGTACAGTTTGGGGTAGTGTGGAAGTCATTATTATATATACATTTGCAATAAGGTATGAAGTAATATTGTAGCAGAGGATTGTATAGTTATAACATATCTCAAAAGTATTGTAATTGTTATTCTGTTCACAGAACATCATCATAATTTACTACAGAATGAACAAATGTAACATAACAATATAAACAAAGTAACGTACTTTTATGTGAGAAAAGTCTGTATTTAGGCATGGAAGTGTGTGTCAGGCCTGGGGGTAACTAGTATTGCTCCTGCATACCCCCTCATAAAAGAACAATGATTGCATTTAATAAAAATCAAGTAATATTCCCTCGAATTTTGATAGATTTGGTGTTGTATAAAATGTGCTGATATATGATGGGAAAGGGGGGGGGGGGGGGTGAAAGAAATAACTTTGACCCCCCTCAAAAAAGAAAAAAAAATAATAATAATAATGATTTATCACTACAAGGATGCATTACTATTATTTTTTAGTACTGTATATGTAGGGAGTACACTATATATTGCAAAATCTTAAAATAAATTTAAAAATAGATCATTAAATCTCTCGGTAGCTTCGCTCCCTCTCATTATTACAATGTGGAAATGCATAGGTTGGCCTATGCTATATCTTCTATAAATCATAATTAAAAGTAGGCAGTACTTTACCAATGTGTTTAATAGGATTCTTGAAAAAAGAAAAATTGAATATTACATGCATTTTATTTTATTGAAAAAAGAAAATTGAACATCACATGCATTTCCTTTTCGCTCTTTCGCTATACGCTCCCTCGTCTGTGCGTCTAATTCGTATTTTTTTCGTATTGTGCAAATAATAATTGATTTGCTTTAATGAACTTACTTGAACTTACTTGATAATCATACACTGTCCAGAATCTCTAAAGCCTATTGGGATACCCCCTTCATAACCTTCCTACGGCAATGTTCAGTCTCTTATCTTTTCAGCCATCCTGACCCGCTACCAGTGCATGCAGACAAAGACAATTGTATAAACAGAGTGTCATACCTATAATGAGTAAATAAGACAAAACAATGGTTAGTAATTGCATTAAAAATATTGTAAATTATAATTTTGTCCAGTCTTTTTTTCCAAACATTGTGTTTTCGAAATATTAAGAAACATGTATGAAAAAAAGGAGAAGAATCTGCATGTTCGATGGGATAGAAGGGGATTGCCACAATATCTGCACTAATCGAATATCAACACTGATAATTAAAAATACACCTTTTCCCAGCCAATACCTCCACGTATTTATACACGTTTACAATATTTCTATTTTTCCGTTTCATTTCTTTTCGTTTCTTTTATATATTTCACTCAACAGCATAAATAACAACAAAAAAAATTCACTGACATTACTGAAAACGGGATACAAGGTAGTAAAACTAAATAGTGTGTTGAAGTGGGTAGCAGCCCCCCCCCAAAAAAAGGTTTAAGGCCCTTGTGATATAGGCTGACCCAGATAATTTTCATAATTATATGCAATGATATTTTAGAATACATTTTAGTCAAATTACTGACACAAAAGATAACAGTCATGACAACTGAAATCCAAGAAAGTACAAGTCAAGACAGGACAGAAGGTATCAAAATAAAACAACAAAAGCATCAGCAACCACAGAATCACACTTGTCTAACAACATACACAAAACAATTCGATTTTCCTCTTTCCTTCTCAATTATCAACTACAAGTCTCTCTGACTTCCCCAAACCTCGTCTTTAAAATGCCTTTTTCATAATTTTGCTTGTACTTTTCGGCAAAGTTAGTCTGCTCCCCCGACTCTTCGTCATCCTAAATATTTTGATGTACGACACCCTTACGTCATTATATTCTTGACATAGTGATCTTATACCTTCCAATATGATCATTTACAAATAGACTCATTTTTCATATGGTATGAAATATTTGTGTGTCTATAAAGGGTGGGGAATTTGCTTCATCTGCCCCACCTACAGGTGCCTATGGATCGCAGCGCCCGAGCGAGAAATGCTCTATTTTGAAATGATGAACATTTGCACCTTAAAGCAAAGAAATCCCATGGTTGTAAATCCCTATGTGTCTTTTTAAGAGGGGGCCATGGCGGGAAAAAAATCAATCCCCAACCACTTGAAATAAAAGGGGTTTTAGCATATGCCCCCCTACCCCTTTGTTGGTACCTATGGATCAATAATTTCCAATCCGTTTACTCTTCGATCTGACTTGATAACAGATTGGAGCAGACAACCTTGTTGTCTTATTATCGTAGAGGGCGTTTGAGATATGATTATTAAAAAACCTCATAGTTTACATTAATTATGCATTTTCTGTATTATTTCTTCGTGAAAATCATCTGCAATTGTGTTTCTATGCATATCGTAGAAACTTACATCGTCAATTTAGTAATAATTAATTTTTATAAGTAATAATGATTTTTTAAAAATCATTAAAAAACACCAAATCCACCTTTAAAATCTCCTGAAAAGTAGCTTTAGACCCATTTTAAAATTTGGAAACAATGTTCATGGTTTTATTCATAACATCACCTTTCCGAAAATATATGTTTCAAAAAATCATCACAAAATTGCATTCTAAGTACCAATTGACAACGGACTATATAGCATTTTGACAAAAATGCGTGCCGCTACAATTTCCCCCTACTTAAATGGTCTGTCCAACAAGATCATAGACCATGAAAATCCAGAAAAACATTATCTTATCTTTAAACGGGCACCCAGCTTACAAATATTTACAACAGCCTTTAAAATATGAAAACAATCGTAAAATCTTCCATGAACTCTTTGCAAGTGCTTTACATTCGAACATCAACACTGATCCAATCGAAAATGTAAAAGAATTTAACTTCCAATAACCTTGCATCAATCACCCAAAATTTCACTCCATAAATTGAACACGTCATAATAAACTTGATATTCTTCAGTCATAATCATATCTCTTATTTGAAGCCAAATGTATAGAATACATACGTATTTCAAAATCACTGGCACAAATATTTTGCTCGGAACCTCTTTCCACACTACTCGCACAACCCTTAAGACAAATACCATATCATCCATTTTTCCTTTTCCCTCTCAAGAATGTACTTCAATATATCCAAAACAGTCTATGCCACAGACTTATTCATACATCTTAAACAAAGTGACGATAACCTTTAAAAGTATCATCCAACCTAAACATGGTAAAGAGCCTATAAACCAAATCCGTTGTTTTCCGTTCAACGTATCATGACATTAAATTTTTATACTAATTACAAAACATAACATCAAGTATGAAAAATATTACCCGTCGAAAAGCCCATATACATTTAATTAAAGTCGACTTGCCCAAATTACCTCTACAATATTTCTCTAACGGGTATTTACTTGCCTAGGTATCAGGGCTGCGTCATACAATGCAGCGATCGGAGCTGGATAACCCAGACCTCCGATGTGCCTGTGCATGACACCTCCCTTCTACCTGGCAAGCTCCCATCCAAATACCTTAAATACAAAGGGATTGTAAAAGTTTTGAAGTGACCTTAATTCTCATAAAAGTAAATAAGCTTCTCTTTGCTATCCAAAAGCAGATTACACTGTTTCCAAACTAATTCTCTTTTTAATTCAGTTGTAAAAAAAATTTACATGGATTGTCTTTATCCACTATGAAAATTATTGTAACACAACATTAACCAAATAACTGGGTTACCCAGCCCATAAGCGTAAGAATTTGCATTCATCGTCATGGAACGAATTATTCGTCTCAATACATCAATACATATTTCCATAATGGTCTACAGCACATGGACGAAGATACAATGCAAAATTTCATGACAGTGCCTTTTGTAAGTTCCTAAAAACTCTCCAAAATAGGGATATCCCTACTGTTTGTGTATTTACCGCTTGGAAAGTGAAGACACGAAGCCCCCATTAACCACTTGATATTACTGCAAGGAATTATTATAGTCACCAATATGTTTACTGGATAAAATTTCACGACCCTTTTAATTTGCAGAAAACATATGTTTAACAGAATTAGAACCCAACAAAATCTTAATTATTACGGATTTCTGATTCATAGTTTATATTATTATAATATCAAGCACCCTACTATCTTTAGTCATTCTCATTATCATTTAAACGGATATGGCAATATTTTCTAGTATGCCCTTTCTGTCCACAATACCGACAAGGACTGCTCCTCATATGACCTTACCCCAACGCTTACTATGTTTTGATGCAGTCTGTAATTGTATGGTATCTAGTGACTCTTGTATATTCTTTAGGATCGGGAGTAGGTGTTTTGCTAGTGTGTCTATTTCCGAATTATCGGGGAAATGGGCATTTGGATCAACTAATGGACATGCATGTACTTCCTGAGTAGTACCCCTGTTTGAGTTGTGCCCTGCTTCAAATTCACTTAACAATTGCAAAGCAGTTTCCCTCATTCCTTCGAAAGTTTGATCTGGTGAATCTAATAGAATACGTTTCAACTCTAACCGAATACTTGCATTTCTTGCACCGGCCACGCATTGACCCATCAGAGCTTGATTTCGTAGGACTTTAAGAGCCTTTGATTCTTTATTAGGGGCCTTCTCTACTAAACGATCATATAAATGAATCAATTCTCGAGAGAATTCGACTCAAGACTCGTGTTCCATTTGCATCCTGTTATAAAATAATAGTTGAAGGGTCTGTAATGTTTCTGTACAACCCAAGTACTTGGGTTGACGTATCAAACCCATTTAAACAAATTTAATAGTACGAATGCCATATCATTGTGTTTTACATCATTCTACTGAAGCGGCGCGCCCCGAGATGGCCGGTGGCCACCACCATCCCGCACCGGACCGACTCCAGAAATATTTAGACAGCAAACTCTTTCTTCTCTCATTCGCTGTCCTCTCAGAATCTAATAGTCATCTCGATTCTCTTTCCTTTCAAAATAAATTTATATCAATCTCAGTTCTAAGTTCTCGGGAACTCTTTCGCTCTGGTGAAAATCAAACAGTCTCAGAAATAAATCAAGTCCGAAACGAGAGTGAAATAAATAAAGTGTCAGTGGAACATATTTATTAAGAAGAAATCATAACGATGACGAAAATATAGCTAGGCTTAACTGGGCTGGGCGACCCGACCTAACTTAACAATGGAAATTAACCGAAGGCCCCGCATCCAAGTGCCTCCTCGATTTTATACGTCTTATTAACCAATTAACCACAATCTTCTAAACCCTAATCATTACGTATCTCATCTCTGACCAATTAAAACACTTTTCTCAAACAGAATCACTACCTCAACGGCTCCGAGGAAGTCAATCAATTCTGAATACAAAAGAGGCACATGCTTTCTACCCTCTCAAGAAAGGCGTGGTTTACAACCCCATAAATATGTCCTGGGACGCCAAATTAGATATTCACAAGAATCTTGAAGTCCCAACATCTATGAATAGATTGCAAAAATATCTTTGTTAATATGAATAGTATCGGAGCTGTCTTCATACCAGTCGGGACACCTGTATGAATTTCATTAATCCTAACAATACGGTCAGGGACCATCTCCAAATAAGTTGAAACACAATAATAACAAATACATAGAACGATCCCCAAATTTCTCTATCACCAGAGGCTGTCCCCTACTGTGTGGAAGAATCTCTATAAGTATCTCATACAGAAAGAAAACAGGGAGAGGTAGAAGAGCAGGAGTGACCAGGCGGAACCGACACTCTCGTACTCTTCCTATAGCTTCTAGACAGACAGATGGGAAGAGGGAATCTCAGCTTGAAGAAAGTAGCTCACTAAGCAGACAGGCTAATGTTTTGAGAGTGAGGACACTGAGGGAGAAAAGACATAAAGAAAACGAACATTGACGAAAGGCTGCCGAATAACGCCCAGGCCCGAATTGGCCTTTGGAACGCTCGTTCTGTTAGTAACAAGTTAGCGTGTATCTGTGATCTGATACTTGATTGCAATCTTGATGCATTAGTAATAACAGAGTCCTGGCTTACAGGTAATCACAGAGAATATTGCTGATCTGAAGTCGACCCTACTTAACTATGGTATCCTGCACTGTCCTCGCAAGGGTTCTAAAGGAGGAGGTATATGTGTCATCCATCGGTCCTCTGCCTGTACATCTGTAAATGACACAAAAGACTTTGCATCTTTTGAGCTCTTGGACTTTAACATTCGTTTCTCGCCCATGTCTGTTCTAAGGGTATATCCATCTACAGACCACCACCATCCTCACAGAACAAACTGATCTACAGTATGTTCACTTCAGAATTTCTCACTCTTTTGGCCATTGATGATACCTGTCCTGACCTAGTCGGAGACTTCAACATCCATGTTGATAATAGCTGTGACAGTCTTGCGAAATCATCCCTAAGCTAATTAAACTTGCTAGGGTTCCAACAACATGTAAAGGAACCTACTCACCGAGCTGGACATACCTTGGATTTGATACTTTCTAGGAAAGTTGATGACATAGTTTCTTGTATCTACCTTTTGCCTGGTTTAACATCCGATCATTCTGCGGTCATCACAACTATAAACACTGAGGGTCCTAAGAATCCAAGGAAACTGGCCACCTACAGGAACCTTCGAAGTATAGATCTCTGCTCTTTCAGGCAAGACAACATGACTTCTTCAATTGCGTCTACACTACCCTCTTGTCCTTCTGAGGCTGTAGACCTGTATAACGATGGTTTGATTCAACTTCTCAACAAGCATGCTCCTGCTGAGAGCAAGGTTATTACAGTTAAGCCGAATGCTCCATGGTAAAATGAAGAGATGAAGGAGGCTAAGAGATGCAGACATCGTTTTCAGAGTTTGATCCCGTTCCAGAAAGGCAAGTGAAATTCCTCATCAAATCGCTTCCTTCAAAATCTTGCAGCTTGGACCCCCTCCCTACTTGGCTGGTAAAGGCGTGCCTTGATGAACTGCTACCTCTCATAACGCATATATTATTAACCTTTCTCTATCATCTGATGTGGTTCCTGAGCCTTTCAAAACGGCTCATGCTGTACCTCTACTGAAGAAACCTGGTCTCGAACGGAATGACTTCAGGAACTAATGGCCCATTGCTAATTTACCATTCCTTAACAAGGTCCTTGAAAGACTTGTTTTGGATCAACTTAGGACTTATCTAGATGAACAGAGGCTGTTTCCACTTAATCAGTATCATGAGTATCGTCACTTTCATTATACTGAAACGGCTCTGGTAAAAGTCCTTAATAATCTACTGCATGCTGTGGACAATGGTCGCGAAGCTATCCTTATTCTTCTGGAATACTCTGCCGCGTTGATACGCTAGATCATCGTGGTCTCCTTCGTCTGGAGTTTGACTACAGTATCACAGGAACTGTTCTCCAATGGATAGAATCCCATTTGGATGGACGCAGTCAGAAGGTGATTGTTAACATGGTTAATGGTTCCTGTTCCAAACCCTTCTCCAACCCTTATGGGGTCTCGCAGGGCTCCGTCGTTGGGCCCCTGATGTATAATTTGTATACCGGTCCTTTGGGAAGAATTATTAGTTCTCACTGCGGTATTCAACATGCAGCCTATGCTGACGATACTCAAATATACCTGATCATGAGTTCATCTGATCGAGAAGATGCCATGCAAAGACTCTGCGCCTGTATCAGTGATGGAAATAAATGGTCGGTAGAAAATAAACTTCAGCTCAATAAACTAACAACTGAAATGCTTCATGTATCATTCATGTTTCGTAATACTGACCGTCTGCCCTGCCTGGATTTAGAATCAGGAAGCATTACTGTTTCGGAAAGTGTTCGAGACTCGGGGTGACAATTGACAACAACCTGACCCTTAACAAATCAAAAACACCTGTCGATGCACTTCATGGGGCGTTAGTAAAACTGGAAAGATAAGGAAATATCTTGATACGTCAGCTACTGAACGATTAGTGCATGCCTTCATTTCTTCTCATTTGGACTATTGCAATGGTCTGCTTTCTGGTCTTCCGCATTCCCACATTGCACCCCTTCAAAGAATACAAAATACTGCCGCTAGACTGGTTACCTGTACTAAAAAGTCAGAAAACATCACCCCTGTCTTACAATCCCTTCACTGGCTCCAGATCCGTGAAATAATCATCTTCAAATTTCTTCTTCTAGTCTGTCACGACCTTGCTCCATCTTACCTTCAAGACCTTGTTTCTCTCCGATCAACATCTGTATCTTCGGCAACTAGACTTCTCCGTTGCGCCACCACTGCCAATCTCCAGCTATCTCCCGAACCCCGTACCAGTACTCGTTATGGCGATCGTGCCTTCTCTTCTCTTGCCCCCAAACTCTGGAACAATCTTCCTATTTATATTCGACAGGCCTCCACCATAGGTCATCGTATCAGTAGTAGTAGCAGTAGTAATAGTAGTAATAGTTGTAAACCATTTTCGTATATACTTGTTCATTTATGTTCTTTTCTCTTTTCTTTCTTCTTTCCATTCTTTTACCTTTCCATGCGCTTAGAAACATGGTATGGTATTAAAGGAGATTTAACCCCAGAATATAAATGTACTTTTGTCCAAAGGTGTAATATATTCTTAATCGTTGGCCTGTATCACTTTAGAAATAAAATATCAGAAAAGGGTTTAAATCAAGACATTCTAACACAAGGTATCATCTGCTAACACTTTCATGGGGCTGCCATTTTCTTGATGATATGGAGTTGTACATGAACCATGGGAAACCGTTCCGGTCAGGAAGATATTTTTAATCCTAGAGCTAAATTGCTTCTCTTCATTACAAAAAATCCCCATATATTATGGAAAATACATAACAGGTGTATACATATATTCTAAAATTTGAAATTTATAGATTTCTTTTTAAATTCTCTGGTTATGCTAAACAGAAATCGATTGGGGGGGGGGGGGGGGGGGAGGGCTTGCCTGGCAGAGCAGAACATGATTTATACAACGCGCATTCTGGCTATTGAAGTCCATTATCTCAAAGCAGGTGAATGCATAGTTTGTCACCATTGACGCTCGGGAAAGTTATCATCCATAAATTTGAATTAATTTCCTCCATCGCGTACGTCATAGTATCGACAAAATAGATTTATCTTTAGTAAGATATTCATTTTCAAAGACAAATATAAAACACATTTTCTTTTTTATAATATATGTATATATCTGTTAAATATTTTAAATCTCAAATGGGATTTTGTATCAGGAAGAAAGACAATTTTGCATTCGGATTAAAAATATCTTTATGCACACATCAAGAAAATGGCAGCCCCCGGGTATCGCTAGCAGACAATAAATTTTGCTGAGAAAATCTTGATTTATACCCATCTTGTATATTTTAATGCAAAACTAAATAGGACAACAAGAAATAATAGATTACATCTTTGAATATAAGCACGTTTATATATTGAGGTTAATTCCACTTTAAGCGCTTTATGAATGTTGTATATTATTATTATTATCATTATTATCATTGTTATTTATTATTATATAGCATTTTGACAAAAATGCGTGCCGCTACACTACCAAAGTGTTATAACTCCTTGATTCAGCATGGTTTACCACGCGAGGCAATGTACTCGTTAAGAGGAAACAATCTTTTATTTAACAAAATTACACAGCTGTTGACAGCTGTTGAGACAGGAAGAAAATCGGAATGGAAATGAATATTAGGCCATCGCACACTTTACGATCCGACTGGTCTATAACCGGTCTGCAACCGAGTGAGAGGAGACGAATCGCAGGGCAGCCACATGCCTCTAAATCGCACATCTTGCTCGTCCGCAACTTGCGCATGCGCTCTTTGCTTTTTGTCATATCGAAACTGCTTTCTGATTGGCTGGAAGTTGGATTGAGCCTACAATTCACTTATAGAGATTCGACGTGTCAAATCCTTACTGTTGACGTTGTCTCTGACTGGTCTGCGACTCACAAGCTGTCAAGAGCTGTGACGTCACATAGCTCCTCAGTCGGATCGTAAGGTGTGCGGTGGCCTTAAAATGTGTGTTGGGGGGGGGGGGGGGAGGGGAATGGAATGGAGAGATTTGAAGACGTTGAATAAGCGTTGTTTCATTCCTTAATGTGTTTAATTGGTTTCTGTATTCACATCACTTCGGTTTTGACAGAAAAGAATATATTTATACTATTGTGACAAATGAAGCTACATTTATATCACTGCAACTGCAAAACATTTGAAAAAAAAAGAGTATGTACACATTGTGATTTGTGATAGAGTGTAGGATTTTGCCAGCTTTGTCTTGATGAAGAGTATCACAGCAAAAAGCACATTCATTTTAACACATGTGTTCAAGTAATTGTACTTTAGAGTGATGACAATGTTGTTAATTAGAAGCTGCAGAATTTTTAATTATTATTTTTTTTACAGGTATCAACATTATTTTAGCATATTTTCATATTTGCCTAAATTCTATAAACGAATTGCATTATGAATCTAACTAATCATTGTAACCTATTTATAGCAAGGTCTACAAACGATTCTTCCAAAGTTATTCCATAGCTCGATAACAACAATTAACGCAGATGTGAAATGATTACTCTTTAAGCGAATAATTGAAAAAATAAGAGGTGAAACATTATTCACATCCTGACGGGGGTTTAGTCAGATTGCTTTGTCATGCTCTTTCGTGGGGACAAGGATGACCTGTAACCTCGATTCGGGGTTCATTTAAGATGTTTACACTAAAATTCATCGGTATCCTGGACGGAAGATAAAATCATCTGGCACACGTGTCGTTTGATACAAGTGGAGCAATTTGAGAACATGCTCCATGCAAAAGGTATTTTCGCCATAAGAAACTTAAAAATTATCCTGACTATCACGGAATATCTATCCAGAACTGTTGATACTTTTAATCTTCGATAAATCAAAAATTCTAATTTAATTCATTTCAGCTTTGTACAGCGCTTATGTAATAAAAACTTGTTTTTCCTTCAAACTAACCAATATCGAAACGAAAATGGATCCAGTATCTTACTGCTTGTTTAAAAGTTTCTGTGGGCCTGTATGACACACGTGAATTTGTAGATTTGAAGATCAGGCTTGTTAAGAAAGGAGTCTACGAGGGATGTACTTTATAATCAAATTATAGATAATACATTATAAGTAACTTTCCATAATTTTTTTTTTCATGTGACAGGTGACCATAAAAACGCCAAAATTGAGCACCATGATAGAGTGTACAGTTTCTTTCCAACCGTTGAACGATTCCCGCAAGTAAAACAAAATGTTTAAAGAATATGAAAGGTATAATTCGGAAACATCTTACGATATTCAGCTTCGCATGTTCAAACTAAATTCATTTTCCCCCCAGATATTATATCGTATAAATTAAAACATCTAGACTCTAAGTTCCTCATAAGTGACGCTCTTTGCTATAATAATTATGAGACTTCATAAGATTGTTTGTTCGCTCTGAGTGGCTCCGACCGCTGCATATTCCTCATCCGCAGTGGTCGTTTCTTCTCCAATCGCTGCGTATTTCTCATCCGCAGCGGTCGTTTCTTCTCCTACCTCTGCGTATTCCGCATCATTCACTGATGCATATGTGTCAGCGTCGTATAAAATGCAGTCAGGTTTTATGACACCTTTAGACTGAGACTTCTCCTTCGGTTGCGTATTTCTACCAGCAGGCTTATTTGGTAGCGCACACATATCATTACGCAATGTTTTTGACTTGCGATTCTCAAAGACCTTTTCATCCTTTGATATGTTACAATTTGTTTGCCTGTCGGCCGCTTCTGATTTCTTTTTATCGTTCTTCCCGTACTGAGAACCCCCCTTTTTGTCCAGAAAATGAACAGGATCTTTGAGAGAAACATCCTTATCTTGCGAAGAACTCGGCATCCTAGAATCATTGGATAGGATATTAAGCAACGATCTCCTCTTTGGTTTTTCTAAGACAGTATCTTTCCATATTGCAGTATCATTAAGTGATTCCTTTTTGCTCGTCTTAGAGCTTTGTTTTGGTTTGTTTATTTGGTCTGGAGGCGAGTGTTGATTACGCGGATGGTTGGATGATTTAAGGAATTCAGACTCAAGGGATTCTCCTTCAGCAGTGTTAGCCGGAGGTAGCGTTAGTTTCTTTAGGTTGAGATTAACAGCATGATTTTTGCTACTAAGCGTTGCACCTTTTGCAGGAGTTGGTAAGGATCCATATTCATCATGTTTATTCCTGCTGTCATCACTGAGTGAACGAACCACTGCTGAAACTCCAGTGGCACCAGAGACCTGATCAATAGATTCCAAGCCACGGTCTAGGGTGCTGGATTCTGACAGATTACGATAACTGTGATTCCGGTTCAGGACTTCATCTCCTGATTTGTCAGATCCAGACTCTATATGTCTTGCTTGTCCGAAAGCGCGAGGTTTCCATTCATCAAACATGCCTCTTTTTCGTTTTCTGCAAAAGCGTACAACCCTGGAAAAAATGAAAAAATGAAATCGGCAATAAGTGCGCCTAATAACATCACAAATTCCGATAATTCCGAACTTTAAGTTGGAGACATAGAGCGAAACTATACCGCCCCCTTTTTTTTTGGGGGGGGGGGGGAGAGCGAAGGTTGGCGGGTGGTTAAGGGAGTTCTTTTCCCCCTTTTTCTTCTTCTTCTTCTTCTTTTTTCTTTCTTTTTCCTTTTTCTTCCCCTTTTCCCTTTTGCCCCTCATTTTTTTCTTATATATCTTAAATATAAACTTCCATTCAATGATATTATGCATATGATAGTACTTTTAAAATGTTATGTTTGACTATTTTTTGATAGTTCAATTCATTGTACAAAAAAAACACAAACACACACACACAAAATGAAATGATTTTGCATGTAATATGATTCTTGCATGTGAATATACATATTTATGTTTTTTTTACCTTGATTAGTTGTGAAGATGTAATTTTGAAAATTGAAATAATAAAAGAATATTAAAAGAAAAAAAAAATTGTTCGCTAATGGAAGAAAAGAAAACCTATTGTCAAATTTGAAGATTTCGGGAGAACGAACGGCTAACTTTGGAAGGCTGCAAGCACTCTGCTATAGGCATGATAGGTGCGCAACTATTTCTTTTTATATTTTGTTTTTAAAATTTTGATTTCTTTTAATAAATCATTATTTTCATTTTAGTTTTAACAAGTCGCTAAATTGAATCGTTACCCCGTCATCAAATTTAGAGATCTAGATAGTAAAGAAAGAATAGTGTTCACTCTTATATATAATTTAATATTTGACTTGGTCACTATCAACTGAAGAAGACTGTTCTTCCAAAGTGAGTCATTTGGACATTCTCAAAAAACACCAAATAGGCAATATTCGAGAATGCTCATACAGCGTAATTATGTACTTACAAGACGATGACAATGATGAGAGACAAAACCACGAAGATCACTGCCACAGCGATGACGATCCGCAACCAAACTGATCAGAGAGAGAGAGAGAGAGAGAGAACAGAAGGTGTCAATTTCAGGAAAGTTATGTGAGATATCCAATAACATGTACTGAGCAAGTTGGTATTAAAAATGTACATAATGAGATAATTAAAGACATTATTAAAAAATGGCTATAAAAATTTCAAGATATTTCATTTTTAAAAGACATCATGAAACGTATATTCTATATTTTCATACGCTTATAGAACATTGTAGAAAAGTGCCGCTGTTCGGAGTAGGAATAACTAAGTTTGAGATTTGTCTTTCTTTTTCATCATTGTCAACAACTGACTGTTTTATTGTAGGCAACTTTAAAACGATTTAAAACAATTATAGCTCGCTATTATTACGTAAAAATAATACCTACAATAAAGCGAAAACAAGTGTAAAATCCTACAGCACAATTTACGCTGAATGGCATTAATGGCCGACGTCTTTCAAGCGAAGTTACTTCAAAGTAGCAAAAAATCAAATCGTTAGACTTTTGTTGCCCCATTAAAATTAGCATGTCCATGATGCTTTCCTGTGTATAAGGTTTGCATGCACCTCGTTTTTGTGACTTTCTTTCATATAGTCCAAACAAACCTGTGGTGTACCTACTCAACGAATCGTCATTGATATTAAACAACACAGCCTGCTACAACAAATTGTCAACGGTACAAGCAATATCTTCTTTTTCATTATGGTCCCATTGTGTTTGCTCTGGCTTGGCATCCCGTTAAAGTATGAACGCACAAAACAGAAGGCCCTGTTAGTTAGTACCAACAACACTTACCTTCACAGCAAATGTTCGTTGGATTCATTTCTGTGTGAATAAACATCAACATATGAATATATTATGCTGCGAATTATTTTCGATCTATATCATTATGGCAGAACATCATATTTCATTGTGAAGTAGCGGGGCTCATTCTTTTCTTTTGTGGGAAGGGGGGGGGGGTACTTTCACCACATTTCCTTAAAACACATTTTGATATCACCGTAGGCAATCTAATTGTAATCGTTCCTAGAAATTACTATTGGCCTTTTTTTCTTTGTATAATGACCATGAATCTTGAGATCACTTTCTTCCGTGAATATGAAATGTTTTTGGTCCGACAGAAGATTACTCAAGTTTTCTCCTGTATCTTTCATTGTGAAACATATAGCGACACTAAGAAAGACACAAAAGTCATATACACACTCAACAAAAACCCGAAATTTGCTCTCTAGACTATAAACAGAAAAGGGCCGTTATAATTGAGGTGACGGACCTCTTTGAAAGGAACATAAACGAAGCCCATCAGAGGAAATGTGACCGTTATGCAGGTCTTATTTCAGTCAGACCCAACTTCGGAAAACCGAGCACAGGTATATACTCCGAAAACGGGGTATGGAGCAAGATGAATATAGAACCCTCATCGTTCAGTGTGAAGCAATGTGTACGACAGGCATGGTGAAAATCTTGCAAAGTCAACCAGTCAAAGATATATCAATTTTTAAAAACAATGCTGCGTGTCAATTATCTTCAGAATCCTTGAATCTTATGAAATGACTTTCAAATGACAAACGTTTGAAATAAATATTTCACCAGGCACCACAAAACCACAAAAAAGTCGCCAGATATGAGTTTTTAGTTAAGGTCTGATTCTGAAAGAGGAGATTCCCAGCTTTAAAATGATATATATAACTCATTAGAAATGGATGTTCCTAACTCACTGTACAAAGAGTAGAATGCACAGTCCCTTAGAATGTTACTTCTGAGAAATACGGGTTTAAAGTTTAGAGTCTATTGAATCACTCTGACTTGCAAGGTGTTGTGTTGAGGAGACAACAGGAGGATTAAAACTCAATGAAAATTTCTATGAAGGGATTATCAGATTTTCCTAAAACTAGGCATATTAATTAGGCATATCCGGTTCATCGTAATGCACAAGTATCAATGCAAGAATTTACTCTGTTTAAAAGTTATGGAGATCAAAATGAGACAAGTATTTAGGGTCGCAAAAAAGAAAAGTAATAAAACAAAATCCAGAGGAGACACACATAAGTCTAATAAAAAAATTTTAAAAAAATGTCAAAAATACCACTTTTAGATTGTTTGGTGCCTCCATAATTGTTAGATTACTTAGACAAAAGTATACTCTTTCAGAAAATACCCAGAACTAAAATTTGACCATGACAACCAAAAACACATTGATTGGGCTCTAACTGAAAATCACACAGTGCGACTTTTTGGTGGTTTTGTGGTGCCTGGTCACATATATCCGCAGCATTATTTTTGAAAAATATATTATCAACAGCAGGTCGACATTGCACGATCTTCCCCATGCCTTTTGTACACATTGTCTCGCACTGAACGATGAGGGCTCTATATTAATCTTGCTCCATACCCCGTTTTCGGAGTATATACCTGTGCTCGGTTTTCCGGAGTTGGGTCTGACTATATTTACGATATCGAAATGGCTGGGTGGAACCCCAACTCATTTGTCTTGAAATTGGATATGGGGTCTTATAACCCCAGAAAACAAAACAACTAAGAAAAGTTTTTATATTGCTATTATGAAAAAATGTAACATGGGGAAGAAATACGTGAACCTTAGAGAAGAAGTTCTGAAAGCGGTCCTCCTGGGATCCTACGTTGTTTTTAAAATCAGATCAGAACCTTCATGACAATCTTTACCAATACCTCGAAATGTAAATTATGACATTTATGAGTGAGTAAACACCTGAATATTATGAATCACGTTATTTGACGCCACGTTCACGTGGTCATTTACGAATGCAATGATTCAACACTGTGACTGGATGTATGCCCATGATGTTCAAACTAAGCATTATATTTATTATCAGAATGTAAATATTATGCCATTCAGTTACATTACCGTACTATATTTGAATAAATATTATTGAATTTTATGTAAATAATTAAGCTCCAATGTATTATATTCTTGCCTAAGGTTACGCATTCTACTCCTTTATTAGTGCTAAAGTGTTATTCCATGAAAGATATCTAATATGAAACTATTTACATGACCGCCTTTCCAATTCTGTGTCCTACTTTCTTCATATCTATCACAATAGGGACTTTTAAAGACACCCCATTGTAATTTTTCGACTTAGAAACATTTATGTACATGTATCAGAGTGATTGACTTCACGTCAATAATCTATTCAATTTACGTGCATTCATACTTCGTCCGCTGTTACAACGATTAATCTTTTTACCTTTTTCTTTGGGTTTAAATAATCATTTATGCCATATCTACCAAAGTAACCAGATTATCAAATTTGCTATAGCACTAGACTCTACATAGACAATATGCCGATTATGAGGGGGGGGGGGGGGGGGGGGGGTGTCACTCTACCGTAGTGACATTTTGTTTTAAACTCGATGTCGACACACAATGCTTCGACATACGTAGTACCCAAAATAACTGATGACTTACCTTTATCTATAGTTATATGTATCATATAATTTTCAATCACTGCAACTATGTTCATACTTATCTCTAACGATATAGAACTCTGGTTCATACTTAAGTAATTGCTCATTTGACATATTTGAAACGTACTGTACGTACGTATTTGTATTTGTTTTTGTTTTTGTTTTTGTTTTTGTTTTTTTATTTGTTTATGACAGCATAACATACTGTTATTACTAATAAGAGAATTGAGTCAGTAATCTCTTGTAAGGGAGCCTCGTGTATGTTTGCCCTAGACCATGACAGATATTAAACTGAAAACTGAACCGCCTTAACACTCATCTTCAGGGGTATGTCTAGCAACAACCCCCCCCCCCCCACCCCATCGGTCAAATTGGTTTATATACTATTAATCCTGTTTTAATGATATCGTCAGGTAACTGACAGTGCGGCCTGGGGAGGAGTTGTTTGGGTGAATTCATTTCCTTGTATATATATATATATAGAGTACAGTTCACAGAATATTCGTAGGCATGGCAGTCATCCTAAGATTATTCAAACTGAATAAAATTGAAGTTTATATGAATGAAGAGAAACAAATAACATACTATTTTCGCCGGTGGTAAATATCCCAAAGGGTGGCATATTGGTCTCAACTTCTGGTTCCAGACCAGGTACGTAAGTAGATCCATTGAATTCAGACACTGGAAAGCGGTTTGTTGTCGTATTATATCCGAGGAAGAGTAAACAGGGCCTATCTGCTGGGCTGCGAAATCTTTCTGTTGTGTTGTAAACTAGATCATATAAAATTGATAAGTTTATTCGATTGAAATAATTTATCACCCATTTGAAAACTTGCAAATGAATATTGCAAGAGAGGAAAAGAGAAGATAAACTTTAAAAACCAAAAGGGGGATTTGTTTGTTTGTGTTCCCTTGTTCCATTCTTTAAAAAAAATGAAATTGGAAATTTGAGATGGAATTTGTTTTGAGGGTAAGAAGGTTTTGTCAATTGAATCAGTGTATTATACATAAAGAACTTTTTTTTTTAAAGATTGAGACATGGGATTGCTCAGCAAAGAATTTTATCAAAGTAAAATTTTTGATATACATAGGCAGAATATTAGACCAAGCTTTTAGAATACCGTCAAAGTTTTAACGTTATGATATATATTTTCGGCCATTTTCAAAATGTCGCCCTCGGGCTAATTCCTTAATTAAAATTCAAAACAAGAGCATTCAAATTCAACAATAGGCAACCAAAATCACGTTTGTGCACGTTTTTCTTTCTTTCTTTCTTTCTTTTTTTTTTTAAAATCCCCTCATTCCAGTTAACATGGGTGCAAATGGTCGGCTGGATGAGCTTCTTTGTGGCATTCAACTAAATTTTTTGGTTCTCAATTTATACTTTGTCTTTAAAAAAATATTCCAAAGATTTTTCTTTCCCCTCTTTTTACCCGTGACTTTCTTCGTCCATTTTTCTTCTTTTCTTTTTTGTTGCAATCTATATATCTTTATCATTTCCAGTTCAAAAAGAAAACATAGGAGTCATTGGAAATTTCGTCTCCTACCTAAATAAATGAATAAATAAAATAAATATAGACGGAACAGGAGAACATGTACACACAAATCAGTAAAAGAAGCTGCTTTAAACTGAACACACTTATTCAAAACTTGATTGGTCATTCCCGAATATTTTAAAGAGTTTCAATGTCATATGAGTATTTCACATACAAGGGAAAGCTAAAATGATTATTCACTAATGACTTCAGTTATTTGCGTATTGTTATTCCATGTTTCTTATTCTACAAATTGTAATTTGATTGGAATTGGAATTCATTTCTGTACTTAAAATTACATACGTGTATTTATCAAAATAAAGAAATGTTAGGTCCTACGACCTTTGTAAGACAAACCTTTTATCTCTAAAGCAGGTATTTCTTCATTACTTACCCTCTCAAAGGCTATTCATACAATAAAACTCAAATTACTATAACACTTTACTTTGTAATTTGTGAAAATGACTTTTGAAATCATATACATTTGTACACTGTTTTACATTCCCATTTTCACTTGGATTTTTATTTTGTATTTGATCCGAATCTGATTTTCTATGGTCATATTTGATATTTGACTTCTGTGATAATATACAGTGCGTCCCATAAGAAAAACGAAACCCTAAAACAAAGGGTTATCGTGACCACACTATGTGCCCTATGACAATAATTACCTATTTTCCATAGACTATAAGTATTATGGTTTTAAATGGTACCTTGATGGCATCCATTCGTAATTGCTTTACCGAGCATCAGCAGTCTTAAAAGGACATGTAAAAACTCAGTTGTGCTGGATTTGGGTAAAACCGCGAAAACGTTAGGATCACATGCGAACATGACCCAAATGTAACATGACCTTTAAAACCCTATGAGAAGACTGTTTTCATCTGTTTCCTTCGATAGATAATGCCCTCATCATGAAATAAAGCGTGGTCAATGTTTTGTCGATGTTGGTGGTAAAGAAAGGGCATGTTTTGTATTTGAAATGATACCTGCAATCGAAATGAAAAGCATTTTTTGTTTGGGGGCCGGGGGTGGGGGATGAATTTTTCCGAACTGTTTCTTTTAAGAACAAAGTAGACAGAAAGGTGATATTTTTAATAAAAATAAAGTAAGTTGCACTTTCCATTGTCGTCAGATAAATGGAAATACAAGGTAGAAACGAAAGGGCACATAAAGCAAAAAAAAAAAAAAAAAAAAAAAAAAAAAAAAAAAACACACAAACAAAACAAGACAAAAAAAAAAAAAGATTATGGCAATTTCCCACCTCAGGAGGGGCACCTTTTCCATCACACGATGGGTACTTTTTCTTCTTTTGAGGGGTATTCACTGATTTAGGAAATTTATGGGGTGTATGCCCCCGCCACCACTGGAAATGGGTATTGACCCTGTGTGTTATGAATTCCTGATTGAACGCATGCCATCACACTAGGGAATTTTACGTACCATATCTCTTAAAGCGGGTATTTTGTTTTAGTAATTTTTGCATGTAATACTAACGTCGTCACGGTTTTACCCAAATCCGGCACACGTAATTTTCAAAATGCTGCTGCTCGGTATTATTAAGCATGTGCGGATGGGTGCCACCAAGGTATCATTTAAAAGCATAATATAACTAGTTTATGGAAAATAGATAATTATTGTCATTAAGCACATAGTGTGGTCACAATAACCCTTTGTTTTAGGGTTTCGTTTTTTCTGGGACGCACTGTATTTCACCAAATTCAATTCTGCTACATTATCATCTTTTTCTGAGTACAGTAATTGTTAATGCTGTTTTTTTTTGTTTTTTTTAAGTATTATGTTAGTGTTATATTAAGATTGATATATATGAATGCGGAAAGTAAGGCCAGACCAAGATTTTGATTAATATGAATGCTCATTTCATTTTAAACGTCCTCATAATTTTATCTATGAATGAAGCAATAGAATTGGTTGTACGGATATTTAAATTGAACGACCGAACTCACAATTTTGATGGCGATTAACCTATTCTGCTCGCGTTAACCTAATATTAATTTGAGTGACTAAATTATTGAATTGACCGGGAAAAACTATAAAACAACTATAAAAAAAATACACACACAAACAAAGAAAATATGAATGAAAAATTATAAGTCACCCTTTATCTTATGTATATTGCCATGATCAGCATGTAGATGCGCAACTTCAGCTGGAGTTGCCTCTTTACTATCTCTTGCCTTTTGTACTTGCATGTACAATTGCAGGCTGTCCCTTTACCTTCCTTCTTACTTTAATCCCTACTGCTACTACCCTTAATGTTTCACCTCTCTATGCTGTATGTGCAGATAGCATCCTCTAAGCCTATCTGTCCATAATCGCCTCTCAGCATGTAACTCAACCCCTACCTCCTCGTGGTATTCACACGATACCTGGGCTTTGCAGCCCAGGGAACTAACAGGGGCTCTCGGTAGAGAAAGATAACTCGATAAAACCTCACGAGGAGTGGGGTGGGGGGGGGGGGGGTGCCCTTCTGAACATCGTTGTATCAGACTGGCAATTTATTGGTCGCTTGCCCAGTCCCTGTGCTTCGGCAGCCAGGTCAAAACTCCTTTGAAAAATTCATCTCACATCCATGAACGAAAACTCAGTGTTATGGCCCCGAGCCCTGGTGGCCGCTACACGGCAGCATAGCGGCAGGGATGCGAAAAATCTGCCGGTCTTAAGCCCACCGCACACTATTCGATCGACTACGATCCGATTTTGGAAATAAATCCCATTAGCATTAAATATAAGCATTTTAAGAAATAAAATCTACCTGATTCATCTTCTGAACAATAACATGAATACTCAAAATAGGAATTTGGTGCGATGTGAGGCTTATATCCGGAATAAGGGTCAAATCAGTTTCAAATCGTAGACAATCGCGCGACTGCTCTGACGTCACTACGATTCGGAGCCGATTTGGCCTTTCTTCCGACTAGAACGCTTGTAATAGGCCGTAGTTTCAATTTTACTATCTGTATGACTATTCAGAACCTCAATCAAAGATATGTTTTGTGTTTAACTGGTTATATCTAATGCTATTATATTTTCTTCCAAAATCGGATCGCAGACCAATCGTATAGTGTGCGGTGGGCTTTACACGTTATGAATAGCGGTCATTATGACTAGCGAGGTTCCCCCCCTCTCCCAAGAGGCATGCATAACTATTTTGCGTATGGACCATTTCAATTTTAGCTTAACACGATCAACTTACTCGTATAGTGTGATCTGGATCCACATATCCTTTGAGGATTGTTATCGCACTTGACGTTGCAGAGGCTGTCATTCACTTTTTGAACATCTGCCAGTGTGTCGCTGCAATAGCAGATTTGCCCTGAGATGGCTGCGTACGTGTAACTACTGCAATGGCACACACACGTGTCCACTCTCTGACTGATGAACGTAATATCTCTTACAAGCACATTCTGCCAGAACACACCGGCGGGGTAGCAACCAACATAGCCCGGCACTGGTGATTAAAAGGTAAAAAAAACAAAGAAAGGACCTTTTATCAGAATGTGTACCCCTGTAGTGCCCACAAATGTAAAAATCAATCACAAATGTAAAAAATAACCACAAATGTAAAAACACTGCACCTGCAAATGTCAAAATAACCACAAATGTTAAAAATGTCAACCACAAATGTAAAAATAACCACAAATGTAAAAAAAAAAAAAAAAAAAAAAAAAATCGCCCACAAATGTAATAATTTCCATTTTTACCACAAATGTCATAAAATGTCAACCGCAAATGTAAAAACTCATTGCTTGTATAATGCACCTATGTAAGATAATTTATTATGGTAAATTGCCACTTGGTCTAATGCCACTTGGTCTAATAGCCAAATGGTCTAACATCATTCGGTTTAACAATAATTCGTCCATCACCAATTTGTCTAACCAATATTTCGTCTAATAACCATTTAGCCTAATAATCAGTTCAGTCACTTCGTCTAATCACACTTCGTCTATAGCCAATTCGTCTAAAATCCATTTGGTCTAATACCCATTTGGTCTAATGATCAGTTCTTCTAATGTTCACTTGGTCCAATATCTATTTCGGCTAAAACCAGTTGGTCTAATAACCAAATGGTCTAATCATCATTTTGTCTGATAGCCATTTTTTCTAAACCCAGTTGGTCTAACACCCACATCGTCTAATCATCACTTCGTCTGATTACCATTTTGTCTAATCATCGTTTGGTCCAATTCTCAGTTCGTCTAATGACCGTTTGGTCTAATGTTCACTTGATCTAATATCCATTTGGTCTAATACTACAGACAAATAGGTTAGCCTGTCATAGTTATATAGGTTATTGCCACTTGGTCTACAGCCATTTGGTCTAATAGGCAATTGGTCTAACATCATTCAGTCTAATATCAGTTGGTCGAATAACCAATTGGTCTAATCATCATTTCGTCCATTTACCTAATTGTCATGTTGGCTAATTACCATTTGGTCTATAGTCAATTCGTCTAATAGCCATTTGGTCTAAAACCTTTTGTCTAATGACCATTTGGTCCATTAGCAATCGGTCTAATTGCCATTTTGTCAAATCATCAAATGGTTTAAACCCAATTGGTCTTATACCCATTGGGTCTACCCATCATTTGGTCCATTTTTCAGTTAGTCTAACCTCAGTTGGTCTATCATCACTTAATCAACACTCATTTAGTCTACTTGCCATTTGATCTAATAGCCGTCTGGTCTAATTACCATTTGGTCTAATCATCGCTTTGTGTAATGACCAACTGGGCTAATTTCTTGTTTTCCCCCTACAATTCTACTCACAGTCAGACCCAACTCCGGAAAACCGAGCACAGGTATATACTCCGAAAACAGGGTATAGAGCAAGATGAATATAGAGCCCTCATCGTTCAATGCGAGACAGTGTGTACAAAAGGCATGGGGAAAATCGTGCAATGTCGACCTGCTGTTCATAACATATTTTTCAAAAATAATGCTGCGGATACATTTATTTTAAATGTTTGTCATTTGAAAGTCATTTCAAAGGAAGAATAATTCAGGGATTTTGAAGATAATTGACATGCAACATTATTTTTTAGAATATATTTATCGTTAGCAGTCTGACTTTGCAAGATTTTCCCTATGCCTTTTGTACATACTGCCTCGCACTGAACGATGAGGGCTCTTTATTCATACGCCGTTTTCGGAGTATATACCTGTGCTCGGTTTTCCGAAGTTGGGTCTGACTGCTCTAGGTGGCTTTGACTAAACAGTCAGGTTTCGGTTCGGCGTACTGGCCGAAATTTTCGAACTTTTTTTTTGGAGTAATTATATGTTAAGTTGTTGTTTTTTTTTTGGGCGGGGGTGGAGTAAAAAAGAGGAGAAAAAGGTAACCTGATGGAGCATGGCATGAATTAAATACATGTGCTTAATTACTCATCTAGTGAATAAATAAATAAATTAATCAATCAATTAATATTTTAGTGAATTTTCAATTGTTGTTTTATTGCACTTTGCTTTTGTTGTGTTGTTTTTTATCCTTTCATTTCGTGGAAACAGGCAGGGGGGGGGGTGATGGGGTTGCAGCCCCTTCACTCTTTTGAGTGGACACATTTCATATAATTCTGTTTAATGATAATGTACAGTGTATGTTTTTAGAAGAGATCACATTTAAAAGTTTATACATTGTAATAATGTAAGGCCGCTCGTTTCGCTCCCTCACAAAATGTTGAAAAGGGTATTGGTACCCAGGCAAGAGGCGTCAGACCCCACTTCCAAAAACGTTCAATTTCCCTGTATTGTGGTACATGTAGTAATAATGATGATAATGAATAGAAACAAAATGACATAATGAGAGAGAGAGATGATATGAGAATGAATATAAAGAGTAATATAAGGAAAGACGGAAGTAAAAATTAATCGAGGAATAACATTACAATAGGGAGGATAAAAAAGTTAAGGGATAGAAGGATAAAGACATAACATAAAGATGGAGAGAGAGACAGAGAGAGAGAGAGAGAGAGAGAAATGGTAGAGGGATAAAGAAAACCATGGCGAAAGATGGAAGAGAAAATTATAAAAAAGGCCAAACAAAAAAAAAAAAAAAAGAAGAAGAATAACATAATGAAATTAGAGATGAAAAGCAAGAAGAAAAGGAAACCAGGGAATAAAGAGCGGAAAACAGAGAGAGAAAGAGAAAGATGATAGATGAAAGAATATAAAGATTAATATAAGAAAAGATGGGAAAATGAAAGGAAAATGAAAGGAAAGAAGCAAAGAAATAACATAACGAAAGATAGAGAAATGATAGAAGGATAAAGATATACAAAAGAGAGGATAGCGAAAGAAATGAAAAGGATAAAAAACAAAATAACACAAGCAAAGTGCATTAAAAGAATAATAAAAAATACACTAAAATATTAATTGATTAATTAATTAATCAATTAATTTATTCACTAGATAATTGATTAAGTACATATAATCAATTCATGCCATTCTCCGTCAAGTCACCTTTTTTCTCCTCTTTTTTACCCCTCCTCCCTCCTCCCTCAAAAAATAACGACAACAACTAAACATAAAATATTCGAAAAATTACCTTTCAATTTAACGTCACAAAAAATGAATATGTATATGTGTCAGGGCAATACCTATAGTCTTGGTTGAATCACAATACATACGGGAATTTCAAATTGGCTGAATCGGTACGGTCACTGCGATGTAGCGGCAGGCAACTTTCCTATTCGTCCCAACACAAAAAATGATTAAAATGTCAATTTTTCAAAAGGACTTATAACAATGTGCTTTCTGCCCTTTAACGTTTAAAGGAACATTCGATCCTTACCCCCCCCCCCCCCAAACTCACCCTTCCGACCCAAATTGGGTCCTGGAAAAGGATTTTGTATAGATTGTCATAGGCTCAGATGTCCCCCCCCCCTCCCCCTTCCCCCCTCCCCCACAAGCCAAGCTCCAGTTACGCCACTGCTTTGGTCCTTGTTTGTATCTGTATTTCAAAAAAAAGATAATAACAGCAAAAAAATCAAGAGCAAAAATGATTTTCGAATACAATTTTCTACGTCTTCTTCCTAGTTATCATTATGATTAACAATGTTATTGTTATCCCCCGTTATAACGTTATCAGTATTACCGTTATTAATTTTCATTGTTAACGTAATTATTATTACTATCATCATTATCAATATTATTACTATACTATTTCCCTTCTAAGTTCTTTATTTCATTGTTTGTGTAATTTAAAGGGCTGCACTTTGTTTGAGGAAATATCACGCTGAGGTTATGACTATAGATTAGGGTATATAATGCATAGTTTGCGAAAGTAGATGTAAGTGACCTTTCCTCATAAAATTACTCATGATTTTAAAATTATTGTCTATTTTTTAAAAGAAGATCATGGAATACATTTTTTTTTAATTCTTACTTTATATACTATTTATGCCATCTAAGTTCTTTATCTGATCGTTTGTGTAATTTATAGGGTTGCACTTTGTATGAGGAAATATCACACTGAGGTTGTTTCAAAAGAGTAGCGTAATGTATAGTTTGCGAAAGTACGTGACTTTTCCTCATGTATAAAATACTCATAATTAAAAAAAAAAATTATTGTGTTTCAAAGGTCACAGGACCTGTGGAGAATTATTCATCCTGTGTATAGACTTACAGTAAGTCTATGGGATTTCTCCTTATACATCTTGGGCTGGGTCTGATTTGAGGGGGGGGGGGGTGTATATTTTAACTTGAAACCTGAATTTAAAAGGCCCCCTGTAACCCAAATGCAACCCAAATGCTAATTTATTGCTGTTGATGCATACAACTAATATGATGTTATTCAAACATCTAGATATGTTTCATAGATTTTAAAATGTTTTTTGAAATATTTTTCACAACCTCCTAAGCTCCACCCCCCCCCCCAAAAAAAGGCTCCAGATCTCATTCCTGCAATGACATCATCTGTCAATCATCAGTCAGTTACACTAACATTCTACAACAGACAGTGAAATGTAACTTCACCCAGGTAATTGTTTTTAAACGTATAAACATTGCATGGATCATGTTAACAATAATCATTGGCTTAGCTAAAGTCCAGCTGTTGGGGGCACTGGCACCATGGGGGGGGGGGGGGGGGTGAGGGACTTGAAACCTAACCCTATTTCATATTCATGAGCATCCGTCATTGTTATTCTCCGTGGACCCGTTTAATGATCTCCCTCAATGCAATGGTCAGAGGGTAGTCCATAGTTGTAGCAAGAGGGCAAACAAATTTGCCCAGTTGGTCATTAGACGAAACGATGATTGGTAATTAGACCAAAGGATATTAGACCAAATGACAATCAGACCAAATGGTTATTATACTGAATGGGTCTAAAATAAATGATGACAGACCAACTAAGGTTAGACTAACTGACAAATAGACCAAATTTTTTCTTTTCTTTTTCTTTTCTTGTATAAACTTGTTTTCTATTCTTAAAGTGCATCGGACATCCAAATTTGCCTATGTGTTATGCGCTATACAAAAATCTTTAATTATTATTATTATTATCATGATGTGTAGAGCATATGGGTATTACACCAATTGGATTTATACCATTTGATGATTAGACAGTTTTAAGACTCTTTAAAGATGAATAGATATTTTTAATGTTTTTAATCAAATGTTATATAAAGTGCTCTTGCCTGGTCAAGCCTTTTCTATCTTTGTGTCAATATTTGTTTAGTGTAATTTCATCTAACTGATTTCTCATGTTATTATTTTAATGTGTTCTACACATAATAATAATAATAATAATAATAATAATAATAATAATAATAATAATAATAATAATTAAACATTTTCTATCTTTGTGTCAATATTTGTTTAGTGTAATTTCATGTAACGGATTTCTCATGTTATTATTTTAATGTTCCTAGGTACGTTTTGATTGTAATTCATGTTTACTTCAGTTGTAAAACTGCCATACATGAAGATTTTTAAAAAATCCATTTATCTCTCTATCCATTTATCTATCTAGACGAAATGGCAATTAAACCAACTGCTAATGGACCAGATGGTTATTAGACCAAACGGTTTTAGACCAAATGGCTATTAGACGAATTGACTATTTTTTTAAAATTTATTTATTCTCCGAAATTCACAATAAAAACAAATAAGCATAGGAACATAAATAGTAAAATATACATAAACATACAAAACGAATATATCATACAAGGTAAAAGAAAAGAAGAACAAAGATAATGAAAATCGGAAGGACACCCAGTTCAGCTATGCCCATGGACACCACTGTTCTTCCATGGGGTCCAAGGTGATTAGTTTATATTTATATAACAGGAACACGTAATTGGATTTTTGAAATAATTAACAGAATTCTTACAGAAATTTCCGAAGAAGAAGAAGGGGAAAAATTAATTAATTAAGGGATGAGGTGAAAAAAAAAGAATCCAGTATCCATTTCAATTTTTACAGATCAGGGAAGAAGGCATTGAGCCTATGTAAGAACACTTTGAGACTACACGGGACCTTAAGATTTGCGGGGAGATTATTAAACTGAGAAGCACCTCTGTATGAGAACGAACGTTTACAATAGTCTGTTTTGGGTTTTGCTAACATTAAGTTTCCGTGGGACCTGAGAGAATAATTGTATTGGCTACTAGTACTTTGGAAAAATGTTTTTAGACCAAATGGTAATTAGACGAAATGACAATTAGACCAAATGGTAATTTGTGATAATGACATTTGTCAATAATTACAGTACTATTGCATATTATAATATAAGATTTCAGGTTTCCAAAGTGAGTTGGAAACCAAAGGTCTTCCATGTACAAATTCATCAAAACAGCAACCAAACTGATGCACAGATTTCATTTGGATGTGAATGCTCATCAAGATCAACATTCAATTGCCTAAAATGAGCATCCGATTTGATTTTTAGGGCAAGCCATCGCATACTTTCATCGTGCATTTTGATAGAATGAGCATTCAAAATGGAACTTTTCCCAATGAGCATTAAAATTCATTGGAGCTTCGGATAGCGAACATTTGGGAATTCGATTTTATCAACAGGCAAGCATATTCGCTATTTAAGAAATGGATTTAACAGTGCATTCCTTCCCTTCAGATTTTCAGATTGTTTTTACAATATAAGATTAGATACAATATGTAAAGTTGTGTTCTTGCAGTGGCATAGTTCAGAAATCATGTAACATAACAAAGTTGATAAACGAACGCAAGCACCGCAGAACGATTTCTGACTATGAAGTGGGATTGCTCGAGCCCCGTTAGCACCCCTCCTATTGGGGGGAGGGGGGGGGGGGAGGGGGTCCTGTGATTATCAAAGACAAAAATAATAAATAACAAAGCTAATGTTAAACTAAAGAAATAAGATTAGACAGAATAAAAAAGACAGACAATATTATGTGACCCGCCACCACAAAAACGACCAATAAGTCGGAAATTTGGGTTTCTCACAGTTTCTCAACACAGTTTGAAAGCTTAGATTCTAAGCTTTAAAATAATATAGAACTTGTCTTGTATGGACCAAGGAAACCCTTGTAAATTGCATTCGAGATTGTCGACGCGTCAGACAGGCTAATGACCAAAACAATAGAGAAAACGGGCTCTATTAAAAGAAGAGTGGCCATTTACGAGTGCCTAATCTGTGTCCTATTGTTTGTCGCACAAACGGTTGAGTCGAAACTCCCTAGCATACACTGTGAAGTACTAATTAGATTGGGTTGAAACTTTCCATACCTTCAAAAAAGATATATTTCTTTGATTCTGTCGATTTTGAATATCAGTTTTTAAGCTATCACAGAAAAGCGATGTGAAGTACAATCCCAGCAAGTTGACACACAGAGTTTGAATGTCCAGTAAAACATAGTCATTTTGAATGAGAGTAAAACATGTATTTCAACATGGTATTTTACCCTGAAATTTTGTCAGATGGTAGACTGATAAATGAACTTTCAGAAAATACAAAAAAACTTAAAATCCAAATTCCCACCCCAAACCACCTTTTTCAGCTGTTTACTCTAAAACTCCAAATGCGACTTATTGGTCGTTTTGTGGTGGAGGGTCACATGATGTGAAAGGCTACTTTGATATTGATGTACACATTTGCAAAATGAAAATTAAGGGTAGTCCAAAAATTCGTTTCTACACCATATCATTAGATGACTTCATCATTTTGCAACAATAAATTACATTTAAAACCATTACCATGCTTAACCCGTTGACTACTGAATTCTCTCATTCTCATAGGTTTAATACAGGAGCCACCCGGTTCGCGTAGGAAGTGGGTTAAATGACGAAAAATTGGAGAAGTTAGATTAAAAAAAAAAAAAAAAGAAGCAAAGCCCGGCTGATTTCTGTAACTTTCTGTACCTGTTTGAAAATGAATTAACATACTGCTAACTTCACTGACAATTAATGAAAAGGTAATTAAAACTGGAGCAAGATTCCGCACCGAAGTCGACGTTAGTGAATTTGAATGACGCTTAGAACTCTTTAAATTGATCGACAATAAAATAATTTGGATGTTCGAAGCACATTTTTGACGCTGGAAAATGACTTTGAACAACTAAAAATTAATATGAACCAAAGAGGTAAACGGGACGAGTATACCGCTTGAATACGAGCGTTTGAAAATGATTTTCAAAGCGAATTTGACCAGGAAACCCTATATTTCACTCCGGCAAAGCACCAACAACCATCATCAGTGCACAATGCATTTCATGTAATAAATCCTATCAAATACGCGCTTGCTACACCACTTTGCACCTGGTGTTACTATGCATTGCATTATCTCAAATATTAAACATAGTTATGGGGACAGTGTTGCAAAATATATTTCTACGATGTATGGAATATTCATGCATATGTCATCACCATGGCCCCCATTTGTAAATCTATAATGATAAAAACAATTGTGACATTGATATAGTGATTAATACAAATGTTTCTTATTGGTATTGATAAGTGGTATAATGTAAACGTCGTAACTGTAAAGGAAAACATAAGAGGAGAAGTATATTAAGTAAGCATGGCTTGCATTTAATAGACCCCTGTTTGAAAAAAAGGAAAACTAGTTACAGTCCTTAAATTAAACGAAAAAAAAGAAGAAGAAGAAGAAGAAAGAAATGCGCTAATTTGTACGACATTAAAAATGTTTTTAAAAAGAGAGGAGAAAAGGGAACAAAAAGAAGGGGGTGTGAACAGTAATGGAGAGAGAGAGAGAGAGAGAGAGAGAGAGATAGACCCCCCCCCAAAAAAAAACAACAATAACAACAATTAAAACAAAAATGTGGTGAAAAAGCAATACGGGGGGTGGGGGAGGCAGGAATAACCAGAAGGAGAGGTGGAGGAATAGAAAGAGAAATTGGGCACGCAGGAGGAAAGAGGCCGTCTAAAGCATTTTGGTTTAAATCTACTCTCTCTTAAAAAAGAGTGAATTTTACTATTTTCACTCCCCTTGGAGTCACGTCAGTGATCACCTGTTTAGGAGTGAATATCGAGTAACTATCGAGTTTCACTCTCTTTTCACTCCATTTTTATTTCCTCAGGGAGTGACGTCAGTGATCACTCGGTTTTATTTTTAGAGAGAGTACGAATATACATTTACGTTTCTTATTTTTTAAAGCTATCCAATATAAAGGACAATTTATATTTACGCTTAAATGTGTTAAATATTGGGGGTGATTTCAACTCCGTGTCAAGTGAGTTCAAAAGTTGGGGTGCAGTATACACGAATGTTTTTTTTTTTGTTGTTGTCTTTTGTTTGTTTGTAAAACAAGCTTTTTTTGTACGTGGAGGGTGTAAGAGATTGGACTGTCTGGTTGGATACCTGTGAATGTCATTGTTTTAAGAAACATTTGTAGTAGAGCCTTTGGAAGGTCATTTCTGTCAGGTTGATGGATAAAATTTCCAAGGTTGTAGAAGTATATATGGTATATTTTTAGGGAATTACATTTAAGGAATAATAAACTGGTGTGTGCCCGGTAACTCTTGTTGAAAATGATTCACATTACTCTTTGGGGGGGGGGGGGGGGGGGGTAAAGATAAAGTCTGTTTAGGTTAGTTTTAATACAGTTACCCCAAGCAGGAATACAATAGTTTCAGAAAGATAAAACAAGAGTACAGTATAATGTATGTACGATCTTCAAAGGGAAAAGATGTTTTAGTTTATTAATGATACCAATATTTATGGATACTTTTTTTAATGAAGGTTATGTACATGCGGTTTCCATGAAAGTATATCATCGATCGTCACACCTAGAAATCTGGTCGTTTCAACTTTGCATATGAAATTTGTGTTCATGATTAAATGCATACAACTAATATTCTGTTATTCAAACATCTGTGCGTATATGTTTCATAGATTAAAAAAAAAAATTGAAAAAAATATTTTCCCGAACCTCCTAAGCTCCACCCTAAAAGAATGCTCCAGATCTCATTCCTGCAATGACATCATCTGTCAGTCATCAGTCACCTACACTAACAATAGACAGTGCAATTTAACTTTTCCCAGCTCAGCACATGCTCACAATAGAATTGCATCCTTTAAACAATACCTCCTCAATATCATTCTTTTCCTGGTGATGCTACAGCATGTCTGACATAGCAACTCCTACACTCTTAAATTGTTGGGTAAATTTAGTTGGTAACTGCTGGCTGGTTAAAAATATTCCCAATTCTGGGCTATTATTAACCAACTGGACATTCGAGTGATGTAACCAATACTGGTCAATAATTTTTACTTAAATATTGGGCATATATTTACCATCAGTATTTGGTAAGTATGGGTTGGGTACTTGTTGCCCTGTAGTTGTGTAATTTTATCACATTCCCTTAGCGTTGTTGGGTAAATTTTGTTGAGCATGCTTGTTTAGAAATTCACTGAACAGTGTGTATGGGTGTGTGTGTGTGTTGTGGGGGAGGGTGTGTGTGAAGGGGATGGGGATTTAACCCAACAGGGGGAAATTAGTTACACGTTGGAAAACATTAATGGGTAATGAATGTTGGTTGTGATGGTGCCCAATCAAATATAAACATATTTCCAGTACTTATTTATTAGGTGATCTGTCAATATGACAGATCACCTCTTATATTCGTCAGAATTTTCTTTCTATTTTTATTTATTTTTATTTTTCTTCCACTTTCTTGTTCCATCGAAATCTCAAAAACTTTTCAGTCAATTTTCATGACATTTCAGTCAGTCATCAGGTCATATATGGTCAAGCTCCAAAATCTTTTTCAAGGTCATCAGGTCATCATGACGTCATCCAGACGCCATTTTGTAAAATCACATTATTGTTCATATCTTCATTACAAGTCATCAAAAACGAACCATATTTGGCACACATAAACTTCAGGTCAAGGGTCAACATCACATGTCGTCAAGACGCGCGCACACGTCATGACGCGCACGTACGCGCGCGTCAAAATTTAGAAATGCTCAAAATCACTTTTTGATCAAAGTAGAGTACGGTTCAGGTCATTTAATGCATTTCAAAATTTTCCGCGCGTACGCGTCCGCGCACGCGTTTTGCGCGTGTGCAGCACGTACGGAAGGTAGAAATGCCGTTTTTTTTTTTGCATGGTATCGATTTCTGATAAAATTTTTGACAATTTCCAATTAGTTTCAGTCATTCTCGACATCTAATAATGCCACACGCGCGCGTCAAACTTTAAAATCCGTGTCACAATGTGACTGGAATTCAGCCTTAGCAATTATTTAGCCAGGGACATACATGCACTTAATAGGAGACATGAATTCTATTAGGACAAGCTAGGGTGCATTCCATGAATAGTGAACAATGTTATTCAGGTGTAATAGGCATTGGTGCTTTAGCTAGGAATGTGTGCATGAGGGTGTGCAAGAGATTCACTGAGCTTGGGTGGAGTCAGTTGCCCACAAGATCTGGTCAAGACAGGACCATGCTGTGCTTGTGAGAGGAGTAGTTTGAAAAAGCTAGGATGCGCTGCAAATTTAGTGGAATCTTCATGTTTCCAGGCATCCAGGCCGGGAGAAGGCTCCTCACAACTCACCTCTAATTAGAAGATTATGTAAGTATTAAAATAATATGATTTTTCTTTTAAATAAATCCTTGATTTTTGTGTTAGTTGTGTAAAGAAAGTCTGACTAATAACATTTCAAGATATTTTCCTCAGAGAAAGAAACAATGTCATTGCAAATATTACATCTATATAATAATAACAATAATAACCTCTTATTTACCCAGGGTAGCCACTTCAGCTTTAAAGAGCTGGTCTTCCAGCGGGCCCTGCATAACATAGTATGTTATTATTACCCTCCTCCACTCTAATATGCCTAGCGCCTGGCTAGAAGGCAGAAGGTCCCATTTTTGTAAGTCTTTGGTATGACTCGGCCGGGTTTGATCCCGCGACCTCCCGTTCATGAGGCGGGCGCTCTAACCGACTGAGCCAACATGTCCGGTATACTGAACTGTTTAGTTTGAATAAATGGATAAGAAGAGGACATACATTTTTATTTAATTTTGTGTGTAATTTTACAAAGAGAATAATCAAATTTCTTGATAAATCATAGAAGAAATCAGTTCAAGTTTTTGGAGGTTTTGTCTTTGAAAATGGAAAATAAGAATAATGTTTATTAATGCATTATTGTTATATGTTCTTGTTTGTTGGAAGAATGCATGTTTATTTGTGATAATCATGATAATTGTATAATTTCATATCAGGATGAAGATAGATTCACTGATTTGTAGAATCAAGATTCAGTTACATTGTAATTTATTTCATTGAAATATATCCAGGAAGGAATAGAGGATCAGTTGTGCATTATGATCTATTTTCAAATCATTTCCATAAAAGAAATTGGAATGAATATTTTGTATCTATAAAAATATGTATATATATTCCTTTAATATAGAGATAGGGATATTAGGCAGTTGCCATGAAATTGTTCTGTTGTGTAATACTTTAACAGCTGTCTACATGGATGAGCTGGGTTCTTGCTCTTGTTCTTGCTCTTCCTCCTCCTTTGATGACGGTTGTTAACTAGTGTGACTACGATCAGAGACATCGAGCCATGGTCTTCAGCATTGTAGCCATCTAGCGACTCAGAGAGATTAGTCTTCTTCATCGCGATAGTCGGCTATTTTGTAGAACGACATGGGCGTGGCATCGTCGTCGTCGCAGTTGTTCATCAGAATATCGCACCCTGGAGTTGATTATGTAAATGATCATTTCACATGTGATATTGATTATTGATACCTATATGGAAGAATGAAATTTGATACAGTAATAAAGATTACATCAATTTAATTTTTAAATTCAATGTGATTATTGTGTAATCTCTTGTTGTGAACAAATTACTACTCAGCAGAATTGTTCTTATCGTCAGACACATCAAATTCAGTGCTTAGATCTGACAATCTGCTCGTGCGTCAATGGGCAATATAATGTAAGAAGTGGTAAAAACATGCCTTTCTAAAATCAGCCATAGCTCGTCAGAAAGCGCGGTTACCCCCGTTTTTTTTTACATATTCTGCAAGCCTATGAGTTGTAGATTTGAATTCATGCATAATTTTGGCCGATCGGACATTCTGACGTCATCATATCAGCAAGTGAACTCAAAATTATGATTTTGAAAAAAATTACGTCATAATTTTTCTATTGATTTGACAGTACTTCAGTCATATTGGGTCGATTTTCTCCCAGCTTTTGATATGTTGTAGCTGAGACAATTCTCTACAAGCTCAGTCAACACCATTATTCATTTTGATGACGTCATCATAGTCAAAAATTGGATTAAACGCGACATGTCAGAATTTTCCCTATTTACGTGTTATGTCTATGTAAGATGAATTTTTCTCATATCATCAAACTACATGGCTTTGTTCTTTGAGCAATATCTCGGTTATTTTTGCTCCGTTTTCTCCAAGATTTTAGTATGTTATAGCTGAGACTATGGGCTATCGTAAGTGTGCCCTCCGTTTTTTGATCAGATGCCGGAATTATGCTCAAATATCCAAGTAAATGTTAAATTGGCTCCTGTACTTTCGCCCCTTTTCTGCTTTACGTGTAAAGTCTATGGGGAAGTTTTTGGTCTAGTGGTCACAGCACTTGCCTCCGGTTCAAACGGCCCAGGTTCGACTCCAGGTAGTGATTTTTCATTTTTTCATTTTTGCATTTTTGTCAGGTAGTCTATGTGGACACATCATTCTATTTATGAAGCTTTGGGAGGAGATTTTTTTTGTTGTGACGTCATCCAGGCGCCAATTTTCCCTATTTACGTGTTATGTCTATGGAAGATGAATTTTTCTCATATCATCAAACTACATGGCTTTGTTCTTTGAGCAATATCTCGGTTGTTTTTGCTCCGTTTTCTCCCAGATTTTAGAATCTTATAGCTGAGACTATGGGATATCGTAAATGTGCCCTCCGTTTTTTGATCAGATGCCGGGATCATGCTAAAATAGTCAAGTGAAAGTTAAATTGGCTGCTGTACTTCTGCCCCTTTTCTGCTTTACGTGTGCAATCTCTCTCCCCCCCCCCCCATTTCTCTCTCTTTCTCTCTCACTCTCCTATCTCTGTGTCTGTCTCGTTCTTTCTCTCTCTCTCTTCTCTCCTTTTTCCTTTACTCCTCTATCACTCTCCTATTTGTCTCTGTCTCCTTCTCTCTTTCTGTGTCTCTTCGCACCCTTTCCTTTACTCATCACTCTCTCTCTCTCTATCTTCTCTCCTTTTTCCTTCACTCCTCTATCACGTTCCTATCTGTCTCTGTCTCCTACTTTGTCTCTGTCTCTTCTCTCCCTTTCCTTTATTCCTCTCTCTCTCTCTCTCTCTCTCTCTCACCTTTCCTCTTTGTCCTTGTTTCTTACCTATCTTTCTCATGCTCCCTCTTGTTTGCATGTCCTCTTTTCTCTTATTCAGCGGGGTGAATGATTACAACGATCCTACTGTTGTCACAATTTCATATGTTCTTTTTAACATTGTCATTTTTAGTTCTTGATCGCTGACCGCTGTTTTCGATATTCCATACCATTCCATTTGATATACCACTTTCAACATTGGCCGCGAATGATTTTTTTTTCAATAAACCATATAAAATAAACAATAACAATCGTGAAAATAAACATTTTTATCACTGTCATCATCATCCTATGATGATGACATAATTTAGTAAGGCATGCTTAGCTGTTGACCTTCTTTTGCATGTTATTTTCCTGGAACATTTCAGTCAACCGTTCTTAGCCAAAACTATATAATCTCTTTTTAGGCCTTGTATAACATTGACAAATGAAATACAAGATTCACAAAAAGGTCTTTATTAAACACGTCTCTTCCTTTCACGAATTTCATAAATCCTTATCTGAAAATATACATTTCTCAAAAAAGGGAGAATCCCATATAAATGATACCAAGCTGATTTCAATCGTATCCCTCCTTTTGGAAAGACCATGATCACAAAAACTTTCAAGAAATCAACTGAACAATTTCAGTACGCTGTCTTACAAATAGAAACCATCTTCGCATCTAGTAATATGTTTTTGTGATGTTCGACCATTTGATTTTGAATTAAATTTTGACTTAAATTTGAATTAGATCCCGCTGATCAGTTGAACCTAATATTCATTCCAACAATTTATTCAGAAATGATACTTAGAGTTTATGATTATTTTCTAATTTATGAAGGCTATTGTTATCCACTCACCTTGTGCACTATCAGCTCCTATGAAATTAATTTGCAAAAGTGTTGTCAACACGAAAAAATCTAACACAATCATGGTCGCAGAGTAAAGAACTTCTGACGTTCGATAAATAAAACTAATTCCTTGTCTAAAGGCAAACACAGAATACCGTCGTCACTATCCCAGTGTGGAGGTATTAGATAAATCTTAGTTTATAATTAAATTGGTATCACAAGACATACAATCACCGACACACTTTCATTTCTGTCATCAACTTCCTTGTCCTTACCAATGGTTTTTTTTTTTTTTTTTATATAATCGTTTGCAGAAATTCTGTATGAAATCATGTACTTGGTACTAAGTAGGTTAACAAAAAAAAAAAAAAAAAAAAATGTAGTTATCTATATAGTTTTACAACAACAGCAAGAAAGAAAGTGGGATACAGTAAGGTTTATGTCGGCGTCTGAAACTGAAACAAATGAATCGCTCTAATCAGCTATAACACAGGCTGCAAAATTAGTCAAATTTCTGCTGCACTTTGATACGCATATCCCTTCTTCAAAGATTAAGTAGTAATGTTAAGACTTATTACAAACGTATGAATTTTGTTCGTAGATGAACTGTCAGACAACATCAGCACTGAATGTATAGTGTTTGGTCCAGGGATGAAATAATGACTTTATCTAGTTTGACAGCTTACGTGTTGATCTAATCCTTATTTTCTTCTACATCCTGTTTTCTGTTTTGTTTTTGTTTTTGTTTTGATGTGTTTTTTATCGTTGGTATGCCTGTGCAGAAATGATAATAATAATAATATATAACATTTATACAGCGCATTATGTTCACAATGTTATTTATTATCATTATGAGAAAGATATGAAGCGGGACATCCCAGGAAAGTGGATGCAGTGAATTTTACAGCTAAGACTTCCGTGGCGAAAGAGGCAATTTTGTAATATTACAGCAGACTTTCAGTTCTAGAGAGACAATACAGTATAAACAATGGGATCATTATGCTTTTTAAAGCAGCCATTAATTTTAATCAATCTGTTTTGTATTCACTCTTAATCAGTCAAATATATACATAAACCTGTTATGTACATGTATGTACACATACACCAGCGAAAGTCGCAAAAATGGAAATGTATGATCATTAGAATTCTTTACTTAAGCCACATTTCAGACGTCTCTCATAAACGCATTACCAGCGCGTTAGCCAGTTTGAAAATTAAGCCAAACCTTTCCAATCGCATATTAACAACAAATTCATTGCAACGTTTAGGCAGACAGAAAGTGTTCTACACTGAATACATGTCTTCTGTCTCACTCTCAGCTAGTACAATGACTAAAAACTTTCAAGGATAAAACAATCCGGTTCATCTCCAAGTCCCAATGCTTCACTGAAATAAGAATTCACGAATTGCACCTGTACCACTCTCTTACAATCAAGCAATTAATTATCTTTTTATTTTTATTCCACAACTTCAGGATAACTACACATGAATAGTGTACTATTTCCCCTCGAGAGTAAAGTCAAGATTCACGAGTGAGTAAGTTAAAGTAATATCAAGGTAAAATGAAACATCCCTCTGTCCTAAGAAATTTCATAGTTAAAATTTTCCCTTTACATGTCTAGCCTTTTAAAATTCGTTGTTAAAGGAATTTAAAAAAAAGAATAACAAAAATATCAGTTATTTGCCCTTTTCTTTGTATTTTACCCATTCTTAACATATATATTTGATTTAAAATCCACGTGTGGGCATATAAAGACACATTTCTTAAAAAGTCATTTCATGCTTTAATCCAACGTTTATTGGTTCCTGTCACGAATTTTCGACACTTCCTAGTACCTTTAGTATGTGATTACGACAAATAGTTATCCTTATATAGCGTTTCCAAGAGAATGCGCAAAAGTTTATAAGTACGTAACAGGCACATTGTCTTGGAAACGCTTTCACTTTACATCTCGTCACAGAGACGTCACAATAAAAAACAACAAAAAAGTTTCAAATTATGATGAGAAGCATATAGTTTAAGAGAAACGCTATAAAACGCAAGGCGTGAATAAACATAAATATTTTATGTTACAAACAATACATACAATATGCAGCCCCACCCCAAAGTTCCATGACAAAAAAAAAAAAAAAAAAAAAAATGAAAAAAAGAAAGAAAGTAAGAAAGAAAAAAAAAGAAAGAATAAAAAGAAAGAATTCCACTTTATATACCTGGCTAGAATTTGTTTTGTTTTGTTTTTGTTTTTTTAACAGTAAACCTAGTAGAACTACGTCTTTTCGAACGTATAAATGACTGAATTCTCTTAGTATCTCCCCTTCCATATACATCTTTTGCCGCACGCAAGATATATCTGTTATCCAAATTTTCTTATTATCATGATTATAGGATGGGAACTTTCCTCTTATACCCAAACTACCCCCTTTACAACAGGCTCTTACAATTTCTTTCGAAATTTCTTTCGAAAGTGAGTGAAGTAAAGATGAGTTACAGCACACTACTCAGGTTCCGAAGTGCTTAGAAAGTAAACTTTCACATGCAAAACAGAAAATCCTTTTACTTTGTCGCTTCGCTCCCTGGTTTAAGACTTAAATAATAATTAAAAATATTAATAAACAGGTATTACATGGGCAGAGAGGAATCGTCCCCCGAAATTTCAAGTCGTAAAAAAAATAATGACGATATAAGCTGCCTATCCCGTAAGATAAAAAAAGTTAAAAATGTTAAGCTCATTACGGTACTTGTGTGCATGAAAGTTATCTAAAATGCAATGTTTCAAACTACAAAACTTCAAATTTTCTGGTTCGGTTGCTACGCGACATCGCAAAATGAAATATTAATTTAGCAAGGGCGTTGGGCTCTGAAATGACAACTTTAATGATACAGCGAAATGTAAAGTCTCCTTATTTGTGAGAGGGGCGGGGATATATACACCCATTTGAAAGGAATTATATATTTGTGTAATAATTTGCTTTAGAAAATAATGCACTTCTTTAATACTGCAGGCTCAGCCCCCTCAATTTTTTGGCTCATTACGCCACTGCTGACAGAGATAGGAAGAAAGTCGGAATGGAAATGAATGGTAGATACTCACTTGGAAATACAAATTGGAGAGCTTTGGAGAAGTTAACAAGTGATAAATAAGCACTGGTTTCATTAATATGTTTAATTGCTGTCCTTGCGGTTTGGGAAGAATAATTATGATTTATTTATATTATTTTGGTTTCATAGAAATTGCAGAAGATTTGAACAAGGGTATAATGTTGCATTCGGTGTAACGTGATAGAGCTTTAGACTACGTTTAAATCAACAACGATTCGTAGCTGTAATTTACTTTCGTTATACCTCTATGGAAACTTTCAAGAACATAGCTAAATCCTTTAATACCTTATTGTATACCTCGTTGAAACCGCATATTAATAGCAATATGTCCCTCTCTAGTCTTTCTAGTCTTAAACCCTTGATATCAGAGCTACCCATGTGTGTATAAACTTTAAAACGATCATAACCTTTGATCAATGACCACTGTATAATACAGAATACTTCGTAACATAAATGTTACAAGAAACTTGGGCCGCGGAACAGGGGGAGGGGGACTGCAGCCCCCCCCCCCCCACTTTTTTGAGTAGACACGTTTCATAAAATCTCTTAAAAATTATCAGCATTATACCCTACAGGTTTCCCAATATTCTAATATTATCGATGTGGTCGGGGGGGGGGGCACCTTCCCCGGGCGGCACCTGAAGGGGGTGCAAAAACGTAAAAAAGAAAAGGAGGAAGGGTAGAAAAAGAAAAAAAAAAAGATTAGAAGTCTTAAGCCCGGCCATTTGAGTCATTTGCTGACGTAAAGACCGCATCATCCAAATCACAGGTTGGTTCAGGGGGTAGTCCCTAACCTCATGAACCAATCACAGGTTGGTTTATGAGGTTAGGGACTACCCCCTGAGGGTGAACGGAACAGTGAGCCAGATGTTCCAAACATAAGTTTCCAGCAGTTCGAGATCATCTGCATATAAGTCATTGAGAAGAAGGAAGCATATGTCAATACTGACATCCTCTGCCCTAGAAAAAATGGACAACACCGTCTTCTTCTCAAGGTAGATACTAGCGCTAGCGGCATATCTTGCCCATACGCACTCTTCGTACGGAAACGACTGGAGAAGTGTCTTACAACTTACCTCAGCAAGGCTAATGGCTTATGGGGAAATACCACTCCCGTGCCTCGGAAGTGTGATATTACAATGACTCGCCGTGGACAGACAAGACATTTTACGTTATAGACGTGAAATGTCCTGCAGTCACTGTTCACGTCTTACTGGAGGATCCAAGCCCAAAGGCACATTGCACGGACTGTCCAGTTTTGTCTATCTCCTAAGAGCCTACCTGGATCAGTTCGATGAGGTGCCCACACCAGGTACCTACCCTAAATGAATTTAACCCCATATTCCAAGGCGCAAAGTACTTCTCACATTTTGATAGTGTAGGTGTAATATAAGTCGATCTTGGTGGCTGCCTACTGCAAGATGGAAAACTTGCTGGCGTTTGCCGCAAAAAGCCTTTCACCAGCCCAAAGCAACAACTCAAACATAGAGCGGGAAACCATCGTCCTGGTCTTTGGTATACAAAGATTCCACACTTATCTCTTTGTGAAGGAATTCACGGTAGAGAGACGGACCGTAAACCGTTAGAGATGATCTGGAAGAAGCTGCTGTCAAGTGCTCCACCGCGACTCCGGCGCCTGCTAATCAAGATTTATCCTGATAAGACTCGGGACGTACCAACTGACCTACAGGTTGACGACCTCAGTACAGACGATGAAACCTATGAGAAACTGATGAACAACCAAAAGAAAATGAAAGAAAATCAAGAAAGACTCGCTGGTCCGGACTTAACACCACTTATGGTAGGACCAAAGGTCGGAATCAGAAGCCAAGACCAATCGTGGATAATGGATATATTCATTATCTATTTTTTCAAGTGGTAACCCATCGTTTCATCATCTCAATTTGACTTTCACTTAACCTTGTCCTTTTGGTAGGCTTTATTTTGCTCTTTTAGCCTAATATTTACTGTTATGTACACTTAAATTGTTTCATTCATTTTGTTCATCATTTTGTTCATCATTTATTTAATTTTTCACTTTCTTTTAATCGTTATTTCAATATTTGTTGTTGTTGTTGTTGTTATTGTTGTTATTTCAACTGACAGAGCCCCTGTGAAAGACCAGCTTTTTTGATTGTTTTTACATGTACATAATTTGCTTTGTGTTATTATATTCAATGTATTTTGATCTGAACAGGCTACTCTGTATAAATATGAGAATTAAATAAATAAATAAATAAAAAAGATGCCAGCCGAGGTGATCAAGATCTGTGACGAACCAAGGTCACACGATGTTCAAACTCCCAATCGAACCAAGCTCAGGACAAATCGATCCCACAATAGGGATATACCAAACCATACGTCTCCATGAACCCATGACCCCCCCCCCCCCCCCGACCAATCATAAAAGCAGAAAATCCAAACCAACATCACTTACCTAATTTTTAGTCATTATGAGTTACTTGTTCAGATATAATTGTGTGTCAAAATTTGACAATAGCCAGCATAGTCATGTTCTTGTTTGTTGACTACAATGTATAACACGCTTATGAAAGCGTTCTTATGTATTCGGTATTCACTCAGGATAAGTTTTAACACATTATGATAGTGTAGGTGTAATATCAGTAGATCTTGTGAACCACAAGGTACGGGGTTCGAATCCCTGGCCCAGCACTAGTGTCTTTTGGCAAGACATTAATCTACATTTGCCACACTAGACCCAGGTGAGGTAAGTCAAGGAATTAATTCCTTGAAATGCCAGAGCGCCGTAACCCATGCTAAAGCCAGGGTAATAATTGTGGAGCGCCAGGAGTGTCAAGTCTGACAGACATGTGCGCTATACAAGAACCCACTATTATTATTATTATTATTATTATTATTATCATTATTATATCTTGAAAAACGAACGGCAAATTTCCTAAAACTATATCTTAAAAATCATGTCGTGCTAAGATGGGTCTTATGCACTGATTGCCATCAAAGAAGTGTTCCTGTTTTATCTTAATTTTTCGAAACACTCAAATAGAGTCACACATATATCTAATTACTGGTATATATAATATTATATATATTAAATACATGTATGTTGAAAGGAAAAATACAAACAGAACAATGTTGAAACATGCCTCATCTAATGTCAAAGTAACAGTTTATGATGAAAATTTAGAAACATGTATTTATGATCTTAGAATTAGATGTTATTAGAGTTTAATAATGTAGATGTATGCATTTAGTAGAACACATAATTATGGAAGACGAAAGAAAGAACAAACACGAATACTGATTCGCACATTTCTTTTCATTAGATGAAAAGATCAGTGTACATTCAAAACATGCATTATATTACAGGTACCTGTCACAAAGCTCTGTAAAATGGTCTATTACAGCACTGGAGCTAGGTTTTATATCATGTTTATGACTTTACTCTGTCTTCGGTTTTTTTTTTCTATAAGAGAAAGAAAAAACATGCCTCAAGAATACTTTCCAAAATATACTACAAAGAGTGCACAAAATTCAGAATGTTAACGATTTACGAATTTGATATAACCACACATATATCCATGCCTATCTTATGATCTAGTAAGGAATAACATGATTACATGTATCAGTTTGAACCAAAGAAAAGGCAACACAAATAAGCGAGAAAATTATTTTTGTTTCTTTCTAATTCCTGCCATTATCATTTTTTTTTAAGAGAAAGGGATGTTGTGATATGATTGCCCATGCGCGCGCTCAAATAAAACATGATTGGATCGGATTCCGTGCGCACGTACGCTTTAAAAAACCCAGAAGTGGGGTTTCAACCATGGTTTAAACCAAACCTCCTTTGTGAATTCGGGCCTATGTGTCTTTGTATTAACTGTATGAGCCAGTAACACAACAGATGTTACAAACAATATAATATAGAAACTTTAAAAGAAGATCTTGTTGCCTTTAACTGGAAAAATAGTATTTATCTCAAAAGATCATGAACATAGCTTATTCTAATGTTTGCATATATTTCGCATACAGTAATAAACATGCGCAAAGAGAAAAGCTGCTAAAAAGCCATTGATATCTTGAGGGATCATGAAATTTATTCGTGTGATAACACAATATTATGTCAAAGTTATTAAATCAAATCACCGTCAGAATCTTGTGGATAAGTACACAGAAAGTATAGAAATGTACTGACCACTATTCAAAAAAATAAATGAAAAAATAAATGCGGAAAAGAACTACTATTGCGATTGGTTACATAATAAATGAATAACAAAAACAATACATAGAATATTATCAATGAATTGTTAGCTGGTAAAAATAGAACAGGTAGAAGTGTTGAGGTGGACAGACATGTCAAGCAAGCACATAAATAATAATAACAAAAAATAATAATATTATAGCTGTTTCTTATATAAACAGCATTATCATTCAACATTGGACAGAATTTAGCTGATGAACCAAACGGAGCTACAACATATGGTGATTATTTGGGGCAGAATACTGAGCATTCTTTATTTTGGAAATCAATATCTGGGGTCGAAGTTAGAAGTCCATTATTGCTACTAGATACCCAAAAAAATCTTATGGTCGCGATAATATTCCAGCAAAAGTAATCAAACACAATGCTCCTTATTTATCACATCCACTTGCATATATTATATGTATGTAACTCGTCATTAGAGACTTGCAAGGTTCCAGATGAAATGAAAATTGCAAAGGTTACTCCCCTCGAGAGAGGATACATGGAAATATACATAGACCCATATCGGTTCTACGTGTCTTAAGTAAAATATTTGAAAAAATAATAAATATCAGATTAATAATTTTTAAAGAAACAAATGATGCATTCTACTTCTACCAGTATGGGTTTCGGAAGAAATATAGTGCCAGATTATCATTAATCAATTTGATAAGTGCAATTTTGAAGCCTATAGATGAGGAGAATCTTGGTGTTTTCATTGATTTTAAGAAAGCCTTTGACACCATTTATAATTCTAGGTAAACTCCCCAAATAGTGCATTCGAGGGTTACCACTTGAATGGTTTCAAAACTATTTTAGTAACAAATTTCAGTTTGTTCAATGTGGTCAAACATTCTCCTAAAACAAAGGAGATGAAAATTTATTACACGGTGGTGGAGAGTTCAAGTTCAAGTTCAAGTTCAAGTTTTATTTCAAATTCCATATAAAAGTACATTTAACAGTGACTGAATACATATGCATACAATGCAAGGGAAAAGGGACATTGAATAAAACTAAGTACATGCAAATCAGAATTTACAGAGAAATCATAATAATTGATGAGGAATTAGGGTATAGCCAAAAAAAGCCAAGTGGCTTGTCGAGTAGGCTACCCAAATGGTAGAAGACAATATTATAAAATTAATAGAAATAGTACCAGATTCATGTAAAATTATTAAAATGTTGAGATATACTAGAATAAAGGATAGATCCCACACAAACCCTATACAATGCAGTTAGACATTAAAAAAATATTAACAATATCAAACTGTCAGCAAATATTTCTTAAGCTTTTATTTTAAAAGATTGAGTGTCTTGCAAGACCAAATTTCAGTTTCAGGAGAAACTATTATGTTTTGAAAGTAATCAGAAATTATCAATCTTTTTATTGAGTACCACTCCACGTAACAAATGTATGATATCCCCAGACAGAGAGAATAGTAAATGAGCATACTCGACATGTGAAAATGGCATTTCTCAACCGTTGCTAAAAATCTAATAATGTATGCTACTATGAGATATCGCAAGTTCATTGAATCATTTCGTCAATTAGAATGCAATTTCCTCTTCAAGAAATTTCATTATTTTATATTTATTGCCATGAAAATGTACCTAAGTCATGCCAATTAGACTTGGTACTGTGTAACTTTATCCTTTTTTTTTTTTCGAGATTACTCCCATAGAAATAAACTCTTGTGAAAAAAAACAACAACAAAACACATTGATATCTCTTATCGAAGCCGTGATCTTCAGTATATACACACACAAACAAAAACTTTCACTTATTACATTTTGTCTAGACGATTCGTTTCACAATTAATCTGACATAATTAAGCCCCTACATGGTACTCATTCAGTGCATGATAGTGACAAAAATTTGCGATTACAGACATCTACTTATTAAGACATTATTTTAGTATATTATGTACCGATTGTATTTAAGACTATAACCATACGATATTTTATATAATAAAGTGAAGAATACTGGTTGATAAAATCAGCATGTGTCTATTATTCTGTTAACACAAACCTTGTGATTTTATTCTGTTACAGCTTCCTGTGGACATTCAGAAAACGTTAATTTTGATGACTATTCACCAATATATACTATATATATATATATTTTTTTTTTACATATTCCATTGTGTGTAATTATATAATTTTGTTAGAGTAGTATTTTTACATAGATGAAAGCATGCTAATAATTGTGTCTTTATATGTCATTGATCCATTCGATTATATATGCCCTGTGTTTTCGGTGTGAAGAAATCATTGTCATGGTGGTTTAGACTTTCGTTAAGCCAAAATACATCAACAAAGGATATGTACTTTATAACGACGTTTCAAACATTCACGTTGTGTTGCTCGCACGATTTGACAACCTCCTACAATGGTTTGTAATCACATCATAATGTCACTTACGATGTAATTTCCTACCGCGTGATCTCCACATATCACGGTTCTCATAGGTCCTTTGAGGAAGAGGAATTGCAACTGTCTTTTCTTCATTTCTCAGGGCACCTTGCTCCAGGACCTGTACTGCATTACCCCTCTGTCTGGGACTCCTGTTCGCGGTATTCTGTGAAAAGTCATTGACTTTCCGATCTGGGAAAGCACTGTCCTGTAAAGCACTATCTCCCTTCAAAAGTTGCGCGTAACCATCGTTATTCGATCTGACGCTCTTCTTTCCTCCGCTGCCTTCGACCTCCTCAACATGTTCTTTAGATCCTGAAGAAGTCGCCGGCCCACTCCTGGTTGTAAAATACGCATACGAATGGATGATGTTACCATCGGCATTCTCGTTGCCGGTGGATGAGCCGTAGGGATCGGGAGGTACCGAGTCATCCGTAGTTGTTGTCCCCGTAATGATACTGGAGTAGGCATGCCCTTGATTTCCTGAGGATGGTGTTGCATCATGCATCGGATTGAGGCCGTTTTCTGCTGACAGATGTGTCAAACCTGACATATGATCGCTGATTGAACTTTGTTCACCAACCTCGAAAGTTCCGGTAGAAGATTCGAGAGTACTGCCACCTATCAAAGTTTGAGTACTTTGACTTACATTTTGAATGGGTACGACTTGTCCGGGGTCTGTAATATTCGTGCTAGCGTTTTCTCTACTTGCAGGTGTACTATTTCTTAATTTGCGACGTGTCACGCAGGATCGCACAGCACTGTGGAAATAAAATGTATATAATTATGGCTGTATATTAATTTCGGATTTAAATCAACAACAACAACAAAAACAAAAATAAAAAATAGGAAGATCAGTTGCATCTACTATTATCATAATATTATGGCAGCGCTAACGACGCTTTTAATCAATGTTATTTAGAATACTGTCAAGGTGCGGGGTGTCAACACAACTCATGCAGCCTCACACCAAGATCAAAGTCATAATCACCATTATCACCAATATTATATTAATATGCATGAGATTCGTAACAGTACACAATATCAATTTGGTGATTAAAGAATTATTACGTTCATTAAGGGTAAATCCCCCCCCCCCCCATCAAGCTTCAAGAACAGAGTTATTTCCAAAAGTATTTCTTAAATAATTGAGATTATCGTGAGATTATCGTGAATGTGTAACCAGGCGATTGGTTCTCTTTAACTTTTAAAATACTAACAGGCTCGAAATGATTCAGTAGAATCTGCATACATTTAATGTATTCTTTTACTACACAATTATAATGTACTTCATATTTTATGTCGAATGATTAATACAACTGATTGCCTCACATCGATAATGATATAGCACACTTACAAACAAAGTATGATGAGAGACAAAATCACGAGTATTACTGCCACATCGATGACGATCCGTAACCAAACTGATGAGATAATAGTACAACGGACGTATTTGTTAAAAGCGTCAAGAACAAATAGCAGTACATATATGTGGTTGTCAATTTCAATTACATATATATATATATATATATATATATATATATATATATATATATATGTATGTGTGTGTGTGTGTGTGTGTGTGTGTGTGCGTGTGTATGTATGTATATTGATCATGTTGCTGTGAATATATGATGTTTTGTAGAACAAATCAACGTCACTGTCTTTTTCATTTCTACATCAGTACACAAATACCTAACGAAAGTGGATATTACTATACATTTCAATGGCAAGAAGTATTCTCTGAAAATGGCACTGACAACTGCTATTCTCCATCCACTAACTTTGTTTGTTCACTGGTTTTATTTCTGTCAATTAATGTGTGATAATACATGTTTTAAGGTAGTTGTTGTGATAAATATGTTTGTTATAACTATTCAATTTTCCATCCACCAAATTATTTTTTCTCATAACAAAATGTGCAAATCAACATAATGTAATCATTGTCAGAAGGATGGGTGGAAGCTGATTTATTGACATTCGCAATAAATTGTTACGGCAATCTATATCTATCACTATCAATTATTTTTCATACAGTTTTTACACCCATCAACAACACTACACAACTGGTAGGTCGTCGATAATCCGCAGTGTCCTAACACGTATATGACCATCCTATTTGGGTCGTCGATAATCCGCAGTGTCCTAACAAGTATATGACCATCCTATTTGTACTGTTTATGTAAGCGAGATTAGATAATCGTAATGGCTTAATTAAATCGATGACACTACACCCAAAATTCTACAGTAGATTTGCCACCATAAGAAATTTGATTGGAATAAAAAAGTTTAGCCCTCTGTCTATAAACATGACATACTCCCAGCTGAATTACTAATTTTCCGATTTCATAGAAGAAACAGTTCAACTTTCCACATATCCCCAGTTCCCCACTCATTTATCCTGAAAATATGCAAAAAAGAATACTAGAATCTTAAAGAGAGAATGGGGGGGGGGGGCACAATCACCCCGTTCCCACTGTTCATGTGCTGGTATGTATGCGTTAGATTATTATTGTGTTTATTTAAGTATTTTGACAACAGGCTATTCCAGGTTTATTACCTTAAAGGGAGTGTCCATGCTGTTATCAAGTTGATTTGAATAAAAGAAGAAAAAAAATAAATGAGAGAAACAGATTAGTGAAAGGTTGGGCAAAATCTTACGAGAAATAAGAAAGTTATACATTCTTGAAGTTGTAATCAATCAAACACAAATTGGCAACTCCGTGACGTACCTTGCGACCTCCTTTCCGATTGGCTCAGTACAAAAAAATCTCCAAATTTTAATTTTCTAAGTTTTTGATGAAGGAATAGATTTGTTTCATACAGGTTTTGTGTAAAAACATAATTATGATCAATGATTATACCTATGGTGCATTTATAATTGAATATTTGTGATCAGGCACCACAAAACTACCCCAAACCACCAAAAAGTCGCACTGCGTGATTTTCAATTATTAGAGCTCAACAAAGGTGTGTTTGGTTTGTATGGTAAAATTTTAGTTTTGGGTATTTTCTGAAAAATATATACTTTTGTCTACGTAATTAAAAAATCTGGAGGTACCAAACAATCTAAAAGTGGTATTTAGGACAGCTTTTAGTAGACCCATGTTTGTCTTCTTTGGGTTTTGTTGTATTAGGTTTCTTTTTTTTACGACCCTGCATTTTGATCTCCTATAACTTTAAAGCAAAGTAAGTTGTTTTATTGACATTTTTTAATGTAATGAACATGATGTGCTTAATTTAATAGTATGCCAAGTTTTAGAACAATTTAATAATTCCTTCATACACATTTCTATTCCTCATTTTTTACTTTTGCACAGTAACTAGCAAAAGTCAGATTGCTTCAATAAACTGCAAACTTATTATTATGCAAACTTATTAACTGCAAACCCTTATTTCTCAAAAGTAACATTATGTGGGACCGGGCATTCTACTCTTTGTACAGTGGGTTAGGAACATCCACTGCTAATGAGTAATATGAACCTCCTCTTTCAGAATCAGACCTTAACTAAACAATTACATCCGGCAACTTTTGGGTGGTTTTGTGGTACCTGCTCACATTTTCTAAGAGAAAATGGAAATCAATGATTTTTGGGGTGCAGGGCAAATGGGAGATGAGCTGACAAGGTACGTCACGGAGTTGCCACTTTCTGCTTGATTGGTGATATCTTCAATTTCATTACTTTCTTATTTCTTATCTTATTTTGCTTAGACCTTCACTGATTTTTTTTTCTGCTTCTTTTAAAATCACCTTATCATCAGGGTGGACTTTCCCTATAAAGCAAATGTATCACTGGTAATAGTGCAGTGAGAAGAGCAATAAGAGGGATTGAAAATTCCCGAGAGCGTAGCCCTAATTGTTCTTAAATACATAATTCGAATATAAAAAGTGTCATACTATTGTCGGAGTTAATATCACAAGAAGGAATATTAACGCTCTGGTCTGACGGCATGTTAGATCTCGACCTATTTAGATTACAGCATGGTGTGGTTTGTAATGTCGTCTTTCCATCAACTACAAGTAGGCTGGGCTTTGGCGACAGCAACGAGTTTTGGAGCCTCCCTGTGTTGTAAACTGGATCATATTTATAAAAATTAAGAAAACAAAGAAGGATACAATTCAAAGAAGTATATCTGCTCGGATATCCGAAAAATCATTTCATAACAAATAATGAATAAGATCTTGTGCCCAGAGGTCATTTTTTCAACTAATGAATTATTACAATTAAAACGAACATTAAAAAAAGAACAAAAATCAAAATATCCAAAGAAGCGCTACCAAACATCCATGTGTAGTATAATTTTAAGGCAACTGGCGTGAAATAAAATTATCCCCTTTGTGAGGTACAAATTAAAAGACTAAAACAGTATCATTCTTACAACATGGGCCAAAAATAATGATAAAATGTTTGAAAATGAATATAATGTGAATTAAATAGTTTAGGAAATAAGCTTACTCGAATAGTATCTGCATGAGCCACATATTTGACAAGGATTGCTGTTACATTTGACGTTGCAGTAGGAGTCATTTGCCTTTGATATTTTTGCCAGATTGTTGCTACAGTAGCATGCTCTTATAGAGATGGCGGCGAATGTATAACCTGTTTTATTGCAATGATATACACAGTCGTCTACACATTCAAGTATAACGTCATTTGTAAAAACATGCTGCCAGGTCTCACCTCCTTCACTGTTAGGGTAGCAACCTACGTAGCCTGGCCCTTGTTAAACGAGAAATAAATTTAATACACATAACAAACAAAATAAGTAGGGATGTCATCAACAGTGCTACAGTTCCCTTACCCCAATTATGACATGTTTAATTCTAGTGTAATGTATATTCATATTAAATCAGATAGATAAAGAGTGATGAAAATAATACTTCGGGCTAAAAAAAAAAAAAAAAAAAAAAAACGAATCGAATCATGTATTTTATGTCATTATCATTAGTGCCATTCTAAGTCACGTGTGTGACAAAAACAAAAAAAAAAAAAAACACCCCCCCCAAAAAAAACAACAGGTAATCAGGCTTTTGAGAGCCCTATGATTTTAATAACCTTCAAAGTGTGTTGGTTATTCCCGTATATACAGCAAAAACAGACATAGGTACATGGATAAAGTAAGAAAAAAGGGTCAATGATAATATCTGTTCTACGTCAGAGGTAAAAAAATGTTCAAGTCTCGTGCGTGACCTCGCACAGAAAACTCAAATTTTTTTCTTTAAATCTCTCTGAATTTTCAAAAGCTTCAATGTTCATATTAATGGTAGGTATATTTCATACTATTTCTTAGAAAATAACAAAGGAACAAAATGTTCATTTTTTCCCCCTCTTGATTATATCCGACATTCAGATTTATATGACAGAAGATGTTCACACAAATTTAAAACAGTCAACATAACATAAAATTGCAAAAGAACAAAAAATGACACTGGGGAAAGTAACTGTTCCAGTAATCCAAAATATCATAAATTATAAACCGAAATACAAAAAGTACTTCCAATAACACATTTCATGATCTTGAATTACAAAAAGAGAAAAACAAAATGTTAAACAAGTGACTTAATAAAAAAAAATAAGAAAAAGAAAGATAATGAAGAAAAAAGGGGGAGGGGAAATAAGAGGAAAAAAAAAAAGAAAAAAAAGAAGGAAGGACATGGAGAAAGAAAAGTGAGGAACTAAATGTAGGAAAGTGTAAAAGTAGAGAAGTATAGGCGTAGCCTGTAGGGAAGGGGGGGGGGGGTTGTCTCATTTGTTTTAATGAAAGTGTTCTAAATTTGAAACTTTGAAACATAGAATAAAAAAACGAAATTCTAACCGTGGGGAGGGGACACCTTCGGTCACTTCGTTCCATTGGCAGCCGTGAGTAAGTTACTGTTTCTTTTTTTTTCTTCTAAGTATGCAACTTTCATGCACAATTTTTTGCACAGAGTTCTTACTTTTTGTAAGGGGGGGGGGGGGCAACCACATCCTCTTACTCTTCGGCCGTGCTATAAGATCTAAGGTTAAGCCCTCCCCCCCAAAAAAAATAAAAAATAAAAAAAAATCCTGTATCCGCCATTGTTTTAAACTCACCAACCATAAGTGAATATTAAATCTTGAGGAAACCTAATATTCGAAAAAAAAATATATATATATAAAAAGGATCTGCACTTCTGCGTATTTCTACACTACACTGAGCGTGTGTGAAAGTTAAACTTTGCGCTGAAATCAGATCAAAACCTCAGTTATAAAGTGTCTTATTCATGACGAACGCACAACAAAAGGTAAATTCAATGTTGATTAGGCTTTTGATTTAACAAATGTAGACACGTAGACTGAGTTTTGAATTCAAAAAGCGCAAAATAAAATTCTCTTTTTAGTATAGGATGCAAAATGACACTGAAATGTCTTTATTTTCTATGTAATAAGATCATTAATGAAATTGAATATTAACATGCTTTGATGATAGGCAAAGGATAAGCTAAGGATAGACGATAGAATGAAGTTTTAATAGCTGCACTAGCGACATAAATCACTCCATTCGTGTAGAACAATGAGGTACCTATGCTCATTCCCCAACCGCTGACCTGACAAGTGACGCAAGCCTTAATAATTATTTGTCATGTCATTCTATCACAATATCCCAAAACAAATATTTTCACAATAATCTTTCAAAAACGATTATCCCTGTTATTATATTTTATACGGGTGTAAGAATTATCTTGGAGAGAGTCGTACTCCAGGAAGTCGTTATCATGTTGCGACGCGTCCTCCGGGGTATTTGTCATCCGGAGGAGACGTCCTCTGGGGAACCTGTCCGGGGGAGATTGTCCTCCGGGGGATTTGTCCTCGGGGAAGCTGTCCTCCGGGGGAGTTGTCCTCCGGAGGAGTAGTCCTCCGGAGGAGTAGTCCTCCGCAGGGGCGGCGCCAGGGTATTTTGATAGGAGCGGCAAGACGACCTAAAGATGACGTCGAATTTTTTCTCCATTAAATAACAGGGGTAATATAGAGTTATATGTTTAAGACCTCTCTTTTTGATACTCCTCTTTCTTCTTTCTTCCCTTTTCTTCCCTTTTCTTCCTCCTTTTCTTCTTTTTTCTTCTTTTTTTTTCACTACGCCCCCTCTACCACCCCCCCCCCCCCCCTGTAGCGACGGCCCTGGTCATCCGGAGGAGCCGTCCTCCGGGGGAGTTGTCAGGAGGGAGTAGTCCCCGGGGGAGTTTTCCTCCGGGGGAGTTGTCCTGATACGTTATATATCATTATAATTAATATTTACTATGATCATTATTATTAATGTTCAGACCAAAGAATTCAAAGTAAACAAATCAACAGTTTTCTTGCTGATATACAAGTATATTCACCTTCAGCTTATTTTATAAACTATTGCTAGAAGCACATTTCCATTGGCCAATTACATTATAAATACACGATAGTTAATTACAATTCGATCATATTTGTATAAGGTTACGCAATAAATTCAGAGGATTATGCAAGAGGTATGCAAGAAGTGAAAACAGAATTATTAGGTCAAGAAACTTAAAATTAAAATACGAAGGAGACTGTACACATGACTTACCCAGTACGCACTTGACCATGTGCACTCAGGTCACGTGTGTGACACAGTTATTTGGGCAATATTTAAAGAACGAGAATCATTTTTGCAATAATATTTAGTGAGATGGAAGACAATACATGTTAGCTTATGAAATGAAAATTAAGGATTATCCAAATTGTAATTTTCAAATAGCATAACTTTTCATGTTTTGGGGTCACGTGTGTGACAGTACAATCCTTTTGTGCATGTTCATTATTACATAGTGGATATAAAACTTTTTTTTTTTCTTCAAGTACTTGCAAAAGGGTTAGGAAGGTTATGATTTCACTATATAGTAGCAACAAATATTAAAACCCATACTGAGAGGATTATTAAGGTTTCAAGGTTTCAAGGTTTCTTTTATTCCCACATGATGTCCTTCAGTGTTTTACATTATAGAAATTGGTATAACATAATATCAGCTAAAATCAATATAAGAAATGTTTACATAAATGGGAAAAAAAATAAGTACAGTAATAACATATAATAAACAACTATACTATCATAATTTCGGTGATATTAGGCGTAATAAAGAAACAAAAGTGGAGGAGTCTATTAAAAAGCACAGCTTGTATTTTATAGACCCTTTGTGAGAAAAAAAATGCTTACAAATGCTCTGAGTTTAAATGGTGAAAAAGGGATGGTTTTGTTACTTTAATTTATGCCAACGGATTGTATGCAAATTAGCATAATTGGATCTTCAATAAACTGATAAAAAAAAAATGCTCCATGTAACTTTAGACATAACTCTTAAATAATATAATATTCAAAAAGAGCAAGAATGAACTTAATTTTTGTCATAAAAGTTTCGGTTTTCAAAGAATGGCCCTTTATCGTTTTTTAAATTTTTATTATACTTTTGCTATACGAGAAAGAAGCAAAATAGAAACACCGTTTATCAATATTCAAAGCTCGAAACTCTACCTCTTGATTGCACCGCCCCTTCATGCAACTTGTCCTGGATAAAATTCATAAGATATTGCTGTTTTGAGAATGAAAAATGAGGGGGGGGGGGGTGGCAATATTGTTGTTTGGACCAGGTGCCGTAATCCCTAGTTACCCCACTACTGATGGTGATCGACAAACCACTATGATAAAGATAAGAATGATCCAATTTCAAGGGCGTATTTAGGGGCACAGTTTTTACGGTAAAAGGGGATGAGAGAGATTCATGATTTCGAAGAAGGAAATTGGTCTTCCCTCATGCAGGAGGAACAGTGTTAATGCTTTTGAGGCTTTCCTCGGTAAATATAATCATATTATTATATCATTAGCACATATTGCAAGCATCTAACAATCACACTTAAGCAATGCTTTGTATTCATGAGACTATGATGAGACATATGATTCAGTTTGCATGCCTTATTTCTGGCAACTTGTCAGTGCTCTTGGGGGATCACTTATATCATTTTCAACCTTCCTGTATTGTATTTATTTCTTCTTCTTTATAATTCTACATGCATGTACTTTGGTTTGCTGAATATAATAGTAATAATGATAATAACATATTATATTTCATGAACATTGAATTCCCATCAGAGTCAATCTGAGCGAATGAGCAGTTTTTACACATTAGTTATTAGGCTGACTTTATATATTCTAATTTGAATAAGTTGGATGCTCATTCCCTCGGTGTTAACCTTTAATATTTTACAAATTAATTTTTTGGTAAATTTTGAATTAATGTCAAATATATTAATTTTGGGGGAAAATATATGCTTTTAATCTGCCTAAAACGCACTTAGCCCATCCCATATAAATCCCTTTGAACAAATAATCTGGAAAATTGAAACACCAATGCACACACGATTTTTAAAACATGTTTAACATGCCCCTTGCTAAACCAAAGTCGAATCTGTTTTTCCTGGTGGATTATCATATGCATTATCTTTTCAAGAAAGAGGAAGTACACTTTCAAACGTATTTCCACTTTCTAACAGAACGCATACAAGTTTTGGTTTTGATATCAGTTTGATTTCCCACATTTTTTTTAGTGGAGCTTCATATTCAATATCCAACAAAGGATTCTGAAATAATAACAGTAGTGATGATTCACTCACCTTTTAGACTATCAGCTCCAATAGGGTCTGATTGCAGAAGTGCCGTAATCACGAAATATCCCAGAGCAATCATGGTCGTAGAATAAGGACTTCGTTATGGGTTAAACATATATCATGAATTGAAAGTTGTTTTTAAATTACCCTCGATGATAACTCTCAAAAAGACATTAGTAATACCACAACAATTAGGAAGGTAGAAGGTGGGATACAGAATTTTTTATGTCAAACAATGGCGTCTGAAACCGAAACAAATGACTCTAAATAGCTGAACTGACATAGTAAAATGGCTGCAATTTGACAAACAAATCCTCTCTTCAGATAATGGGTAGTGATGTTGAACTCATTAATTATGAACGCATGCATTCTATCTGTAGGGGAACTGTCAGACATTACTAATGGTCCGTTTTAAATCTAGTGAGGATTTTTGGAAACATACATTTTCAGAAAGATAATGTCATGACTAAAACTATACACGTTGTTTTCAAGTAGTGAAATAGGTCTAAAGTTATTTTACTGTTATTTTTAGTATGTTGATTTTGGTAAAATTTATGATTTTTAATCATTAATAAAAATGATCTTAATTTCAATAGCGAAATGAAATCCTATTGTTTGTATATAAATGATATTAGAGATGATTTTCGTGAAAGAATAATGCAGAAAAATATATGATTATAGCAAACATTGGCTTTAATTCATATTTTATTTAATACGCCCTCTACGATAATAATGAAACATTGTCTTCTGCTATATGACTGTTTCGACAGTATTATATACTTACATAATATTGCATATCATCGAAAAATAATGGATCAGTGACATAGTATTAGTAATATTGAATAATATGATACAATACAATACAATATAATATAACATAACATATTATATTCCACACACTTAGAATCTCGCTGTTAGATAGGTCAAAAGGTAATCACGTGATAAAACGTAATTTTTCCCTTCAATCACCCGAGAAGAAAAGTTCGTGACCTTGTCGGACATAGTACTTATGTGTTTCGTTGATCACTTCAGTCCACATAGACAGTCAGATTAAACTCCAGAAAACCGAACACAGGTATATACTCCGAAAACGGCGTATGGAGCAAGATGAACATAGAGCCCCCATCGTTCAGTGCGAGACAGTGTGTACAAACGGCATGTGGCAAATCGTGCAATGTCGACTTGCTCTTAATAGTATATTTTTCTACAATAATACTGTGGATATATTTATTTCAAATCTTTGTCATTTAAAAGTGATTTCATTATGACGAATTATGCAAGGATTTTGAAGATATTTGACACGCAGCATTATTCATTTTTTTAAAATACATAACTCGCTGGTAGATTGACTTTGCAAGATTTTCTCCATGCCTTTTGTAAACACTGCCTCTCACTGAACGATGAGGGCTCTATATTCATAAGCCGTTTTCGGAGTATATACCTGTGCTCGGTTTTCCGAAGTTGGGTCTGACTGATAGAGTCACAATGCGATATCAATATTTTGGGTACGCGCGAAATGGAGGTTTGTGACCTTTACTAAAGGTCGGGATGAAAAGTGCATGATCTGTAAGAATAGCTCCATTAGCGAACTAAAATAAGCTTAAATAAAACACATGTGCGCACGCAGGAGGGGGTTTATGTAATGGTTTAACCTTCTTTTGTGAATTCGGGAAGTAGACAATAATTGTCGTTCTCGTACCAGTTAAATGTTTCAGATGTGGAATATAAAGCAAATAAACACCTTTTGGTTTCAGGCGATGAGACGTACTATCACTTCCTCGGCGATCTAAATGGATACGCTATCTTTCCTCAACTTCGTTTCTAGTTATTAAAAGGAATCACTATAAAAGTGAAGTGCAACACGATCGTTATCCGCTATAAACTGACATAAACATAAACTGACAATTCTCTTCTTCACATTTTTTCCCCCTCAGTATTTAGTTTTATTACCAGCTTACTCTTCCCCACTTTATTTCTATTTAGTTGGCTGCTTATCTCTCGGGCACCGGTGCTATGTGTGCCTGTTTTCCCATTGGTGTATAAAAACAAAACATATATATATATATATATATAATGTAAGAAATCAATTGAATTGAGTGAGAGAAATAATTTGCGTAGCTAAATTCATTGTTCCTCCTTACTGACTTCCTTTTTGTGGAAATAACTGCAGGGTTTGCAAAAACTGTCTCCGCCGGGAGTCGAACCCGGGTCTTTGGCACTGTACGCCAAACGCCTTAACCACTAGACCACGGAGGCAGGTTGAGTGGTATTCGACTACACCAGGTACAAACACCGACAGGCAGCCCTTGCAACCCTTCGCAGTTAATTTATTCCTTTTCTTTGAGGGACAGGGGAGTACTGAACAATGAAAAGCCGCATGCCTAGCTAGATCCATGGCGGATTCATGTATTAGAATTAATTAATTATTTACAATGTGTGAGAAATATATATATATATATATAATTTTATTGGCTAGATAGTTTAGCTTATGAGTCGTACAGCCTGTTTCACCCGAAGGTTCATCAGCGACTGAACAGTATTACAATCTTTACAAGAGAGCAAGACAAGATGATAGAAACATGTTCAGTGAAGTAAGAGAAGTACAATAAATGATTGATAACAAAACAGGTATTACAAGTACTACTGAATGGGATTACAGGGCATTAGGATTGCACAGTGACTGCCCGTTCAACTATGGGGGTAAGGGTGGAATAAGGGTAAATATTGGGAGGGGGGGGGGGGTTCATCCATATCCAGAAAGGAGGAATTTTTTCTGATGTCTACATGTAGATGTGAGTTCAGATCTTGAGTTCAATGTGTTATGCTTGTTTGCTGTGATGATGAAGTATTTCTCCCATAGGCAGAGATTGCAGCGTTTTGTTCTCGGTGAGTAGGGCTGTGCGTGGCGAAGTATGTTCCAGGTTATTGTGTATGGTGTGCCTTCATCTTTAAGTTTCCAGATGTGTTTGCTGAGCTCAGTGCTGCGTTTCTTTTCTTTGTCTTTGAAGGAAGCTTTATGTCCGGCGTGTCTGGTTTTGAATGTGGTGGCTGTCAGTCCTATGTAGTATTTTTCGTCCTGAGGAGTGGAGACCTTGGCTTGGTAGATGACGTTTTTTGTTGTGCATTTTCCTGGTAGAGGGCAGTCTTCTTTTTTTCGGCAATTGCACTTTTCCGTTTCTTGGTTGCGTTTCGAGTTGGTTACTTTGTTGTTATGTGCTTTTATAATGGCTCCCATATTATCCATGCAACTGTAGCTCATCTTGATGGTGCTTCTGTTGCAGATTTTATGGAGTTCGTGTTCCTTGGGGAAATGTTGGTCGACCAGGGTCAGGAACTTTCTGCCGATGTTTGTGTTCACATTTTTGCTGTAGGGTGGGTTAAACCATGTTATTGTTCGTTGTCTCCTCTTCCGCTGTGTCTTCGTTTCTTGGTTGTTCTTAGGGTTGTAGGTGAGGGTCACTCCGTGTCCGGCTTCCTGCAGGGCCTTTTCGTACTCTGGTTTGGCATTGCAGAATACTTCGGCGTTGCTGGAGATGTTTGACAGGCGGGTTTGTATGGATTGGGGTATTCGCTTTGTTATGGTTGATGGGTGGTTTGATTCGGTGTGTACATACTGGTGGGTGTTTCCTGGTTTGGAGTATGGCCTGTATTCCATTCTTGCCAGGTCGAATGTGACATCCAGGAAGTCAGTGACCGTTGAGTTTGCTGTGGCAGTTATCTGTAGCCCGAGCTGGTGGAACTTGTCACAGAGTCTTTTCTTGATACGCTCGGCTATTGCTGGTGGCTTGCTGATCAATGCTAACCCGTCGTCTCTGTACAGGCCAATGTTCTCCTTGGGTATGAGGTCGCTTATCTCAGCCAAGATAAAGATCCCTACTAGCTGGCATGTTTCTGCACCATCATATGAGCCCATGGTGACGTCAAACAAGTCCGGCGAGTTGGATTTCTGCCATGGTGTGTCGTTGTGAAACAGTAGAGTGTTTTTGGCCTGGATGATGATGTCCTTCTCTGCTGGGGTTATTCTTGTGTATCTTCCTGCGAACTTTCTGGATATGGATGAACCCCCCTCCCAATATTTACCCTTATTCCACCCTTACCCTCATAGTTGAACGGGCAGTCACTGTGCAATCCTAATGCCCTGTAATCCCATTCAGTAGTACTTGTAATACCTGTTTTGTTATCAATCATTTATTGTACTTCTCTTACTTCACTGAACATGTTTCTATCATCTTGTCTTGCTCTCTTGTAAAGATTGTAATACTGGTCAGTCGCTGATGAACCTTCGGGTGAAACAGGCTGTACGACGCATAAGCTAAACTATCTAGCCAATAAAATTATACACAGCTCCTCCAGTTGAGCACTTTTAGAAACTGTAGTGTATTGTACATTACTGTACATTACTTATATATATATATATATATATATATATATATATATATATATATATATATATATAAATATATATATATATATATATATATATATATATATTCATCTCAGTTTTCTCTGTCATTGCATTCTGACGTTATGTTTGTATTAGAACCAGCCTGTATCGCGTTCATCTCACTAGAACGACAACCTATGAGACCGATAGCCCACGATAAATGAGAAACAAAGAAGTAGGCCTAAACAGCTAAATAAAAGGGGGAAATTTTGGAATAATATTTTTTTTTTTTTTTTTCAGATATCACTTAAATTCAAACATCTAAACTCTAAGCTGCTCATATTGACGCTCTTTGCTATGATATTATGAGACTTCACAAGATTGTTTGTGCTTTTGTTTCATTTGACCATGGTGATATTCTCGTAATGTCCGCTGTGAGTGGTTCCGACAATTGCTTCTCCAACTGCTGCGTATTCCTCATCCGCAGCGATCGTTCCTTCTCCTACCGCTGCGTATTCCTTATCTACAGCGGTCGTTTCTTCTCCTATCGCTGCGTATTCCTTATCTACAGCGGTCGTTTCTTTTCCTATCGCCGCGTATTCCTTATCCGCAGCGATTGTTTCTTCTCCTACCGCTGCGTATTCCGCATCATTCACTGATGCATATGTGTCAGCAATGTATGAAATACAGTCAGGTTTCATGACACCTCCGCTTTTATCCCAGCCGAAATGTCCATTGTTACCCCATTCTCCTATAGCTGCGTATTCCGCATCCGCAGCGGTCGTTTCATCTCCTACCGCTGCGTATTCCTCATTTGCAGCGGTCGTTTCTTCTCCTACCGCTGCGTATTCCGCATCCGCAACAGTCGTTTCTTCTCCTACCACTGCGTATTCCGAATCCGCAGCGGTCGTTTCATCTCCTACCGCTGTGTATTCCTCATTTGCAGCGGTCGTTTCTTCTCCTACCGCTGCGTATTCCGCATCCGCAACGGTCGTTTCTTCTCCTACCACTGCGTATTCCGAATCCGCAGCGGTCATTTCTTGTCCTACAGGTGGGTATTCCGCATCCGCAGTGCTCGTTTCTTGTCCTACAGGTGGGTATTCCGCATCCGCAGTGCTCGTTTCTTGTCCTACCGGTGGGTATTCCTCATCTGCAGCGGTCGTTTCTTCTTCTACCACTGCGTATTCCGCATCATTCACTGATGCATATGCGTCAGCATAGTCTAAAATACAGTCAGGTTTCATGACACTTCCGCTTTTATCCCAGCCGAAATGTCCATCGTTACCCCCTTGGCGACCCAACTTGTCATAGGTAGCGTCTTGCAAAGGTGGTTGGAGCCCCAAATATTCTTCCAGCGACGTGGTATCCACTCTCAGCTTCGACTTTTCACTCCCGCTCGCACCAGGTTTGAAGGGTCTGTTCAGCCTACCATACCCATCCTGAAGTTCAATCTCACCGGATTTGGCTCCCTTAGTAGAACTGGACTCAGATTGTTCCTTCGGCTGCTTATTTCTAAAAGCAGGCTTATTTGGTAGCGCATAGATATCATAAGGCAACGTTTTGGCCTTGCGATTCGCAAAGACCCTTTCGTCCATTGATATGTCACACCTGTCGGTCGCTTCTATTTTTTTTTTACCTTTCTTCTCGTACCGAGAAGTCCCCTTTTTGTCCAGAAGATGTACAATATCTTTCGGTGAAACATCCTCCTCTTGTGAAGACCGTGGGGAACTCGGCATTGTACAATCTTTGAACAAGATATTAAAAAACGGTCTTCGCTTTGGTTTGTCTAAAACAGTATCTTTCCCTTTAGCAGTATCCTCACGGGATTCCTTTTTTCTCCTCTTAGACATTTGTCTTGGATTTTTCTTGGGGTCTGGAGGCAAGGGTTGATTAGGCGGAGTGTTAGCTGATTTAAGGAAATCAGGCTCATGGGACTCTCCTTCCGTGTTACCCGGAGTTGGCGTTTCTGCAGGACGTGGCCCGTACGATTGTTTATTTAGGTTGAAAGTGACAGCACGAGGATTTTTGTTACTAAGCGATGCACCTTTCGCAGGAGTTGGTAGCGATCCATATTCATCATGTCTATTCCTACTATCATCACTGAGTGAGCGAACCACTGCTGAACCTCCAGAGGCGCCAGAGACCTGTTCGATAGATTCCAAGCCACGGTCTAGGGTGCTGGATCCTGACAGATTACGATAACTGTGATTCCGGTTCAGGACTTCATCTCCTGATCTGTCAGATCCGGACTCTATACGTCTTGCTTGTCCGAAAGGTTTCCATTCATCAACCATGCCTCTTTGTCGTTTTCTGCAAAAGCGTACAACCCTGCAAAAAGGAAAAAAAAATGAAATCGGTCACAACATGCAATATGATCTAATGAAAGAAAATAATGTTCATTGTCAAATTAGAAGATTTCTGGTGAATAAACGGTGGCTTTGGAAGGCTACAAGCATTTTGATATAGGTACGCAACAAACATTGTTGAAATTTTTATTCTTTATGTTTTATTATATTTCATAAATCATTATTTTTTCTCTTTCATGTAGTTTTAACAGGTCTTTGAATGTACCCCGCCATCAAAATTTAGAGATCCAGATAACAGGGGCGTAGATAGCGCCGAGGGGGGGGGGGGGGGACGGGGGTATGCATCCCCCTAACTTTTCAGGTGGGAAAGATGGTGTGTACAAACATCCCACCAGGTTTCACCCCCCCCCCCAAAAAAAAAAAACAAAACAAAAAAAAAAAAAAAGTGGCGGAAAATATACATTTCGATTATATGTTGTAGATAAATATAATTTGATATATTATATTTAGTTATATTATTCATTATTCAAATTTATATTCTTTATTTCAATATAGATATTATTTATTTCTTTACAATATTGTAGATTTATATGAATTTATAAATATTTATCTACAATCCTGAAGTTCCTTCTGATTTTTCCCAATATACTTTACACTACTAGAAAACTGAAACCATCTACTTCAAATTTTAAAACATGGGTGTTGATCTGGGAGGGATATGGAGGTACAATAATAATAAACAAAACAAACAAAAAATGAAGGGGGGGGGGTGGCCTGTGTTACCATCCCCAGTATATTTTGAGGCTTTTTTTTTTTTTCAAAGCCATAATGCAGAAAAATTATTTAGATTAAAAGTACATGTAATTTTTCTTGATTTAGAGGGTTCAGTCGGTAACTTTCCTTTATAATGCAATTTTGCAACACTCATGTTATTATCAGCACTAACAATTTTCAAAATTGAAATGAAAACATTGTTACAGGGATCGAATGTGGTGGGGAGAGGGGGAATACATCACCCCCAATATTTATCGAGGATGATGACCTGTGTCATCATCACCCAACTATACAAAGAAGAATGATGCAATGACAATCATAACAGGTAAAAGTCAGAAGGACCGCTCCGGGGTTGCATGTGGGCACAGTGCCCCTACTTTTCCCTTTAAAGGGTACTTGAGGCCTGAAAAAATAATTTGTGTATAAGTTAGTTTACACAAAATCAAACCCAGAAAACTTAACACGACATTCAAATGTGACAGCATACAGGAGATATTGATTTTCGAAAATAAAATACCCTAAAAAATTAATATAAACAAGACTTGAGCAAAGACTAGTCGATCGATCACGATAGCTTACCTAACGATATATCTATTCAGGAACGTCTTCACTTTCAATTTTCGATTCGATAAATGTATATTGCGACTTAGTTCTAATTTATTTGTTTTTCATTTGGTCTGTAGATTCTTTGTAATTAATGCGCCGAACCAAATTTTCTATTCGATATAAACATTTTGCGTTGTATACTTCATTCATTTCATATTCTATTTGTGTTGTATATTATCCCTAAGTTAAGCGCCAAATCAATTTGCGATTCGATATATGTATTTTGCGTCTTGTTGTTTCATTTGGTCAGTAGATGTTTTGTAATTTAAGCGCCGAACCAATTTATATTCGACATAAACAATACTTCATCGATTTCATGTTTTATTTGGGTCGTAGACTCTCCATATACGCGCCAACTTCTAATTTTCATTTCGATAAAAACATTTTGCGCTGTATACATCATTCATTTCATATTTCATTTGGGTTGTATATTATCCCTAAGTTACGCGCCAAATCAATTTTCGATTCGATAAATGTATTTTGCTTCTTAGTGCTAATTTATTTGTTGTTTCATTTGGTCAGTAGATTCTTTGTAATTTATGCGCCAAACCAATTTTATATGCGACATAAACGTTTTGAGCTGAATACTTGATTCATTTATTGTTTTATTTGGGTTGTAGATTCTCCATAAATTACGCGCCAAGCCGCCAACTTATAATTTTCATTTCGATAAAAACATTTTGCGTTGTATACATCATTCATTTTATGTTTTATTTGGGTTGTATATTATCCCTAAGTTACGCGCCAAATCAATTTCGATTCGATAAAATTATGTATTTTGCGTCTTAGTTTTAATTTATTAGTTGTTTCATTTGGTCAGTAGATTCTTTGTAATTTATGCGCCGACTCAATTTTCTATTCGATATAAACATTTTGCGTTGTATACTCCCCAATATAGGATAAAGTGTATAAAACAGCATTGGCAAAAGTTCAACATTTGAAAGGAATCTCAACTTCCGGTCACCTTGCTGAATTTCTCGGCTATTTCTTAAAGGGTTTCGTTAGTTTTGCTCCCGATTGTAGAAGTGAGTGAATAGAAAACACTTTATCAATGTTTAAAATTCGAGCTTCTCTACCGCTTAATTGCGGTGTCAATTGCGAAATGGGTAAAATGCACAAGAAATTGCGTCTTTTAGGGTTAAAAATGAAAAATTTTGCCGCTCGGTCGCTTTGCTCCCTCGCTTGTACAATAACTTAGATAAGTTTTGGCACTCGGGGGGGGGGGGGGGGTAACTTAATTGTTTGTCCCTTGCGCCATAATCCCTAGATACGCCACTGCATGTCCACGTCATGCTTTCCTGTGTATGAGGTTTGCCCCTTGTTTATGTGACTTTTTTTCAGATGGTCCAAATAAGCCTGTGGTATACCTACTCAGCGAATCGTCACTGATATTAGGCAACACAGCCTGCTAAAATACAATATTGTCAACGGTACAAGAAATAGCTTCTTTTTATTATGATTCCAGTGAATTTGCCTGGGCTTGGCATCCCGCCGTTAAAGTATGAACGCAAAAAAGCAGAAGGCCCTGTTAGTTGGTACCAACAACACTTACCTTCACCTTTGCAACACCTTCCTTCACAGCAAATGTTCGTTGCATGCATTTCTGTGTATAAACATCAACATATGAACAGGTTATGCTGTAGATGTCTTCTGTAATGTTATGGCAGATCATTATATTTCATTGAACACTAATGGTGTAGCGGGGTTCCATCCATTTATTTTTGAGGGGGCGATCTTAATGGGTGGGCGAAATACGAATAAACAAAGCCATCGATTAGGGGAGAGTGGAGAGTATGGGAGAAAATTCTATGTTTTTGTTTCGTTTTGATTTTCCCTTTCCCTTTCCCTCCCTGCCTTTTTATCTCTCTCTTCCCTCCCCAACTTTCTTATTTTTTGGCTCTTCGATTGGGGGGGGGGGGGGGCAATCCCCTTGACCCCGTAGCCATGCCACTTAATTCATAGTGACAGTTCCTTTCAACACGTTTTGATATCACCGTAGGCAATCTTAATTAATAATAATATAATCATTCATAAGAATTAGATTTGTTCTTTTCATTTAGTGCATAATGACAATGAATCTTGATAGCACTTGAAACCTAAATAAGTTTCGTCCGACAAATTAAAAGATTACTCATAGTTTTTTTCCCATTACTTTTTATTGTAAAGCGCATAGAGACACCCTGTATTATTCTCCATAGCAAAATAATACATTGTATATTGTTATCATGATTCAGTAATCTCTTGTAAGGGAGCCCCGTGCACGTTTTCCCTAGAGCTAAATGAATATGAAGTGAAAACTTAACCGCCTTAACAATTATCGTCAGGGGGTAAGTCTAGCCCCCCCCCCCCCCCCCCCTCTATAATGGTATTGTCAGGTAATAATATTGACAGCGGGGTCGGGGGAGGAGTTGTTTGCGTGAATACATTTCCCTGTATATACATGTATATGGTACGGTTTACAGAATATTCATGGGCACGGCTATTATCCTAAAATTATTCAAACTGAAACATTAAACTTTATTTAAATGAAGAGAAATTAAGTACATACTACCTTCGCTGGTGGTAACACATGTAGGAAATACCCCATCAGGAGACATAGTGCTCCCAACCTCTGATTCCATAAACTGTACGTATAAAGTAGATCCATTGAATTCACACACTGGCAAGCGGTCCGTTGTCGTATTACTTCCTACCGGGAGAAAGCTCTGCAAATTTGCCGGTCCTGGGTTGTGTAATGTTTCCGTCATGTTGTAAACTAGATTATTTAAAATTGATAAATGAATTTGAATAAAAGAGTCCATCACTCATTTGGAAACTTGCAAATGAATTAATTCAAGAGAGGAAAAGAGAATGAACTTCTAGAACAAACATGACAAGCTAACTTATTTTTAATGATTACATATTCCCTTGTTTAAAAAAAAAATGGATATTGGAAAATGGAGATGGAATGCTCTGTGGGCAAATAAGGTTTGTCAATTTTGAACCAGTTTATCAACAACAACAAACAAAAAAGAAAAAAAAGAAAAAGAAGAAAAAAAAATGGGTAAGGGGGTTATTTTGTTCCCCTTTAAGAGAGAGACAAGGGATCAAACAGCAAATAATTTTACTACTTAATTGGCGGAACGTTAGACCCAAAAGTTATAGAGCATGGTCAAGGTAAACAATAGCCTTCTGACAAGGCCTCGTGGCTTAGGTTTATGTCCGACAATTTAGCGCGGCTGAAATGAGACTATTCACTAAAACCCGAGTGAACGCGCGAGCGAGCGGCGAAGCCGCGAGGCCTTGGTTCGGATTTCTTATTATAGCCATTGTTTTGGGGGCAAATTCCCTACCAAAATGGTAGCAGCCAATCAGCAATCGAATTGCTCCTATGACGTCAGCATATATTCAGTATGCAAATTTGGACGCAAATGAGTTCAGTCAACATGGCGGCTTGCCCCAGTGATTCTCGGGACCACTTCATAGAAGATATCCTACTAAAAAGTACCGTTTTTGCAGCTCAGAAGCTGAATATCACAGGATTCAAGGATTTTCAATTGAAGGCATTATTTTCAGTGCTTCGAGGACAAGATACATTCGTTAGCCTTCCGATTTTCTACGGCAAAAGTGCCATCTTTCAGGCAATACCTTTGTGCAAAGACCATCTCCGAACGCGAACACAGGCGCAGAGTGGGCAAGCTGCTGCAGAGCTGCGAACCACCGACTTCTCATCGCCTCCCCCTGCGGCGGCCGAGGGGAACGTGGGCCCATCCTCTGGTACCGCGGAAAGCCGCAGCATTGTGGTCATCATATCCCCGCTTGTGTCTCTCATGAAGAACCAAGTTGAGACTTTGCGAAAACTGGGACTTACAGCTGTTCATCTCGGCGATTCTTCTCCAGAGGATGATCGAATGCTTAAGGAAGGAAAGATTTCGTACGTCTTCATGAGCTCAGAGAGTGTGTTTGAACGGGGATTTGAGCTCTTAGGTTTTGATTGGTCTATTGAGCCCCAGCTGGTATATTTGCATACAGCTATGCATGATTCATGAGCTAGCGAGGAAGCCGAGAGGGGGAAAAAAATATCGAAAAGGCCTTGCGGCTTCGCCGCTCGCTCGCGCGTTCTTCTGAATCTGGCCAAGTCACCGTATCAACAGCTAGTCTCGTCTTAGTCGTGCGCGGCGTGGAATATAATCTAAGACGCGAGGCCTTGTCAAAAGGCTAGGTAAACAACTAAAGAAACAAATCTTTATGTCCCGCATGTTACAGTGTTATAGTATGTTTTACATTGTACTTTTTGTCCTCAGGAAATCAGACTCAAGATAAAACAAAAGTAGAAGACTCAGATGCTAACACATGTATACTGCCTTAAATTGACTTCATGAAATCACTCCCATGGTTGATACATACGGAATAATGTTATTCCATGAGATATATACATGATTATATTACCACTGTATCAATGTGTTAAATTTTAGCTTCAACTCACTTGAATAGTGCGAGCGGCCTCCACATATTTGGAGTGGATTGCTATCGCAAGTTCTGTTGCAGTGATGTTCGTCCGCTTCTGTAACATCTGCCAGTTTGTCGCTGCAAAAGCAGGCTCGACCTGAGATGGCTGCATACGAATAATTTGTATTGCTGCAAAAACTCACACAGTCGTCCGTACTGTTTGACGTGTAATCGTTTCCAAACACAGTCTGCCATTCTGAACCGACAGGGTAACAACCTACATAGTCTGACCCTGGTGATATAAGGTAAAAACAAGAAAAGGAACTTTAATCAGAATGTGTACCATGATAAAAACAAGGTAGATAACATTTTGCCTTATATTGATAACAACAATGAAAAAAAAAAGCAATAATCAGAAATAAAATTTTATAATGATAACAATACTATCGCATATTATACAACGATTTAAGGTTTCCAAACTGATTTGATAATTACTATACCCAATATAGCCAGAGAGCTCCGGCAACCATTATCAGTACACAATGCATTTCATGGAATAAATCCTACCAGGTACCTGCTTGCTACACAAATTTCACACCTGTTATAACAACATGAACAATGCATTCCATTATTCATGTTATTCCAGATATTAAATATAATTATGGTGACAGTGTTGCTAAAGATATTTTTGTGACGCATGGGTTGACTATGCATGTTATCTCCACGCAGCCCATTGTAAATCTATAATGTTAATAGCAATGGTGACATTCACATAGTGATTAATACAAATGTTATTAAGTGCTGTATGTTGCCTGTGCCTTGGCCCAGCTATCTTGATAAGGAGCTCTAGCTTTCATTTAATTTCTTGCTACCTGACCGGTGTGAAAACACGTGTAATATTTTATTATAAGCTGTGATATCAGCCATCCTTTTTCTCTCATGGCTCTGCTGGCAGGTTTGCAATATTCAATTCAATTCAATTCAGTTCAACTTTATTGTCCATAAATCATACATGGAAGTTTGTTTTGTTTACATGCATATTACAAATATAAATACAAAAACAGATGAAGATAATGGATTTAACGACAGAAAATGCAATCAATGATCTTAATTGCCTGTTTGTGTACTATGTTTATATTGAGAAGATAATTATTTAAAAAGTTTATATTCGGAAATTATGAACAGTAAGTACATATACCTACATACTGTAATACTACTCACTATGGTTATTGGACTTGTCAAAAAAAAATCACCTTTTCACTTGAAATAAGATGTTCCAGTTCTTTCCAGGATTCACTTTCAAATATTCACTTTGAAATATGGACGACAAATCACATCAGGTATCAAGTGCAAGGTTTTATCTTAATTTACACAACCACCTTTTTTCGAGGAAATTCAGTCAATATCTAATTCTACCCAATATCATTTGGTACATAAAACATGTGACAGAGTTTCCTGATTTAAAACACGGACATACTGAAAGCATTACCAATTGATGAATGCTTGAAATGCACTTAGTTAATATTCAAGTTAATATTCAATCCCAACAACTTATTCTGAAATGATTCGGAGAGTTTATGATTATTGTCTAAATTGTGGAGACTATAAATCCACTCACCATGTCCACTATAAGCTCCTATGACATCTATTTGCAAAAGTGTTGTCAACACGAAAACTTCCAAAACAATCATGGTCGCAGAATAAAGAACTTCTGACGTTCGATAAATGAAGCTTATTCCTTGTCTAAAGGGAAAGACGATATACCGTCGTCACTGTCCCAGTTTGAAAGTATTAGATAAATATTTGTATATAACTAAATTGGTCTCACAAGACATACCGTATATGCACCAGTAACCGATCGATTTTGAAAATTCTTCAAATATCAGGAAATGTATAATTTATCTTAATATCTACTATTTCATACTATGATGCAAAAATTCTGGACATAATAATATCGGAACTCACTCCCAAAATCTTTCGTCGACAAGCGCTGGCGACCCGATAATGTCGCGAGCAATTCGTGCACCAGTAGCCGATCTGACTACACCAGTAGCCGATCGGGTACTGATAGATGACGCTATTACACAATCCTCAAAGCAGTTTTAGCGACCTACAAACTGTATTACTTCACCTTTTTGTCTCATTCTACCGTTAAACTGAAGCTGAAATCCTCCGCTTTCGTATGATGTGTTTCATTCACGCGAAGGTGGTCCGACGCTCACGCAGCGATCGAATTGCGCAATGCTACATCGAGACCAGTTTCCGGCCACTATCGCGCGCTATGTTATTTACACACTGAACAGTCATAATGGGCGCAGCGGTTTGTTTGGCTTAAATTGGACAAAAATTTTAAAATATTTCTCAGAATTATGTTTGCGTTTGTTAATTTCATTTTTTTGAGGGGTGCGTGTACCAATAACATTGTTTCCTATTAGAGAAACATTTTTATTGAAAATGTACTGCTTGGATATATATTTCGACTCAACTCTCAAATCAAATTATCTTTCTCTTATCTCTTTTTTCTTTGTCTGAATATTGTAAAGAAAATTTTATCTTAGTGATTTTCTTTCCTTCGTTACTAGTTATAGTCGGAATATTTGGGGGAAATTTCATTGCCCCCCCCCCCGGCATTTTATGATTGATTACTTTTGTTTTTATGCTTTCTTTTTCAATTGTAATTTTATTTTTAGTTTTGCTTTGTTTCGTTTTTTTGTTTCGTTAATTTGTTTTATTTGTTTTGTTTTTGTTTAGTTTTTTTTTTTTTTTTTTTTTTTTTTTTTTTGGGGGGGGGGGCTTATTAGAATGGAAATCGGAGCCCCTCCCCCCATTTAAAAAAATCCCATATACGCCCCTGGAGTTGAATTATTATAAACTTGGCATGCTTTAGAATTATTTAGTCTATCTTATCTTTTCATTTCCTTTTTTTTTTTTTTATAACAAGAGGAATGTAGATGAATTCAATAGAGAATTCGATAAGCTATTGCTTAGTTGGATAAATTTATGTTCGTTTTATAATTTCACTGAAATATATGAATACCAATGTCAAGTTCAGCTTTTGATATTTCTTTAATATTTTTTTGTGTGTGTTGGAAAAAATTTGGGCATGGTCCAGGAGAATGTGACAAAGACCCCCCCCCCCCCCCCCCCTTTCCATTTATGAGATGCTCTCAGAGCTGTCTCCCCTTTTCCTTCTTTTAATTCTTCCTCGGAAGTTAACTTATTTTTTTCTTCATTTCATTTTTCTGTTGCTCCATCATCATCATCATCATCATCATCAGATACAGTGTATTCAGATTTTCCGACAAGGATGATAACTGATCATCAGACTTTCAAATTTTTCAAATTTGCTGTTAGAGGTTAAACATTTAGTCTGTTTTAAAGGCGGGAGGGGGGGGGGGTGGTCATCATTTTGCGGTTTGCCAACAGGCTATAAAAATCACTGATTTTGCCAACGGAAATGCTTGAATAGGAATGTCAGCCTTTCCTCCCTTAGCGATGTCCATTGTCATGTAGCCCATTCGCTCAAGTTATTAATGCTCAAAACAGTCAATCCGGGTCTGTTTTAGCATCAGACCATGTTTATCAAGGTTTTATCATATAACTTTTCAGACTCCTGTAATGTCATCATTCTGCCTCTTCTTTATTGATGAAAGTAATATTTTCAAGACAATTTAGATTTGAGATATGAATTATTCCATCTCTCCTCTCTCGCGCTTTCTCGCTGTCAATTTTGAACTCTTTTTAAAATGAAAGTTGTATTAAATTTGTCTAAAGTTGTTTTCGAAAGAGATTTGTCCAGGGGCGACGTTAGCGGTGTACCCCCCCCCCCCCTCCAAAATCTGTGTCGGCAAACCTCATAATGATATTTTAAATAGTTTTGAGTGAGGTCGGCAAATCTATTTTAAAATATGAGCAGGCCTATATACATGATATATATGATATATATATATATATATATATATATATATATATATATATATATATATATATATGTATATCGGAGAAGCTGTTCTTTCTTTGTTCTCGGTTATTAATGGAAAAATTTCCAGACTGATGCAAATTTGGTCCGATACGACCCATCCCTATTCCTTACCCTCACCCTTCAAAAAGTTTCATTGATGTCCCTAACTTAAAATAAAGGCATTATATATGCCAACAAGAATGGCCTAAAACTAATACTAGTTTTAAAACGCAAGGGTTTTATAAAATGAATAAAGAGCGGGGGAGGGGGGGGGGGGAGATGCGACTAAACCTCAGCTTCAAACATTATCATGTTGGTGGGGATGTATAGGGCTAACGACCCTTCTTTACAGGAAAATGCGCCGTATTCTGTATCACTCATTCTCGCCCAATTCATTAGAAGCATGATTGATAAGAGATCTTAAAGCATTTGGCCACTGATTTTTGAAAACCACATTAAAGGTTGACCAGGCGAAGGTTCATGAAGGGGGGGGGGGGGGGGGGGTAACAAATTTGATTTCAAGAATGTGTCCATTTTGTTCTTAGATTGCTCCCGAAAGTGGGGCAAATTTTTATGGGGGAGGGGGCAAGTATACGGTACTATTCTACCCTCAGTTTTGAAACATATATAACGAAGCCTATGAAAATCATGAGAAAGAGCTTAACATTCGTCAAATCAGTAGTTTTCCAATTCATATTTGTTTAAAATATATTGTTGACATTTGTATTGTTTGAATTTTCCTGATGTCATTGCTTTAAAAAAAAACTCTTTATACATGTGGCTTGTTATTTTTTATGCATTGATTTATATTGTTGCTTAAATCTATGCCTATATATCTAACCGCCAACAGTATATTTTATCCATTTATGTTTTCACTGTTGCTATAACTATATGAGTCTCAATGTTGGTTTCCCCTGCACTCTTAGAATTATAGCCCCTCTCCCTGTCGGTGTATTCTTCCTTTGTTCACATCAAACCAACTAAATTCATTAAAGTCAGTTGAATAATTTATTCCACTGACTTTTGGTTATACTTCATTTCATACACAAATATACAGGCATATGTATATATATATATATATATATATATATATATATATATATATATAAACATGTTAAGGTTTCACGTATCGGCTCAAACAAATTCAAAGAAAACTGCTAAAAGCGTTTGTAATGCATTGTGGCCAATTTTATTTTTCTACTCAAATTTTCGACGCTCCCTGGCGTCGAAAATTTCAAGTAGAAATTTCTCCTGAAATTTCTCCTGAAGAAGACGCCAGGGAGCGTCGAAAATTTGAGTAGAAAAATAAAATTGGCCACAATGCATTACAAACGCTTTTAGCAGTTTTCTTTGTATATATATATATATATATATTAAGGATAGAATGCTACGCTTACCTGAAATTTATACACGCCGTGGCTTCCGCCTTCCGGTCGAGCAATTAAAATACGATTTTATTATTTCAATGCAAAGTATTTTGACACACCTAAACCTCAAAATTGCTTGAAATCATATAAATGAATTTTTTTTAAAAAAACATGACAAGAGAGGTACAATTTTAATGGGACATGGCGATCCTCAACATACGATACAAGTTCGCAGGTTCTATTTTAAAAAAAGTAAAACAAGTAGAATGACGGTGATCAACATTTTCGTCTGTATAAAAGCATAAAAACAGTTCCCATCTATTTCAACACTTGTCATGTTCATTCTCTTCTTCTTCCTCTTCTTCAAAGTACTTCTTAAAGCCCCTCTACCTTTGGTGCACTTGGCCACTTTCAGTGTCTTTTCATGCTTATTGTTAACTTGAGCCTTTATTCCATATACTTTCTGCAACATCAACGCTAAATAAATGGAAGCACAGAAAATCTAAAAATCAGATTAACATAACTTTACAAAAATTATATGAACTTAAACTCTTTGTTTAGAAATGAAATATCTCCAAAAAAATTTTTTTAAATCATTCTTATAACTATAAGGAAAATATGAATATAACTGTTTTGAAATCAGTTGATTTGCCATGATTTGATTGATTAATTTCACTTTATGCTTTTTTTTTTCTTCAAACATATTAAACAAATATTAATATATTATCAAGTAATTACATTGTATAGTTTAAACATAAATGAATCATAAAGAAGGATGGTCACATAAGCTGACCGAGCTTGAAGGCGTGACAACCCCCCCCCCCCTTTTTAATACAAAAGAATATTATCCGTAATTATAACAAACAAAGAAATATACACTTAGTAACCAAGTATAAGAAATTTGTTTTTCACCTATTTGCATTATGGACAGCACTGAAAAGATGATATTTCAAATAGGCATGATAATGATAATCACAAAGATATTCTCGTAGCATAATATTGTCCGGTTTCTTTCAATAAATTATACAAAATATAAATTCTGTCCTTAATTGATATAAGCATGGCTGTGGTTGATCAAACTTGCATTATCCAGAAGTGACTTTTACCCCTATTTTATTTTTGCCATTAGCACTGTCGGCGAGGGGGGGGGGGGGGGGGATATATTTTTAAGCCCAAATTTCAGTAGTTCATAATAAAACACTAAATAAACTTCTTGCACTAAATTATTTTAATGAAATTCACAACTTTTCATAGTCATATAAAATCAGGAAAATCACTTTTCCAATTATGCCATGATTGATTAGACATGCATCGGATGATAAAGAAATACAAGTTTATTTTGAATTAATATTTCGATAGAAAATACTTTTGAAATTGATAGTTATTTCTTATTTTTATTATCATATCCATAGAATAAAAAGTAACAACATTGCATTTAAAAAGTCGAAAATCTGAAGGAAGAACAGTGAATCGTTCCGAAAAGGCGATATAGTTAGAACGCCTTTCACACTCAGACAACAGCACCGATGGCACGCATATAATGTAAAATGCATATACTCCGCGCAACGCGCAAGGGATCGGTTACTGGTGACAGGCTCTTCAAAGCGCCACCTCAACTTTGGCGGCAGAAAGAGAATAATATTTCCGTAATCAAGGTCGAAATATCCGGTCATTTCGATGTTCGAATACTTCTGCTTCGCCAAAATACTAAAAAAGAAAGATTTACATAAAACATTTTCTTTTTAATGAACATTTCATTATGAGTTTTGATTTTAACTTTTCCTTAAACTTTTCGTTGTAATGGCGATACAAGGCCGAGGACCGACTTTTAGAAAGGATTTGTTCTAAAATAACGGGTGCGCCGTCAATACAAAGTACGTAGACTAATGTGTATTTGTTCGATGTTCATGTGTGCACGATTTTTTCGCTAGTGATTAGTCTAAAGGCGAGCACTGGCTCTCGATTGCCAGAACGGTCGGATACTGGTGCCCGGTCGGTTACTGGTGCATATACGGTACAGTCACCGACACACTTTCATTTCTGCCATCAACTTCCTTGTCTTTAACAATGACCAATTTTCATAATCGTTTGCCTAAATTCAATATGAAATTATGTACCTGGTACCTAACAGGTTAAACGAAACATAACTGAGAGTTGTCCTTAGCTTTACAACAAAAAGAAAGAATAAAGTGGGATACAGTAAGGTTTATGTCAAACAACGGCGTCCGAAACTGAAACAAATGACTCGCTCTAATCAGCTAAACAGGATGCAAAGGTAGTTATATATCTGCTTCACTTTGATATGCATATCCATTCTTTAAACAATATGTAGTGATGTTAAGACTTATTAAAAACGCAGGCATTTTGGTCGTAGATGAACTGTCAGACATCAGCAGCACTGAATGTATATGATGTAGGTCTTTCACAATGAAAACATGGAAGGTCGGTGAGACCAGGGCTTTAGTTTGTTTGACAGCTTGATACGTGTTGATCTCATCCTTGTTTTCTTCTACATCTTGTTTTCTGTTTTGTTTTTGTTTTTGTTTTGTTGTGTTTTTATCTTTGGTATGCCTGTGCGAAGGGGTTGGTAACATAAAGTGTTGCTCCCCTACAAAGACAAGTCCCATTTCAGATGGCAAATATGAGGGATCAGTAGTAAAAATGATAATAATAATAAAGATAATAATAATAATAATAATAAGGTAGTTTAGCGAATTGTCGTGGTGCATAAGAACGCATCCGGACTTGACGCGTTCTTATTGTGCGTGAACACTGCAGGGAGCTCCGAGCCTTCTACATAACGATCGCATGGAGCCTATAATGCAGTCTTCCCGGATCCGAGCCAATCTTCTTGATAAATTCAAAGAAAGAAGCTCTTGGTACCATTCACTGATTCCGGAAGTACGCCCTCTTCTGTCAGTATGTATGAAAGGCTAGTGTGTAATACTGGAACAATAACAACAAAATAAATAGAATATATAAATATTTTAAAAAATAGAGTGAGTTTCCGATGGCATTGGCTTGCCTAACAGTTTATTGTTCTTTATGTTTTATTGCTCCTCTTATTCCTTTCTCTCCCCTTCTCCAATTCTTCTTATCTTGTATGACTAGAATATGTCTATTGCATTTCAACGATCATAGTGTGCTCCCCCCCCCCCAAAAAAAAACAGAACTAGAACGGCGCTGGTGGAAACAAAAAACAACAACACAACATCACATAATTAATGGAAATGGCAGCCATTAAACCCAATATAATGATTGCCTTCGTCTTCTCTCAATCTCTCCCTCTCTCTCTTTCTCTCTCTCTCTCTCTCTCTCTCTCTCACACACACACTCTCTCTTTTCTCAGTTTTCTCCAAATATTCTGATTCTTGTTCTATTTTCCTCAGCTCGCATGTTTATCTTTAAAAAAATATGTTATGTTCTAAAATGATAGCATGTGGATAAGACGTAGAAATCAATAACAGAAATTAAAGACGTGAATGATGATGGAAAAATCTACTTATAATTTAAGGGCAAGGAAAACGAGAGAAATTAACATTTATAGGATAATGAGAAATGCAGTTTTGTATGTCTTTTAAATTTTCGAATTGAAAACTACATTTAGAACTAAAGACAAAAAGACCCCTTTATATGTAATGATATTAAATTGTTCCCCATGATCATTTTCTAGATATGCAGCAAATAACTATTGTAGCGAAGAGACAAGTATATAGTACAATGAGGGGATTTTTACTTTTAGAATATCTTATTATGATATCATTAACTCATAAAACCAAATCAAATCAATACTAACATTTGTCCTTGCTGTCGGCCTGAGACCTGTAATAGCCGCCTATGCATAATAACACTTTACTTTGTCATTGAGGACAATTGAAGTTTAACAGGGATTTGCAGTTGGGCTCTCACTCTCTCTCTCTCTCTCTCTCCTAATTCTTCTTTATATCAATAGTCAATAGACTTCCTGTCTTTTCATCATAACAACAAACGCTGGCGCGGATCGAACGCACGTATAAAGCCGCCCCTCCCATTATTCCTCCGTCCCACGCATTCAACTCAACACAATAGGTCCGATCCCCATTATTATTTCTCCGAAGAACTATAGCTCTGTGCAAAATTTGAGACAAGCCATTCACTGTTCAAAGTAGCCTTTCAATGAACAGACTACGGGCTTCAGTGTATGATACATTATCTTGAAATATATCAAACCCTAACTGATGTAATGGCAGGACCCTATCAAAAAAAGTATTAATCATGTAGCTTTCAATGCTGGGTTAGTAATTGATTTGCCCCCAAGCCTCATCAGTATAAATACTGATGCGGTTACCGATCAAATGTCAATATAGACATGATTTTTATTTATCAGTATTGTCATTGTTGTTATCGTGATTATTATGATTAAGATTATGATTAGCATTAGCATTATGGTTTTAATGTTGTTGTTATTATGATTTATTATTATTATCATCATCATCATCATCATAGTCATAATGGTATTAGAGCTATTTTTTACATCACATGTGTTGATTTTCGGGGGTAGTGTATTAAAGAAGTGAAACTTATTGAGCCTTATGAGTAGAGCATGGCGTGGTATTTCAACATTGGCGTAGCCAGTATTTTTCAACGGGGGGGGGGGGGGGGGCAGACGTGAAGGATCCAACCGCGTAGCCAGGATTTCATTTTAGGGGGGTTGGGTTGTGAGAACGCGAAGCGTGCGAAATCGGTGATTAGCACGCAAAGCGTGAAGGGAGGGGGGAGTTTGAGAGAAAGATAACGGCTCGCAGCACCTTTTTTTAGGCGGAAAGTTAGTTCGACGCCCGGACTGCTTTTCAGTTATTTGGACGCAATACTGCACTGTATGTAACAGAGGTGGGTGCAGGGAGGAGGGAGTTTCCCCTCCCACCCCCCCCCCCTCCCGCCCAAAGTGCGAAAGCTCTGACGTTTTATAGCAAATTTGAGAGAAAGATAACGGCTTGTAGCACCTTTTTTTAGGCGGAAAGATAGTTCGACGCCCGGACTGCTTTTCGATTATTTGGACGCAATGGGTGCAGGGAGAGGGGACTTTTCCCCCTCCCGCGCGAAGCGCGAAAGCTATGACGTTTTAACAAATTTGAGAGAAAGATAACAGCTCGTAGCAAACAATTTTTTTTAGGCGGAAAGTTATAGTTCGACGCTCGGACTGCTTTTCAATAATTTGGACGCAATATTTTACTGTATGTAATAGGTGTGGGTGCAGGGGAAGGGGAAGTTATTTCCCCCTTCCCGCGCGAAGCGCGAAAACTTTGACGTTTTAGCAAATTGTGATTGAAAGGTAACGACTCGTAGCGCCTTTTTAGGTTTTTTTGGTCTCACTTCTCCGGCCTTTTCGTTCTCACTTTTTTTTTAGGGGCTGAATAGGGGGGCCAGTGCCCCCTGGGCCCCCCTGGCTACGCCTATGTATTTCAAGTATACAAATCGGAGATTAAAAAACCATTATTAATAGGAAAGGGACAGTACAGATTTTCCTAGATTCCTACAGATTTCCCCTTCAAATGGGATTAAAGTGGCAAAACAAAAGCTTATGAAAGATAAGGGATCTTGTAGTCCAGACAGAAAGAGGAATGAAGATTGAATCAACGCCGATATCCAGGGGCATCGCTAGAACATTTAAATGGGGATGGGGTGGGACACCCAAATTTGCCATCAAAATTTTGGGTGTGACACCCAAATTTGCCAACAGATTTTTAGGGTGTGACACCCAAATTTGCCAAAAAATGCTACACGGTACACCCTAATCTCCCCTCACATAATGATACAAGAAAATCGCAGATGTAGAAGTCATGATCATACGGCCCCATTTTTGCAAGGGGATAGGCTGACGCCATTTACCCGAATATCAACTTTTCAACTTCTAAATTAAAAAACAAAACAAAACAAAAACAAAAACAACAACAACAAAAAAACTTTTCTTAGTAAAAATGTACAGAAGTTACATATCAGGAAACCTCACTACCCAAATATGTGGATATTTTGGCACCTCTCTACCCGAATATGAAGTGGTGGCTGGCCATACATCGGAACTTTGAAAATCCTCGGGAGGGGGCTATGTACAGCCCATTGCCGAAGGGGGACGCATTTTGCCCGAATATTATCTATTCACTTTTTTGAGAGCGAGGAAAAAAAAAAAAAAAAAAAAAAGTTTTTCCTTCTTTTTCTTTGCTTCCCTTTCCCTTTTACTTTCTCTTTTCTCCTTTTTCTTTTTTCTTTCCTCTTCCCTCTCCCCATTTTCTCCCTCCTTTTTTTACCGACAGAGGTGGCGCATTTGCCGACAGCAATTTTGAGTGGGAGTGTGATCCCTCAAGCCCCCCCCCCCCCCCCCATCGACGCCGCTGCCGATAACTCTTATCGTCATATTTTTAAAGTCGGCATTATTTTGAAATTAGCTTACGATTCATTTACCATTCATTTTGGGCGCGAAATGGAATGTTTTCTCGTGTGACTGAGAAAAAATACATTATGAATCTTATTCCGGGATACAGTTTTCATATACATATTATTACTTTTTATTGCCCCCCCCCCCTTTCCCATCCCTCGATGGACCCTACAGATCTAGAGGGCCAGCGGTTCCCCATAAACTTACTTCCAGTTCAAAGCGCTGTCGGCGAAAATATAAACCGTTTTCTTTTTCCTGACAATTCTAGATGATTTGCATCTGCTATCATTTTGGTTGTTGTTGGTCCTAACCCCCTCTCTCCTCGAGAACCTTGGGAAGGCCTTTGGTGTATTCCCAATATCATATGCCTAGTTAGACTTTAAAGTTGGCCATTATTTCTCCTTTCCACTGCTTAAATTTTCGGTTCCACACTCGCCACAAATATATCTGGGAAATTTGTTTCTGCTACCACCCCCCAAAAAAAAATAGTGGAAAGTTAATATTCGGACAAAAGGCACCCCTTCGATAATTGGCTAACCCCCCCCCCCCCCCGATGATTTTTTTAAGTTCCGATATTCGGGCAAAAATGCAACACTTCATATTCAGGTAGCGAGGTGCCAGAATAATCAAATATTTGGGCAGCCAGGATAATTATGTAACTTCTGTATTTAGATTAGAATAGTGGCCGCCTGGCCGGTATGATCAAGCTCTCTCTATGTGTGTGTGTGTGTGTGTGTGTGGGGGGGGGGGGGGGTTAGGGTATAGCCACTGAACTCTGTGGGTACAGCTTAGGGTGCGGCATTTTTTGTAGGCAAATTTGAGTGCCAGACCTTAAAGATTTGTCGGAAAATTTTGGCGTCATCCCCTCCCCATTCAAAATTTTCTAGCAACGTCTCTGCAAAAAGTGAAACTAGTATAAGATAATGAGAAATACAGTTTTTTATGTCTTTTTAAATTATCGAATTGAAAATTACATTTGAATAAACTAAATACCAAAAGAGCCCTTTGCATGCAATAATATTTGTCCGCATGAGCATTTTCTTTTTAGAGTGCGTGTCGTTCTAGCTTGATCTAATCTAGATATGCAGCAAAAAAGTAGCGAAGAGGCAAGTATGGTATAATGAGGGGATTTTTACTCTAGAATATATCATGAATCCATCAAACCAAATCAAATCAATACTATCATCAGTCCATGCTGTCGTCCTGAGCCCTGTAATAGCCGCCTATGCATAACATGTTGTTATGTCACTGAGAGAAGTTCAGTTTAACAGGGATTAGCAGTAGGGCTCTCTCTCTCCTATTACTTCTTTATATCAGTAGTCAATAGACTTCCTGTCTTTTCATCGTAAGAACAAACGCTGACACTGCTCGAACGCACGTATATAACCAAAGCCGCCTCCCCATTATTCCTCCGTCCTACATGCATTCAACTCAACACAATAGGTCCGATCCCCCATTATTATTTCTTCTTCGAACTATATAGCTCTATGCAAAATTTGAGACAAGCCTTTCACTGAAGTAGCTTTTCATTACACAGAGTAGGGGCTTCAGTTTATGATACATATCTTGAAATATATCAAACCCTAACTGACGGCAGCACCCTATAAAAAAGTGCTTAACTAAAGGCCACGTGCAGTTGATGTGATTCCCCCTCTGTTTTTCTTTTTCTTATTTTCTTGACTTCTCCATGTTTTCAATACTTTTTCCATTTCTTCTCTTTCGTTCTTCGTCTCTCCATATCATTTATAATTTCCTCGAATAAGGGGATTAAATAATCCCAGACTGATGTATATGGTTATTTTTAACTTAATTTCCATGACAATGGAAGGATCATACAAGCTAAAACAATATATTTGTGGCTATCGTAATTACGACTCTGTTTTATGTTAATAAACATTGACGTCGATCAATTACATTGCAATGTTTTTTAGTCATCTTTATTCTGAAAATCAGATAAAATTCACGAATTTTTTTTCATATTCCGGGAAGGAAAACACATCAGGAAAAACTTTCGTGGCCCTGTAGCTTAATTCCTTCGCCACCCCATAGTATTTCAGAATACGGCCCGTCAGCAGTATTCTGAAAAACTATTTTCAGGTAGACAAAAATTGTTAATCTTAATCCTGCCCCTAACTCCCTTCCCATACTTCCCCTATTAAAGTCTGCGACACACATTATATTTTGACTTGGACCGTTTTGTCAATTTCTTACTGGAGTTCTAAATCTACGGCTCATATTTTTCTTCAAGTTAAAATCAATGTGGGCGAAAATATAATTCCTTTTCATTTCCCTGACAATTCGAGATAATTTGCATCTGTCATCACGACATTGTTTTCCTAACTCCCTCCCCTTTCCCCTCGAGAACCTTCGGAAGTCATGTGATGCATTCGAATTCCCAATGTCATATACATGTACCTAGTTAAAAATATAAGTTGGATAATTTCCCCCTTCCCTCTGTGTGTGTGTGTGTGTGTGTGTGCGTGTGACACCCGCTACAAATACGATCTGGGGAATTTTGTTGCTCCTAGACCCCCCCCCCCAACACACACAGACACCAAATGCCCCTCGGGTTTAGCACCCTTGGAGGGTAGGCAGAGGCGGCGCTCTCGTGGGAGCAGGGGGGACCACTTTTGAAGTACCCAAAACGTGTCCCTTTTTTCTGAAAACTGGTCCCTTGCTCTCTTATAGGTGCCCTTTTCTCCTTTTGTTAAATGCCCCTAATTCTGTCTAATTTGTGCCCTTTTTCTCATTTGATAAGAGCATTTATGCTTCTGATAGGTGCCCTTTTCCCTTCTAATAAGTGCCCTTTTCCCCCTTCTGATAATTACCCCTTTCCCTACGTAATATGTGCCCTCTTCCTCATAAGTGCCTCTTTTCACCTCTTTTAATTGCCCCTTCCCACCTCTGATAAGCACCCTTTCCTCTTCTGATAAATGCCCCTTTTACCAATATTTCCCACTGTTTCTTACAAAAAGAGCCATATTTATATAGCTTCAAATAATCGGTGCGGCTTAACAGGTACCCATTACTAAACTACAATGTAAAGCAGTGGGGCTGGAGGCAAGAGGGGCATGCCATGCCCCCCCCCCCCAGCAAAGTATTTGTCATTCCGCTCTCTCGAATATGCCATAATACTACCAAGTAAGGATAATATTTTCCGAAAATTTCCCCGAAACTCTTATAATACATAATGAAATCAAGCATTTATCATACTAAAGTATGTTGATATCGATGAAATCCTAAAGAAAAACGACAGGGTTAAAGCACGAATTAAAATATCTTTCGACATTCCCCAAATTAAGTTTCTCTTGTCATTTTCATTATATCGCCGTAAAAAATGCACAAACATAGGTCTTCAACGTTAGAAAAAAGTCTGAAAACTTTTGCACCTCGCTTCGCTCGCACATGGATCATTAGACTATCACACATTACTGCCAGTTAGGGAAGCTGAAACATGTCCAGAACCACAATAAAAAGGAAGAAGATGATGCTTGTTATGTATTAATCATGTTCGGGGAGGGGGCAGGACTTCTATTTAGAATTTTCACTTCTAATTTTGACTAAATTATATTCACCGGCTTGCATGCACAAGCTTAAAAATAAACCGACTTTAATTTGTCAAGAACTTCAAGACCCACCCCCTTCCCACTCCCGAATTTTTCACACCCGTAAATATATAAAAGAACAGCTCACTTATGATCAAATCCTGGCGTATGGCCATATTTTCTCGTGGGAGGGGCTGATGCCTTTCAACCGAGTATCATGTTTGCATGTAATCTAAAAATGAAAATAAATGAATACATTGCGAGCCAGCGAATTCGCATACTTTTCGTAATGATTTTTTTTTCTTTTCTTTTCACCCTCTTTCACCTTCTCTTTTTTTCTCTCTGTTATGTGACTGAAAGGGAAGGGGAGGGGTGGATTCGCGTGTATTGCGAGTATTGCAGCGGGGACCTTGGACAGGGCCCTTTAAAAAAAAACGTCCTTGAACATGTGTGACCCGGCACCACAAAACCACCAAAAAGTCCCCCCCCCCGAAAAAAAAACAACAAACAAAAAACAACAATAAAAAAAAACAACACACACACACAAACAAACAAACAAATCTGATTTTATTCTATTTGGATAGAGCTAAGTCTCAGCTTTAAACTTGAAACTTTATAACCCTTTTGATTTAGCGAACGAAAAGAGCTTGTAAGATAGGTTTGCTGGTATCAGTTAGGGAGGAAATGAGCTCTAAAGTTTAGGCCTATATTTGATTTGATTGATTTACATACATACATACAGCGCCTTTCCATATAAACATGCTCAAGGCGCTTTACAATAAGAAAAAAATGAAACAAAGTAATTATTTTGCTCCCCCAGTGCACACAACCAAATCCAATCATAGAGAAAACAAATAAGTCTTAAGATTTCTTTTGAAAGATTCAGCTAAAGGGCAGGAACGAATGTTTAAAGGTAGACTATTCTTATTTTATTTACCAATTATAAAAACATATATATAATAACATACATGATAACATGAGAAAATAATATTGGAAGGATCGCCCTGCTCAGCCGTGCCATTGCAGCTCAGCTGTTCTACAGAGGGGCCATTCCAGCGTGAAGAGCAAGAAAACAAGAAAGAAAATCAATAAAGAGTGAATCAAAAGGCCATAGCAACCGTCATGAAATGAAATGTCGGATTGGGTTGATATTTTGTAAGAGTGTTAAACATAGGTTATTCATTGTATTACCAAGAGTTCAAATTGTGAACTTTAGTCATTCGAAAGTTGTTATGATGCACATGACTCGGAGTGTTCTAAGAACACTCTCCATTATGGAGAGATTAAGCGCACCTCGGCCGGTGGCCTGACACCTGCACTAGACAATGCCTATTCACTCCGTTGGGATGTCTTTCTTTGTTCCCTGTTACATAATACTGGTTTGTTACCTGTATCGTCCTTCTGTTATCATACATTGAACTTGCAATTTAGCCTATAATTAACTTAAATAGGACCTATTATTTTCTTGTTCACATTGATTAACCCATGCAATTTGTTTTACATAGAACTTACATATAGTCTGGGAACCTTCCCGAAATAGTCACCTCATTTTACATAAATTATGAGATTTTACCCCCTTACAGTTAATAGACTATCCATGTTATTCACAAACAGCTTGTCAGCTCGAACGCAGCCGCCGGGTTTGGCCTGGGCTATTTCTCTACGTCAGGGGCAGCGGAGCGTCTTTCAAAGTGGGGGGGGGGGGGGCACCAGCCAAAAAGGGCACTTTTGGGGAAAAGAGGGCACCTACAAGGGGGGAACATAAAACGAAAAAAGGGACCATTTTTGTGACATTGGTATTACCCTACAGTCCAGTTAATATGATTAATACATTATCAAGCATCATCTTCTTCCTTTTTATTGTGGTTCTGGACACTGCTTCAGCTTCCCCAATAAATTAGCAGTTGTGTGCGGTGGTTTAATGACTAATGTGCGAGCGAGCAAAAATTTTCAGACTTTTTTCTAATGCTGAATTCCTTTAGTTGAGAATCATTTATAGCGATATAATGAAATTGACAACAGCAAATTAATTGGGGGAATGTCGAATTGTCTTTTAATTCATACATTATCCCTGTCGCTTTTCTTTAGGATTACATCTATATCAACATACTTTATGCGATCTGCTTGCTTTCATAAGAGCTAGCGAGCGTAGCGAGGGAGTTTTGGGGAGATTTTCAGAAAATATTGCCCTTAATTGGTGTAAATTATGGGCATATTTGAGCGAGCGGAAAAAGAATTCCTTTGCTGGAGGGGGGGGGGGTAGGCATTATGCCCCTCTTGCCTCCAGCTCCACTGCCTTACATTGTAGTAATATGTGTACCTGCTACTACATAAAGCCGCATCGATTCTTTGAAGTTAGATATGGCTCTTTTTGTAAGAAACAACGGGAAATATACGTAAAAGGGGGCATTTATCCGAAGAGGAAAGGGCGCTTATCAGAGATGGAATGGGGCACTTATAAGAATTTAAAGGGGCACTCATGAGAAGAGGAAAATGGCACATATTAGATAGGAAAAGGGGAGCTTATGAGATGTAAAAAGGGCATTTATCAGAAGGGGAAAGTTGGCACTATTTAGAAGGGAAAAGGGGCACCTATCAGAAGTAAAAATGTACTTATCATCAGAAGAAAAGGGTACTTTTTAGAGAGATAAGGAGCCACTTATCAGATTTTGAAAAGGGGCACTTATCAGGAGGGGAAAAAACACTTATCAGAAGGGGAAGGGGCACTTATTAGAAAGGAAAAGGGGCACTTTTAGTAGTAAAAAGGGCACTTATCAGAGAGGAATTGGGGTATTTTTTTCAGATGTAAAAAGGGCACTTTTGGGGTACTTGAAAAAGTGGGAGGGTACTGTGCCCCCTGGCCCCCGGGTGCGCCGCCCCTGCTCTACGTTGACTAATTTTCCGACTACTGACAAATGAAAGGGCTGCATTCTCTCCGTTTTATATGTTATCATTCCCTGCTTCAGTAGGCTATTCAGGAATGGATAAACAACTGGAAATGATTGGCTGATGTATGTAAATAACTAGCCACGGCGCAACCTTTACAGCCCGCCCCCCCCCCCTTCGAGTATCTAAATCACTTTGAAATTTTATTGCCATGACAACAAGAATATCTACAATATAATCCGAAATTTTCATCAGTGCACATCCTTCTCACAATATAACAAGAAAACAATCTTTTGCCTACTTACTAATATTATTAATAATGTAATTATTATTATTATTAGTATCATCGACATCATCATCATCACCATAATGACAATTACCATCATGTTGGGGGGGGGGGGGGGACATGTAACCCTGTCCCTCTGGATTTGCGATTATAAGACTGAAGCAAGGCAATCAGAAATTACGATTTCCTTCGAATTTCGAACCTTTTACCTACTATTTCATGCACTTTATACTTGTGGGCGCATATATTACTGCACAAAATTCTGATGGAGATTGGGATCTCAATTAGGAAGAGATCATTGACAGAAAAAGGTGATGGGCAGAAATAATTGAAGTCAATAAGAGCAATATATTTGAAAGGCACGCAATACTTTTAACCTCGTAATAATGATCCAGACTCTCTCGGATATTTGTTTTAACCATGAAAGAAGAAATAAATAATATTTATGAATAAACAATAATACTCTTCATGAGGAAAACATGTTTAAAACGGTATTCAAATCGATGTTCCTCTTGAATTCCCTCGTTAAACGATGAAGCCCACATACTGATTTTAGCCTACCATGAAAATATATATTAAAAATATTTTTAAAAGACAGAGAATTTCGATACTGATAGACTCACTGCTCTTAGTAAATGCTAGTTTTAGAGTCCCCAGTAAGATAGAACGAAACAATTAGATTGTTATTTACAAGTGTTTTTATCGAAGTATATAAATACAAGAATAGATAGATACGTATTGAGAAAATTTAATACATATGTTTAATCGTGAATGTGTCCCGCAGACTTGACCCGTCATAATAGTGGTTTGCCGCGTAGAGAAAAACACGTAGAAGTACACAATAATGTAGCCGTAGAGGGGGCTATAGCGTTTTAACGAGTCTGCAGAGAAGACCAAAAATAAATCGCGGCTTTTCAGCACCGGGAGACGGGATCGCTTTTGTCAGACACAGAGTCTTCGTTCCCCAGGGGGTAAAATCCCGGAAGCGAGAAACGCTGTCGCTGATTGGCCGCTTGCGTTCTTTTGTTTAAAACCTCCGTGCTTATGCACCACGACATTTCGCTAAGCTACCTAATAATAATAACAATAATAATGATGATAATGATAATGATAATACTATTACATTTATCATTATAAGAAAGGTATGAAGCGGAACATCCCAAGAAAGTGGATGCAGGGTGTTACGATCCAAAATCCTCAAAAGATAAGAACCGAACAAAAGATATTAACTTTAAATGATTTATGGTTTAATTAAAATATTTACACGCATTTAGGTATGACATGATATATAAATTACAAATCTTACAGTACATATACTTAAACTAGCAAAGACTTACAATTTCTTAGCTGGGACCTCCAAAACCACAAAATATGAATGCAAGGTATGAGTGAAGAATGTTCTTGAAGTGTAGAGTAAGTTGGCTGCTAATCCACAATAATAATCCGAATGGTATGGTGTCCAACTGGTAAAAGAAGATTCCAGAAGATCCAGCAGAAGAATGTCCAAGGTAATTCAGGAATTCCGCGATGTCGATGACGATGTCTATACTGATGTCGACAGCGATGTCGGTAATGATGTCGACCACAATGTCAATAACGATGTCGATTACGATGTCAAGAATGATGTCCAAGATTAAGTGCAAGATGAGGTCCAAGACGATCTCCACAGGTTGATATCAATACGATCAATATCAGATGGTGTTAACTGAGAACTTATGCAATATATGCTCCACGATGTTAGTCGGGTATAAATTCTGAAATGTCTGTGGAAGCAAAGATCGTGGATTAGGGAAGATAGGACACTCTCCCGATTTTGTGCAGGGTACGATGTAACAACCAGGGAAAGGGCGCCCAATATGAATATCATTTAGTATTAGTAGTAATCATACATACACACACAGGTGTGTGTGGGTGCGTGTGTGTGTGTGTGTGTGTGTGGGCGTGTGTGTGTGTGTGTTTGGGTGGGGGGTAATTCAGTGTTTTGTTGTTGTTTTTTGTATATAAATCACCCTTTATTAATCAATAAAGGGAATACAAAAGGCCCAGGTTACCAGTTCTTATCGAACGCGGTACAGGGCAACATAAAATGGACACAGTTAACAAATGAAACATATAAGTAACAAAGAAAAATGCACATATCAAACGAATAATTTCAGATCAAGAAATGGAAATAGATTCAAAACAGGCTGCATCGTGTCTTAAGCCCCTTTCACAATTGGTCTGCGACCAGTTTGCGACCGCCTGCAACAGATTTTTCGGGGTGTTGCACGACCGATCGCTTGGTGTCTTGCGACCACTCGCAGTCGTTGCAGGCGGTCGCACGAACCTGAGGCGGTCGTGACTGGTCGCATCTGAACTTTGAACATGCTCAAAATGTAGACACGACCATATGCGATCGATTCACTCGCATTAGATCGTACGACCAGTCGTGCGATTCTCGTATGAGTGTTGCACAACGTTGCACGATTAGATGCGAGAGTTCGCATGACTCAATAGTCGCAGTGGGTGGGCTGGAGGTCGTGCTACACTCGCACGTGCGCTAGCGACCTATAGCGACCAGTCTTGCGAATGGGTGCGATTGTGCTAAGACCATGAGACTGTTGCACGACCGATCGCAGCACATCTTACAACGTTGTACTACCGTTGCACGACTGTATGAGACTGTATGCGACTATTCCTCGGGGGTATATATAGGGGGACTATGGAGATGATCCTCTGCAACAGGGCCCTCCTCTAACAACTTTCTCTTCTTTGTAACTTTCTTCTTTGGCATCTTGACTATAAAGAAGGCCAACTTGAAACTGACTACCGGTCAATTGTCGAGGGGGTTTTTATACCCCACGCCACTCGCACGAATACTCTCACGACCACTTGCACCGGTCTCATTCAATCGCACGAGCGATAGCATGGTCTCACATCCACTCGCACGACCATGCAATCGATCGTGCGACTATTGTGATTGGCGTCAAGCCACTCGCAATCACTCGTGCAACACTCGCATGTGAACGCAAGACTACTCGCACGAGCATATGCGAGCAAATGCGACTTACTCGTGCAACGGTCTCTTCTAGTCGTTTTTGTTTTACGACCGCTGTTGCATTTGTGAATGCCTTTCTGCGACCTGATGAGATCGATGGCGATTGAAGCCTGTTGTAGCCTGTCGTGCGACCAAATGGTCGCAAACGGTCGCAGACCAATTGTGAAAGGGGCTTAAGGTTATTCTTATTTTGTTGATATCTCGTTTATACTCGGTTTTGTTTAGTGTAATATCAGAGAAATATTTAAAACTAAAGCCATAGATCATCGTTACCATGGTTACTATTACGAAATATAATCTGAACCTTTTAAATATTATTTCTTTAATACATGTATTGTACCGTTATAACTGTACCGTTATATTTAAAGGGTGACTAGATTAAAGAGAAAAAAGGTGCTGTTTCCATGTATTTTTGCATTCAAATCACGAATCTGGCAATTGATTGTCAAAATTATGTCTCGTTTTGGCGAAAAAGGGGGAAAAGTAGAGGTTTGGGGACCGTTCCTTAAAACTCGTGAGCTGATTGGCTAATTGACGTCACACCCCCAAGTGACGTATGAAGAGTAAGAGGCACAAGATCTGCAGGCTGCGGCAATGTAACATTGTACACACAATGCGGTATTTGACCCCTCTGTTCAACGGACAATTTATGAAAAAGGAAAATTAATCAATACAGTCTAAGGATTGAATAATCATTATCAATATATTTTCTTTAAGATCAGTGAACACTTTTGCCCAAATATACAGCTCTTGTTTTGTTTTTTTTAACTTTTCTTTGAACAATGTTCTCATCCATCTGAGCTTGCCGAACGATAGTTTTGCATTGGTCTTAAACGCGTACACAGCCGTTTTATACGTCTGTGCAATGTACTACACATCTTTAGTACGGCAACTATGTTCCCCCTCGTACTAAGCGACTGGTGAACGCTTTTGTTTGGTTTCCTCGCAGAAGACGCGCCAGGGCATGGTGAAGGGGTCGCGGGGGAAGGGGCCGCGGGTGAAGCTGCTGCAGCTGCTGGAGAAGAAAAGTGATCACTGCAAATTGTACTCCACTCGCTTGGCCCTTGCCACTCTGCCCGCGTGAGCATACCTTTGCGACCCACAATTTCCGTAGATTTTCATCTTTAGGAAAATGATGTACGTAGGCTTACATCATCTTTAGGGGTCTTGCTACAGCCCGCAACTATACACCGATTTGGCATTACTGATGAAATTGTGTCCCAAAATCAAAGTTATTGTGAGGAATTAAACACACGAAAATATGCGATGCAAATGGTCGATGCGGTGAATGTCATGCTCGGCACCGGGCTGGGCCTGCCGGGGCCTGCGGGCGCGCACGGTATATAGGTTGGTGGAATATTTTCCCTTACTTCTCGTACGTCACAGATCACGTGATCATAATGTCGCTCGATGGGGTTTTTTTTTAGGGGCGGGGCTTATGACTGTGTAAATCAGCAAAAATGTACTTTTCAAATGATTATGAAATACGACTGAATGCATAAAAAAGTGTGTGATAGATATTTTTTGGCTCCTGATGACTCCTTCCTACGAAAAATGGGCAATTATTTTTTTATTTTAGTCACCCTTTAAGAATGTCATGTTTCAGGAATGTAATTGAGAGCAAATGGGGGAGTAATACATACAGATACAAATAGATACAGATATAATATATATATATATATATATATATATATATATATATATATATATATATATATACAAACACATACTATTCACTAGCTACACACAGTCTTAATACTTGTACCCAAATCGGGAAGATCCTGATGAGGGGCAGGTGCCCGAAAGCTTGGTCATAATCATTGTGGTATATATAGTCTTGCAACGGCCCTCTTCGTAAACCACTTTTTTGGATCACACACACACACATATATATATATATATATATATATATATATATATATATATATATATATATATGTATATGTATATATATATATATATATACATATATATATATATATATATATATATATATATATATATATATATATATACACAGATATAGGAGAAGAGGGTGAGGCAGAGAGTGGGCCTAGGAAAGAGAGGAAGCAAGAGAGAAATAGAGAGAGAGAGGGGGAAGAGGGTGGATAACGGAGAGAGAGGGGTTGGACGAGAGATAAGAATGAAGAGAGAAAGGGAAATAGAGAGAGAGAGAGAGAGAGAGAGAAAGGGAAATCCAATCTGTCAGTCTTTTATATACTGATACAGTAATAGTCACATCATGCATATACATGTATATAGTTCGCTTTTCTTGTTATAAACATGATAAACGTAATATGAAAATAATATCAACACATACATTGATTTTCGAGATGTATACGAAAGAATATACAATAAGAGAAGATGCCTAGCTCATTGACTAGTGATAAAGTGCCACAACTTGATAATAGATGATGAAACAGTGGTGCCACAACGACTCCCCCCCCCAAAAAAAAAAAGCTAACAACATCAATATATTGATGTTGTTGACACAGAAAGTGACCACTTCACAAAAAAAAAAAAAGTATATCACCGCTCTTTCCAGGAGATAAATTTAGTGAAAGTGTGAAACTGTCAAGAGTCCCTAAATTACCATTAATTTTTGAAGATTTTAACACCACTTTTGATAGAAATTTGTGACATTCCTTATACCTTTGTATAGTTTTTTATTTCCAACTTCCTAAATAATTGCTGCAGGAGCCTGTTACTGAGAGATATACAGTGCATCCAAGAAAAAAAAAAAAAACAAAAAAACAAAACACTTAAAACAAAGGGCTACTGTGTCCAAACTATGTGCTCTATGACAAGTAGTTATCCCTTTCACATAAAACAGAAATATTAAGCTTTTAAAGGATACCTCGATGACGTTCACCCGTACATGCTGTACCAGGCAGCATTGTTTAGAAAATGACATGTAAAGAATAAATGGTACTTTACATTGTCATCAATCGCAAAAGTATGGTATAAAGGTCTCATAAGGCATAAAATATGATCATGGCAACCCCACCCCCCCCCCCCCCCAGCCATCAAGGTATCACTTGACACAGGGGTGTTGATCCGTGTTCATGATTGGGGGGGGGGGGGGTGACCGGCGAGGGAGTATCCCCCTCCCGACACGGGGTAACCCCGCTAGTCATAAGGACCGCTATCCATAATGCGTGACTAAATGAATAGCGGTTTTCTATGAATAGCGGTCCTTCGACATAGCAAGCAAACCATAGACAAAATACCTCGCTATTCATAAGGACTTCGGTTCATAAAGACCAATATTCATAACTATTCATAAGGACCGCTATTCTTAACGCGTGTTAAGTGAATAGCGGTTTTCTATGAAAAGCGGGACTTATGAATAGCGAGTGGACCCCCCCCCCCCCGACACAAGGGACATTTTCAAAAATCAGTCTATATAAACTTGCATTTTAGAGCATCCCAAAATGGTTTTAAAGTCACGGCAAATACAACAAAATATTATTAATCATAACATAAAATATTCAAATACGTGTGTTATAAATTAATTGTAAAGGCAGGAAAAAGAAGGCAGATATACAATTTGTTGTTCAATGCTTGAAGAAGAAGTTTTATCATGCAATTTTTTCGATGTTTTCACATTGAAATTATAGCATTTCTTATTTCCTTATATACTTCTAATCATTAAAGAATGTGATGGTATTTCAAAATCAAACATTATGGCCCGAATTCACAAAAGTGGTTTGGTTTAAACCATGGTTTAAACCCCCTCCTGGGGTTTTTAAGCGTACGTGCGCACGGAATCCGATCCAATCATATGTTTTCTTTGAGCGCGCGCATGGGCAATGTGCGCTTATTTGCGCTTATTTTAGTACGCTTACGGAGGTTTAAACCTTACCCATGGTTTAAACCTCCTTTGTGAATTCGGGCCTATGAGTTTGGATAGTTATTAGTTTTAAGTTAATGTATCATATAATTCTTATCTATTTTATCCAAAAATATTGGGAGATGATAATACAGGCCATCCCCACCTCAAATTTTGTTGGGGATATATATACCACCCCCCCCCCCCCCCCCCAATGTCCTGAGAGCATAATACTTCTATAAAAATGTAAGATAGTTGTCATAGTGCACATACTGTGGTCACAGCAATCATTCGTTTTAAGATTTTGTTTTTTCTGAGACTCACTGAACAGTAAAGGGATCTACTTCAATTATAATGAAATGTGGCTTGAATAAGTGCAATACTATTTCTGTTTCTGGGAAATCGAAAGAAGTGCAGAATGGGTGTTTTGGTAGGGTTTGTTTGAACAATTCACAGCAGAGCACTACATCTTCGATCTGCTCGCCATTGTTTTGTACGTAATGTCAACGTAGTCGCTGGTAAGTTTACCTACCCAACGCTGTTGGGCGCCCTTTCCCATGAGGCCACTTCCGTTACATAAAAATAGGGGGAGTGTCCTATCTTCCCTTTTCACGATCTTTGGTGGAAGTTTCCAGCTTATATATAGTCCGTTGTCAAGTGGTCAAAAAATAGCCTTTTTTGAAATTTTGTGAGGATTTTTGGAAACATATATTTTTAGAAAGATAATGCTAAGAATAGAACTATAAACGTTGTTTCCAAATTTTAAAATGTGTTTAAAGTTACTTTTTTAGAATGCTGATTTTGGTCAAATCTATGGTTTTTAAACTCATTTTTTAAAGAAAATGCTCTTAATTGCAATAGGGATAGAAATTTCAACTGTTTGCATATAAATGATATTAGGGATGACTTTCATGAAAAAATAATGCAGAACAATTATATAATTATATCAAATATAGGCTTTTACTCATATCTTATTTAATACGCCCTCTACGATAGTTATCAAACATTGTCTTACGCTCTAATGACTGTTTTCTACAGTGTTAAACATCTAAACATCTAATCGTATATTAGTGACCAATAATAGATCAATGGCATAATTCATTAAATTATGTACTTTGAAAATGTGTTGGCACATGGAGTCACAGTCAAAATCAACAGTGGTATAAAAGAAGGAATCAACAGAGGAGATAGATAAGTTTGTCATAAGTTTGAGCTAAACATCATGGTAAATCGTGATATGTATTAAACATCAGCTAGTTCATTCTTAGATGTAATATTTAAATTGAAGTTAATAATTTCTTTCGAATCTCATAAAGCTGTGAAATTTACAATTTCTACACAAGTGATTATATTCAAGTGTGCTTATTTTCTTGTAGAGCAAGTGGAGAATCACACTGTTTAGTTATTATCAGAATTCCCTCTCCCCATCTTGCTAAACGATCTCTCTCTCTCTCTCTTTTTCTTCTTCTTCTTCTTCTCCTTCTTCTTCTTCTTCTTCTTCTTCTTCTTCTTCTTCTTCTTCTTCTTCTTCTTCTTTTTCTATTTCTCTTCTTCATCAATGTCTTCTCTCAATGCCCATATGCATGATCTACAACCATTTATTCTTATCAAGAGTTTTTTTTTTTTTATCATATTGATAATAATTATTTCCATCTGAAAGTCTTTACAGAGAAATGGATGTTGATTTTAGATTATATAGAAATGATGGAAACCCTAAACGAAACAGGCTCAAAAACAAATAAGGTAGGTAATTACTGTAATAACAAAAGAAATAAACTTTTTTTTTGGTTTTAATATATACCTATTCTATACAAATGAAAGAAGGCAAATATTCATTTCATAATGAATAGCGTGGAGTTGAAGAACATAAGAATTACATGTATTTGGAATTTGGAGAAAGTGAAGGAGAGAGAGAAAGAGAGAGAGAGAGAGTTAAGCGAGATGGAAGGAGAATTCTGATAGCGCATCAAAATTTTAAAAATCTGAATATTACATTGATTTATAATATTTTTAAAGAGTACGCTTTAACATTTCCTACGTTCAATCACTTTCGTAATTAAGATTTATTTCTCAGCTTCATGAGATCTGAACGGTGTGTGTTATGAGGTCCAAGAATGTAAGAGCTGATGCCAAAAGCCTACATCTCAAGGGACCAAAATTCCAAGAGGTCTCCGGCAGGTCTCCGGCGGGCCTTCTGGATATTTTTTTTTCAGGGTTCACCAGACGGATGGCCAATAAGACATTTTCCTTTTATGTAGGCATGTTTCTTTGTTTTATGGTTCTCGTTGACTATCGGTTTAGGGAACCTTTTGTAAAATGTCGGTCTCGTGGGCTGTCCGTCTACTGAGATATGAACCCGATATATAAGGCCTGTTCTCATTTAGAATCATAACGCCAGGATGCAATGCAAAGACAGAGAAAAATGAGATGAATATTTATTTAAAAAAAACAAAAACACAAAAACAAAAAAAAAACAGAAAAAAAAACAATGGGAAAATGGGCATACAGTGCACTGGTGCGCAAAAGATTGGTAGAATCAAAAAAAGATTCGAAGAGTACGCTGTTTAAAAACACCTTTGTATGTTAAGAATTCACTGCACTATTCGTAGAAGAGTAGGGGGAAACCCCGGTGTAATGGTACACCTGCACATCCCAATCAGGAGAGACCTGAGGGTTACAGTAATTTAGTTTGCTTTCCCCTCCCCGGCACATGCGACGCCAAATCATAATAATAATAATATTTAAAAAAAAATAATAACAAAATACTGAGAGAAAAAAAGTACAACTATGAAGAAGAGAATTGTTGGTGTAAGTGTGGATCGTGTTGTATAGCACTCTTCTAGTGATTCTTTTTACATATAACTTTTGATTTTGACTGTCACTCAATGTGCCAACATATTTTCAAATAAATAATGAAATAGTTATTATATTATATAATTGTATTATATTTTATCACATTGCCTAACATTATAATGAATACTATGCCACTAATTTATTTTTATTTTTTTACTGATATGTGATTTAATGTAAGTACACTGCATCTATCTCTACCACGTACACTGTCGGAAATAGGCTTAGAGCAGAAGACAATGTATCATAATTTTCGTAGAGGGCGTATAAAATAAGATATGAATAAAAACCTATATTTGATATATTTGTATACTTTCTGCATTATTTTTTTTCACGAAAGTCATCTCTAATATCATTTCTATACAAACAGTGGGAATCCATATCCCTATTACAATTAAGGGTATTACAAATAATTATTCGAAAATCATATTTTTGACCAAAATCAGCATTCTAAAAATACCTGAAAAGTAACTTTAGACACATTTCAAAATTTGGAAACAACGTTTATAGTTTTAGTCATGACATTATCTTTCTAGAAATGTATGTTGCTTTCCAAAAATCCTCACAAAATTTCCCATGTTTGACCATTTGACAACGGACTAATACAATCTCAACCCTTAATTAGAATTTTCTACCTTCTACTACAACATTCATGAAGGTTTGGAACTCTCTTGTAAGTTCCACATAGTTTTAGCTGTAACAAACAAAAGAAGGGGATTCCAATGATTTATTTATAGACTCATTGCAATGTTACACTCTTACTAAGAAGTTCATGCAAAGGTCAGGTAAACAGGTTACAACATGCAATTACAATGTTACTATCATACAGTACATCACACATAATGTAATGATCTAGAATGTTCTTCCTCTACTGGATGGGCATTATTTAATATGTAATTAATGATTTTTTCACTGTTACAGAGTACTTTCACTTTTCACTTTTTACATATGAATAATGACTGGAAAAATAACTTCCTTCCAGAAGATTCTTCAATTATATAACAAGGGAATTTTACAGCTACGGCATCCATGGCGAAAGAGGCCACTTGTAATATGATAGCAGACTTTCAGTTCTAGAGAGACAATGCAGTATAAACAATGGGATCATTATTCTTTTTAAGTAGCCATTAATTTTAATCAGTCTGTTTTGTATTCCCTCTTAATCATTCAAATATATACATAAACCTGTTATGTACATCTATGTACACATACAAAAGAAGAAGTCGCAAAAATGGAAATGTATAATCATTAGAATTCCTTACCCACGCAGCATTTCAGTCGTCTCTGAAAACCACATTACCAACACGTTACCCAACTTGAAAATTTGGCCAAGCCCCTCCTGCATGCCCCTCCTAATCCCATATTAACAACATATTGATTACAACGTAAGGTAAACGAAAAATGTTCTACACTAAATACAAGTCTTCTGTCCCACTCTCAGCGAGTACACTGGATAAAAGCTTCCAAGGATAAAACAATCTGGTTAATCTCCAAGCCCCAATGCTTCACTGTATGAAATGATTCAATGATATAAAACCATATGTATAATTATTATGACAAAGAGAATGAAAAACACACACACAGAAACACACATACAAAAAACAAAACAAAACAAAACAAAACATACAAAACACACACACACACACACAATACAGTTACGAATGAAATATAATTATGTTCATGTCTAATGAGGAAATATGCAGTTATTGTGTCTTAAACGAATATACGAAAACTTAGAAAAAATCTAGATAATCCACGGGACGACAGCAATAAAGCTATCCGCATTCGCTTAGTACTGTCATTTTGCTAATCCAATTTGCCTTTACATTCTGTAATCTCCCCGAGCGTTGCCAAATGTGCTATTTTTGGTTCATAAATTAAAGTATACTTGGCCTATATCATTCGAAAACAAACATTGCGAAAGAAAAGTTAAGGTGATCCAGCTACATTTTCATATCATTGTGCTTATTATGTAAAGGAAACTGTATAGCAAACCGAAAGCAAAGAGAAAGAAAAAGAAAAAGAAAAAAAATCTCGGCCTGGGCCCCGTTGCATGAAACTTACCATTAATGGTAACTCTGCTATCAGTGGTAACTACCATGGTAACACCACTCAACAGTCAATCAAAATCAAGGTTTCCATGGGAGTTGCCACTGATTGCAAAGTCACCGTTAAAGGCAAGTTTTATGCAACGGGCCAGGAATTTCAAATACCTTAATTAAAAGAAAACGTACAATACGCAAATCACGATGAATGACATGTAATTAGATTTATCGTTTCAAAACGACGAAATGAACTAGGATAAGAAAATGAAACATAGAAGTGAAAACATATAACAAAACAGAACATTTTCACTGACATATGCATTGAGGCATGCAATTTATTTGAAATTTGTGTGCTTAGAAATAAAGTTAAATAAAACAAATTTATTTGGTGCGCGGCAATCTTACGTGTGTTTCTTGACAAATCGGTTCTTACCATCATGGCTGCATGACGTTAGTGTTTGGAGTACTACCTGTAAAATAAAAAAATAAATGCATAATTTATTAAAGCTTATGACCCGTATTCTGAACTCCGGTTTAACTTTAACCGCGGTCTAAGTGTGTTTAAAACCCAGTCTTAACCTGCCCTTTAAACCATAGTTTTAGAAAATCACATTCTGAACTCAGGTTTAACTTAAACTCCAGTCCAGTGTGGTTTAACTTTGTACAGAAATTTAGACTGGACTTGCGGTTTAAGTCTCTGCCTATGTGTTTACTTCACTATGTCATTATTATTCTCATAAGATGTAAATGTAAGTAATGTGGACTTGACAAATTTAGCTTCTGACGTCAGACGTAGACAGGTTTGTCTGTGCATCTAAAATACAAGTTTTCATATTATTTTACTTAAAAGTGTAATTGGGGTTAAATACTAATTCTACATCCTAATATTTTGGTTCCACCTCTATGGAATAAAATGATGATTTTGAATAATTTTGTTATTTGCTTTTTGCACTAAGCTACCTAAGTTGGCATTTTCAAAATTTGTTTGTCTGGTCATACCCATAATTCCATACATATTGACAAGAATAGTATGGGGTTTGACCAAGATGACTACGGAGCACTTGTTGTGAGAGCTTGTGTCCTAGAACCGGGCAATTGCAACCGGGCATCCTGCTCTCTCTCTCTCTCTCTCTCTCTTTCTCTCTCCCCCTTCTTCTCATTCACAAACATACTCACTTTCTTTCACTTTCCCCCTTCCTCCATCACCCTTCTCTTCATTCCCTTTATTTCCACACCGTCTAGCACTTTCACTTTACTTTCACACTTTATTTTTCTTGTGGGTCGAGGCAATTGTCCATCTACCTCAACTCATCAATGCTCTCTTATTAATATTTCGCTACTCGTAATGATGCCTCTAGGAAATTAGTATTATTGAACGACCCAATCTGAATCCAAATCTGAATATCGATAACTATACCTATAAATCGTTGTTTGTGTGGAAAATTAATAGGAAATCTTTGTGCAGAGAAATGTAAGTTACATGTAACTTACATTTCCCTGCTTTGTGGTATAGGTCAGAACAGGGAAATTCTCATATGTAGGCCTATGGTTAGAGCTTCCCTCACCGATTTTATTTTCGTGGTGGAATTTTTCGGCTACTTATTTTTTAAGGACAGATCTCACCGATATTTTCAGAGAGCCAATCGTTTTGTTCCTTCAAAGTGACATAAGCAGGTCAGTTCAAGAGAATGATTAAGGCATTGTCTGACGTGCTTGAATGACAGACCACTACCGATTGCATTCGTCAGGTGTGACCACTTTTATCGTTATTGTTATAGGTACATTTTATATGGGCATACATTATCGCTATCATTATCGGACAAATGTGACCAGCCCTTATTGTGTCTTCATGTTTGTTCATAACTGCTAATTTACTCACTAGCATGAACACACAATGATGGTGGGTCACCACTCAAGAAAGGGTTTTTCGCTGCTTCAATTTTCAGATTCCGTTTAGTTGAAAACCCGGGAAGCTGCTAAAAGTGACAATTTTCCCGACGGCGAACACAGCCAATGCCTGATATCACCAGATGGCACTGGATCTCACTAGAGTACCTCTATTAGAGAGTAGTCACATCTCATGATTTGAAAACCATTTTTTCCACTGCTATGCAACATTTCTATTCAATTCCGATGAGCACCTGGGTATTCTCAATAGAAAAAAATTGGAACGCCATTTTGTTTCCAGAAAAGTCAGACGTCCATGTCGCTACTCTCTATATAAAGGTACTCTAGATCTCACCATTTTGGGGCGCCATCAACGTGTGGCAAAATCTATTCCCCGTTCTGTAAACTGCATGGAGAAAGTCTGCTGTTTGATACCCCACACGAAATATAAACATTACAATGAGCATAATGCGACGGGATTACTGTGTATTGAAATGAGCGAATTTTGTCTTAATTTCAAACCCAGTGAGCTGAGAGAATAATAGAGAGAGAGATTATGATATCATAATTCTGATAATTTTGCGATGAAAAAGCGGAGAATAGAGAGAGGGTGTGTATATGAAAGAGAAAGCTTTGTTACCCATGAATCATAAGGAAAAAATAAATCAGCTCTGTTACCTCATCGCATGCAATATTTTCTGGCTTGTTATGAATTTGAACAGGGAATAATCTAGGTAAAATACTTGACATAAATCATGCACGTAGGCGAGAAATTAGCATGAATAGACCAAGCTTTTAAAGAAGACCTACGGTCAAAGTTCCACATTGAATAAACAACTGTCACGCATTTTTGCTGATGATATTTGAAGTTATAATGTGTTTTTATTGTTTTCAATGCTTTAGTGAGTTTAGAAACAAATCATAATTATTGCACTGGTCTATGTACAGAATGTCTTGCTAACGTCATTGCAAAATTAGCTAGCCGCATCTCAATTGCTTTGCATACTCTCTTCACTCCTTTTGCTGTGTACTTCTGACTTTCACAACTCACAAGATTACTCATACTCGCTTCTTCTCTGTTTTCGACCTTCACAAGGTCAGACTTTTCTACTCTATGCTTTCCTCATTTCGACTTTGCCTTGTCCTTCAAAACTTTCACTCTATCTCTTCGCACGTGTTTTTTCAGACTCCTATTCCAACTTTGCGCTGTCATTCAAACATTCAAGCCTGCGTCTACAACTTGACTTTCTCCTGTCCTTGTATCCCTCTCTCTCTCTCTCTCTATGACTTTGAGCTCTTTGTTTATGTGCTCAATGACGTCCTTCTCGCTATATTCTCTGCTGTGCGACAAGTGTCTTTCTTACGACCTTCATAACTCTCTCCCTCTCTCTCTCTGACAGAGCAGCTTGTTTGAATGGGGTATATAAGACAGACCTCACACTTTATCCCACTGAAGGGGGCATTACAGTTATAGAATTCCATATATTAATAGACCCTTTTCTTTTAAAAGGATCAGGAGTATTTTACGCGTACAGTGTATGTGTATTATAAGTCTGTTACCTATGACAGGCATATCATAATTATGGAAAATAAGTCTTTTCCATGTTTCAGGCTTGTCTTGAAAACGTTTTGGTTTGTTGAGTAGTTTTTATTTCTATCAGCATCTTATTAAGATTAACAGCACCAAGTTCATTAAAAGCCCATATTTTGTTTGCTTATGTTTTTTTTCTGTAAATGATGTAAAAGTAAAGATCAGTGCACTTGCTATAAATGTTTGTTATTAAATTCCTTTTGATAGAAATGCGAGATTGCGCGAAACCAATTTCCTCGGAAAAAAACTTCTTTGATTTCCTTGATTTTGTTTATTCTTTTCCTTTCGAGTTTCAAGATATTGAGGTATCCCAAAGGGAGCCCCCTGTCTGCACCCGAGAGACATAGGAAACTTGTTTCCGAGAAACCTTCGTACAAAACACGAGCAGGTTTGTCAGGACGGTGCCAATTTAGAACCGACAGGACTCGGTAACCTGGCATGATACTATTTTTATCTTTAAACAAAATATATATATATATATAATATTATAACTTTTACAAAAAAAATACATTAACAAAAGAGAGAAGTCAATTATATTATTTAAATGATTACATTTTTGTAAAAAAAAAAAAAAAAAAAATAGTTGGTGATAATAGTCAAAATTGAATGATTGCCATAAAACACTAATCAACAACAACATTATCTTGGGAGACCAGGTCAGACTGTCAGATCAGAGAGTGTGTTTTAGCCGCGCGGTGAATAGCCAGTTTTTATTAGAGAGAGAGAGAGAGAGCTCCAGCTCCCGCCATCTTGCCTCTCTGGTTAGCAAGGCATTCTCTCCAGTGATTCTGTCTACCTTGTAAATGTGTTGAGTTCACCATAATAAACTTGTTAACTTTAATCTCTGTCTGATGTGTGCTCTTTCTCCCTGACTCTCGGTCATCCTAGACAACAAACTACAAATATAACGGGGATTTATTTTGGGACTTCCACCAGAATAAGGACAATATTCTGCCCATTTTAGACAAATACAAATCTCGTTACACAACTAACCGACTAAACAACTAAGGAAGCAAAAAAGGTACCTTAATTAAAATCTTTATCATACGCATATTAGATGGTGTAGTAAGTAAATCAGATTCAAGATAAAACAGAAGTAGAAGACTCAGATCATTAACTTCACAACATCACTCACATGATTGATACAGAGGAATAATGCTATGCCATAAAATATATGCATAATTATATTAATTATGAACCAATATTTATTTACGTACCACTTACAAAGTAAATTTCATTTTGTTTTTAAAACCGAATTCATGTTCCAGATTTCATTCTTAATGGTTTTGCTATGCTCATAATACAGCGCTTTTATATATATAACGTTACACTTTTGAAAAATCTGTCAAAATTACATTTCAAAATATTCAGACGAATTTTTAATGTCGCTAGATGCCCAAGAGTCTCATCTATTACGTGCCACTAACAAAACAAACTTTCATTCACGCTTGGGCGAACACTGACTGTTTTTTTGTGTGAAAAATAGCTCGCACCAAATTGAAAGAGGAGGGAAAATTAAACCAGCAGTCCGAATAAGTACTCCCATCAAAATAAATTGCTCTTTTGCATAAGTTGATGATTATGTTATGGTAGTCTAGGAATTTTGTGTCAATTTTCTTTCATTATCTTAATAATTTCATTGCTCTATACATGAGTGTGAATTAATAATGTGTAATTACTTCAAGATCTTTTTAAGCACAGTATTCACAATACACAGGCACATCAAAACCACATGCTAATCATTCAGTCAAGAAGTACCAAATTAATTAATCTTAAGATCATTCAACCTGTTAATCAATCAATCAAAAAATAATCAATAAAAAATCAGTCAATCAATCAACTCATCAATACATCAACCCATAGATCAGTTATTCAGTCATTCAGTGAGTTAGTCAATCAGTTATTAAACAAACCATTAGTCAAGAAGTAAGTCAATCAATCAACCAGTTAATCAACAATCAATCAATCGATCGATCAATCAATTAATAAATGAGTTAATTGACCTATCAGTTGACAAATACAAATAAAGAAAGGAGGATGGACGATTTTCCCCTGGATAAACTGTGATTGATTGATAGAATGATTGAGAATTTGATTGAATATGTACAGTAGATTGACTGGTTGATTTATTGATCAGTCGAAAGACTGATGTACATTGTTTACTGAATGAATGATTTATAGATTGATTGATTGAAAATCGATTAATTTGGCGTTCTTGATTAAATGTCTGGTTTGGAAGTGCTTTGACGCGTCTATGAATAATTTGTTAAATTACAGATTGATTGATTGACAGAGTTGCCCCACTGCCTTAACTGGTTGAATGACTGAACGATGGTTTGACCAATTGATTAATTAATAGATCAATCAATTGATTACATTATTGGTTGATTGACTGACTGGATGAATGGTTGAAAGAAAATTGACTGATGCATTGATTGACTGATTGATTGACTGACTAACTGATCTAAAGGTTGATGAAGAGTACTGATGGGTTGATTGATTATTTTTTGTTTTTTTAATATTGATTGATTAAATGATCTGAAGATGGATTAATTTGGTACTTTTCTTCTTGACTGAATGGCTGGCATGTGGATTTTAATGTTTCTGTGAATTCTTAATACTGTGCTTAAAAGATCTTGAAGTAATTACACATTATTAATTCTCACTAATGGATATATCAATGAAATCATTAAAATAATGCAAGAAAACTGACACAAAATTCCTAGACCATCATAACATAATAATCAATTTATACAAAAGACCAATTTATTTTGAATGGGAATACTTATTCGGACTGCTTGTTTAATTTTCCCTCTTCTTTCACTTTAGCGCAAGCCATTTTTCACACTCTGGACAAAACAGTCAGTGTTCGCCCAAGTGTAAACGAAAATTTGTTTTGTCAGTGGCACTTGCTAGGTGAGACTATTGGGCATCTATCGACATTTAAAAAAAATCTAAAGATTTTGAAATGTAATTTTGCTAGATTTTTCAAAAGTGTAACTTTTTTATATACGCTCTGTAGTGTGGTAGGTTAGGGTAAAAATTTTCGATTATCGTGACACGCCGGACAAAAACACCATTTCTGGTGCGAAGCTTTCTTAGGGTAAGTAAAATAATTTCAGCCGAGGAGCCCTCGCGAAATATATCCGTAACCATGATAACAGGCAAACATACCATGATGACAGCTATTTTAAGCTGGTCTTCGGCCATGTAAGACATAATCCTATTTCATAACTCTTTATTAGAGAATTACTTTTATTTTTTTTCACTCAAATCATGGAAGACCTTTTTGTTTCAGTTCTAACCAAAGACAAAATCCGAAAAATAAAGAGTTGCCGTGAAAATACTAATTTGATTTTCGCTGTCTTGGATCCGGTTTTCAGCATTGTGGTGCGGGTCTTCGGCCGCATGTCCAAACTCAATGGAGAGTTCGCGCGCTGAGAAAAAATGCCAGCGGTACGAGCAAGCGTCCCACGCCAAAACTTCTCACATGCAATCCCGTCAAAAACCAGCGGGCGATATCATTCACTGACATCACAATACATACGGAGCTATCGCGTATATTGATGACTGCAACGGTCCATCGACACTTTTAAGCTTGCTACACACGAAAAATGCCAGTCTATAATTGAAAATTTCTTGAAAACACAGCTCAGTTTTAGGAACTATGTCGCCTTGCGGACAACCGTAGTCTATATGAGTAATCACTGTAGCTCTAAGAGAGAAATGGAATGTATCATATTTAGATATAAAGTATATGGGCCCAGCATATATCTGAAATATGAAATCAAACAAAGAATCTATATAGTAGCTGCCGTTTACGTTGTAATTATAATTGTTCTGATGGACTTTAAGGCTTAGTAGCAGCCGATTTCGCTACTAGAATGTAATAATGACACAACTGAAGAATGTATATCTTTTCGGTGAATATAATATTATGGCGATATATCTTTATGGTTAAACATGATACAGACTACGGGAAGGCGGGAGTAGCGAGGGCTATCGGGGGCTGGCGGGGAAAAGCAGGACACAGGGCAGGATGGTACTGGTCAGGCCCAACTATTTAGTTAATTCATTATATCACAAAGTATAAGCAAAACATAATATAAACTATGTGGGGTTTTTTTTTTGTGTCTTTTTTTTTTTTTTTTTTTTTTTTTTTTTACAAAGTAGGTTTGGTTCTTTGACAATTTTTATCTGGAATTTTGTTTAAAGTATTGATTTAGATAACCATAAACGATTCACAAGTTAATACAAAATTGAGGTCAGTCTATTGCATAGGCGTACGTGTAAAATTTTGCGAGGGGGGGGGGGGGGGCGCTGATGTCGCTCGCCGGAATCAACTTTCAAAGTTTTCAAAATAAGGTAATAAAGTATTGTTTTTTCGCCATCAAAAAACACTAGATAAGATATTAAAAATGTGAAAACCCTTAGGGATAATAGGGGTGCGCCCAGCTCCAGGCTACCTCGCCCCCAACGCCTCATACCCTATGCTTTGTTGGTGCTTTATACAATCACACATGCGATATTCATATATTGTATATGTAATAGTAAGGTAATATTCATTGGAATATTCAGTAGTGTGCAAACAGCTATACATTAAATAATGATAGAGAGGGAGAGAGATTTTACTGGAACAAGATGAATAATCGCAGTCCTAGGACTGAATTCACATGGATTACATTTTTAAAAATATCTTTGCAAAATGACAAAAGTAAAAAAAAAAAAAAAAAAAAAAAAAGGTTTATGTTATAAATGATAGATATAACAAAGAGCTAAATAACTCAGAAATTAGAATATTAAAAAAAAAAAAAAAATCAGCATTATACTTAAAGTTTATCATGACTCCCAATAAAAACTTAAACGTTCGTAAAAGGACCATTATCATGCATTCTTTTATATCTACCAGGCACATCACTGACTTTTATAACTGTTTGCAGGGAATTATCGGTACTTTCATTCACACACACACACACACACACACACACACCCAAATGAAATGAATTAAAAAAAAATGTATTTCATTAAATTCATGTCTTTCGGTAATCCATTGGATTCATTTCATTTTCAGAAGTGTGCAAACAGTTATACATTAAATAATGATAGAGAGGGAGAGAGGGATTTTTCAGTGAAAAAAAAAAGAAAAAAAATAAGAATAATCGCAGTTCTAGGACTGAATTCACATGGATTACATATTTAAAAATATCTTTGCAAAATGACAAAATTATAAAAAAGTGATATGTTATAAACGATATAAATAACAAAGAGCTAAATAACTCAGAAATTAGAATATTTTTTTTTTTTTTTGGGGGGGGGGAAATCATTATACTTCAAGTTCATCATGACTCCCCCCAAAAACTTAAATGTTCGTGAAAGGAGCATTATCATGCATTCTTTAATATTTACCACACACATCACTGATTTTCTTTACTGATTGCAGGGAATTATTACGGTACTTTCATTCACACACACACACATACACACACACACACACTATATATATATATTATCAAATTCATGTCATTGGGTAATTCACTCTATAGGGAAGGCCTACTCGGAGGGAAGGATTGTATTATCGTTCATATTCCCCGGTGCAATCGTGCAGTGAGTCTGCGATGCTTTATTACATGAAGCCAAATTTCATCGTTTCTGAGAGGTATTTCGATTTCAGATATAAGATACGTCATGTCTAAGTTAGTCACAAGGTAATCTTAAATATTAAGTACTCGCAGTCTATTTACTCATTAACCAATCTCTTCTCTTTTGAGGCCGCAAATAAAAATCAATTATATGAAGCATCAGGACTGATCGAGAAAAAGGGAGAGTAAAACTTTATTCTCATTCGTGTTCATAAAAACATTTAGGAATGAGTAGAACGTTTGCCTATGATTCGACAGTGTTTTCCATTTTTATTTCCTGGCTAAAATGCAGCTCTTTTTACAGTGACTCTTATCCAAGCAAAATTTCCATCTAAGTGAGGGCGCCCTTTACATATAAATTATTGTTGAAATCATTTCATGTGCCTAGACACAGGCCCTTTATTTTCTGAAATAATAAGTTATGTGATATGATCTCGATGATTTAATTTGAGAAGAAATCTATGCATTCTTTGAATTGATTTAACCCGAAAAGATTGTTTATGTCATATTGGTTGGCGGCCATTTTGGATTTTTGCATTTTACTTCGACTACCTTTAAAAATTCGAGAGGACTCCTCGACTAATATTGATAAGTAGGCCACAAGGAATGTTCATGCCAAATTTGGTGCTTTTGTCCGCTCTGTCACGAATTTTTCCCTAACCCATCCCACTATAATGAATTTGGGTAAACTGAAAATCTTTAAAAATGTATTTGCTGTTATCACGGTTATTGTGGAAATAAATGAAATGAAATGAAAGGAAATTATATCAAATGTCAACTTTTACACACTAGAATAGTATCGGCGGGATCCACATATATGGAGTTGATTGCAGTTTAATACTGTAGCATGTTGTGTTGCAGAGGTGATCATCTGCTATTGAGACAGGTGCCAAGTCGATCGCTGCAATATCAGACTCGCCCTGAAATGGCTGCGTATAAGTAACTAAATGACTAACACAGTCGTCCACACGGGTCGACATGTAATCGTTTCTAAGCAAATTCTGTCAGGATCGACTGACAGGGCAGCAACCTACTTAGCCCGGGCCTGATAATCCAAGGAAAAAACAAGGAAAGGACATTCAATTAGAATGTTTACCACAATAACATTAATGAAGATAATAATACGCATTATAATGATAACAATAATAAAAAAAAACAACAAACAATTGCAATTACTGAAATGTAATTGTAATAATGACATTTATTTATGACGACAATACATAATTTAAGGTGTCCAAACTGATTTGGAAATAACTGTACCCCCAGCATAGTTCCGGCAACAAATGGCGTAGCTTGAGTCCAGTCGCTGAGAGGGCACTGGTATCTAGGGGCGAGGGCACCTGTCTTGGTAGGAAAAGTCAATGCGAACTGACGAGGCCACTGATTATGACGAAAATACTATTGCACATAATACTACGATTTAAGGTGTCCAAACTGATTTGGAAATAACTGTACCCCCGGCATAGTTCCGGCAACCAATGGCGTAGCGTGAGTCCAGTCACTGAGAGGGCACTGGTATCATGGGGCGAGGGCACCTGTCTTGGTAGGAAAAGTCAATGCGAACTGAAGAGTCCACTGATAAGGGGGAGGATGTGGAATGAGGTCTATCGTCTTTTTTTCTCATCCTCCCCCCCCCCCTCCCTTTCCTTTCTTTTTCTCACTTTTTCTCTTTTTCTTTTTTACTTTTTTTTTCGCCATTCGATTGCTACCCGTGCCCCCTTCCTTCTTTATCTACGCCACTGCTGACATCTATCATCGCCATCACCATCACCATTACCATCGGTGCGTTTCTTGGAATAAATCCTTCAATTAGGACTACCAACCTATCACTACATCCCTTTTCTACTGTTGTAAAAATATATATTCATCTGTCTAAAAAGAATACATTTTCACTTTAAAAATGTTACAGCGGATAGACAATGAATGGTAATAGTGTTTTTCATTTGTAAGAGAAAAATATGAAAGAAACCCTGTATTTGTACATCATCATGATGATTGTCATTTTAGTTATTAACAGTATGCTACATTTGATACTTTTGATAATTAACAACACAGAAGATAAAACTCATACTAGACTGAGGTTTTCACATTGTGAAGTTAAAGGATGTAAAATCTGTTTTGAATAATTTATGTTAAATTTTCTAGATTGTTAATAGTCTTATAATAATGCTCCAACTAATATATAATTAGATTTTCATTTTTGAAAAAAATCAAGTCTATAAAAATATGTGTGTACCAATAATTAATTCAGAAAACAACAATACCATTGTGCATCACACCTGTACTTTTTCTGCTAACCTTTTACTATCTAATGTCATTAATGATTCATGACACTGCTTTGAAAGAGGTGCTCTGGAATTTCAGCTGCAATGCAGACTTGTCATGATTGTTGCGCTCTAATCAAATCCATGGTACACACAGAGTTTGTGGCCTTGATCTTTCAAAAAGTGGACATCTAATTAAATATTTAGAGCATTATTTTCAGAAGAATAATCCATCTTTAAAATGTGAAAATGTAAGTCTTATCCGACTTTTAAATTCTGAGTTATTAACGATCAAATGTGTCAATTGTTTTTTGTTTTGTTTTTTTAAACACATATAGTATTATAGGCGTTGATCACAAGCGGCCGTGCACCTCTACGACGAATTTTGCAGAAAACAATTGTGTCGGACACACTGGTTTGTACTTTTTTGTGTGTTTGTTTGTTTGTTTGTTTGTTTGTTTGTTTTTGTTTTTTGAAAGCATGGAGAACACTCAAGCAATTTCTGCGTGTGGGGACATTTTCTCATGAACGCAGATAACAAGTGCGGCCATCGCAAGAGAGTGCACGGACCTACACTTCAATCTAGTCTGGGAGCCTGTCCCGAAATAGTCATCACATTTTACATAATTTATGAGATTTGACCCCTTAACGTTACTTAGACCATCCATGTCATTCACCAAAAGATTGTCAGCTTGAACGAAGCCGCCGGGTTTGGCCCCCAGAGCATCCAAAAGGGCCCCAAAGTCGGGCCGATTTCAACCCATCTAACATATACGCCAAACTTTGTCAGAAGGAATGTATATGACTATACATTACCACAACACAAAAACTGACAAAATTTTCCGGCGGGATGGGTTGCCAGACCGCCCCTAAAATTTGGGGAAATTTTTTCCCCTTAAGGCCTGTGGACCAAATTCTGTGAGAAGGAAGAGGTGTGGATGTACATTACATAAATATAAAAAAACTTACAAAAAATGTCCATGGAGAAGGGGGTGTAACACGCCCCTGCAAAAAAAAACCCACCAAAGTGCCCCTAAACCGAGCTCTGCTTCCCCAATGCTCTGGATGTAGAGACCCCCCCCCCCCGCTTTTTTTTTTTTTTTTTTTTTGCATTTTAACCTTAATAACTCCAATGAGTATAATTCAATTCAGGTCAAATTTACATAGTACAATTTTGAGTATTGTAACTTTCTTGTGGTGCAATTTGGTGTCAAATGGTAATTTCAATAATAATTTATAAAATTGTGAAAATTGTATTGCTTTCTCCAAAGTAGTCAAATGATATTGTCAGGATTATGTAAACACACCCATTGTCCATCTGCACCTGTTTGACAAAACATAATAGAGGGTCTTGTTAAGTATCTGGGCTATGTGGCTGCCATGCTGAAAGTGACCATTCATGTTAATTACACAAATACCTGGCAAGCTCTCAATTATTCCTTGTCAAACCATGCAAACAGGCGCAGATGAACAATGGGTGTGTTTACATATAATCCTGACAATATCATTTGACTACTTTTTGAGAAAGCAATACAACTTTCACAATTTATGCAGAATATATTTAACTTATGATTTCCTTTAATTCAGATCAATCCGCTGCGGAAAGGGCCGTTCATCGCCTTGAATCTTGCATGGTAGAGGTTCAAGATTGGATGCTCGCACGTTCTGTGAAACTGAATGTGAATTCCTTATTTTGTTCTAAAGTGCAGCTTAGTAAAATTGATATTAATTGCATCTCATTTTCTGGCCACACAATTTAGGTGTCACAAACTTGTCGCAATCTTGGTGTTATGTTTGACTCACATATCTCAATGTCTAATCAAATTTCAAATATCTGCAGATCAGTTAGGTACCAAGTACGTAATATCGGTTTTATTCGGAAATATTTGTCCAAGTCTGCCACTGAAAAGATAGTTCACGCCCTAAATTTCCTCCCCTCTCGACTTTGGCAATGCCCTTCTGTTCAATTTACCCCAAAATTTGTTGTCCAAGCTCCAGAAGCTTCAAAATGCTGCTGTTCGCATTGTTACTCTGTCTACCAAGCGTACCCATATCTCTCCTATTTTGCAGTCGCTGCACTGGCTCCCTGTCAAACATTACATTATTTTCAACATTTTGTTGCTCACTTTTCACTGCATTCACGGCTCTGCATCCCAATACAATACCTCTTCAATTCAAAATTACACCCCCGCGAGATCTTTTCGCTCATCCACTTCCAGTTCTCTTGTGATTCCTAAAGTAGCAAAATCAGGGGGGAAAGATCATTTGCCCACGCATGTCCTAAATAATGGAATATCCTTCCTGAAGACATGGAAAAGTGTATAACTTCTGATTCTTTTAAAAATCATGTAAAAACATTTCTGTTTGATTCTTAATTCATTTCTACATGCGCCTTGAGCACTCCACAGAGTGGATTTGGCGCTATATAAGTTACATGTATTATTATTATTATTATTATTATTATTATTATTATTATTATTATTATTATTATTTAATAACTTATCATTGAAATGATCATTTGACACCAAATTGCACCCCAAGAAAGTTACAATACTCACAACTGTGCTTTGTAAAATTGATCTGAATTGAATTACACACATTGAAGCTATTAAGGTTATAATGCAAACAAAGTTTTTTTTCCCCTTGCATCCAGAGTAGTTTGGGCAGCAAAGCTTAATTTAGAGGCACTTTTTTTTTTGTTTTGTTTTTTTGTTTTTTTGTAGGGACGTATCACACCCCCTTCCCGATGGAAATTTTTTGTCAGTTTTTATGTTTTTGTAATGTACATCCACACCTCTTCCTTCTGACAAAAAAAAAATTGGTCCACGGGCCTTAAGGGTAAACAATTCCCCCAATTTTTAAAGGGGCGGTCTCACAACCAATCTCGACGGAAAAATGTGTCAGTTTTTGTCTTTTGGTAATGTTTCGTCTCACATCTTCCTTCTGACAAAGTTTGGCGCATATGTTATATAGATGGGATAAAATCGGCCCGACTTTTGGTCCCTTTTTATGGGCTCTCGGGGCCAAACCGGGCGGCTTCGTTCGAGCTGACAAGCTTTTTATGAATTACATGGATTTTCTAAGTAACTTCACGTGGTCAAAACTCATGTAAAATGTGGTGAATATTTCGGGACAGGCTCCCAGACTAAGACCCGGGAATCGGTGGGTCATCAGTCGGTCACTGCCCGGTCGCCGTGCGGAGGAAGCTTCACCACTTTCGCCCAGTTTTTACCTAAAATTGACCGGCTACCAAGGGGAAATCGACATGGCACCGCTCAGGCATCGCTGGGACTTTACAGCCCGCTCGACTTCTCCAGAGGCGCCCGAGCAGGCTACAAATCGGTCGGTCGCCGCCCTGATTTGTGACCATAGCTATACGCTATTCAGAGAAATCTGACCATGCCAGTTGTGACATACGGACATACCGAGAACTGTTGACACATTGATGAAGGCGGAACTATTTACAGGACTCAGTTGAAATAGGGCGAGCAAAATACTTCAGACTCTGATCGAATCCAAAGACTCACTTAACTACATTAAAACTATCTTTGATTGTAGTAACTGATTTGGAAATCATGCATTCAATCTATTTGAATATGTAACCAGACTATTCATTTTCTATTCTATTTTCTGACTTAGAACTTCTCTGTCTTCTGTGCAGTGAATTAAAATCTCACCACCAAATATCATTAATTGACAGTTGCTCAGTTTTAAAAAATGTAAGAGCAACACAATTTTCATATATGGTCAAGTAATTTCCTTGCATATATTTACATAGACTACAGTATCCTCTTTTGTCGTTTGGCCTTCTGCGTAGGCTGTAACATTACGTTACATATATGACATTGATATCTTCATTCATAACGGTTGAAATCTAATGCCTCTCACTCAATAGCATAGCATGACCCGGTACCCTGAGATGGCCCGAGGCGCTGCCAACTTGCCTGAGGACTTTTATAAGCTTTTTCGCCAACAAATTGAGCTATGTCTCCTTGACAATGATGTTGTTGATGACGTAAAGCAGGTAATTAAAATCAAAATAGCATTGGGAAATGAAGGCCAGCAAAGTATAAATGCATCAGGTCTATCCACTGAGGACCAGAAGAAACCAGCGAAACTGTGGGATTTGCTTGAATCCCAGTTGAACATAAAATTCAACTTACGCATTCATAGATTGGAACTCATGTGATACCGGCAAAAGGAAAGTGAAACTATCGACGAGTTTGTGACCAGGTGACCAGGTGTAGGAGCAAAGCACAGGAATGTAACTTTGATGCAGAAGAGCGCAGCGAGCGATTATTGGAGCTCGTCAACAAGATTTGAGGCACTTGGACAAGCTAGTGGAAGAAGGCCGCTGATACGAGGCATTGATGGCCGGTAGGCAATCATTACAATCACTGGACTCGACTGCTGCTGTTGCTGCGATCTCCAAATCCCATAACAAATGTGGCAACTGTGGGTTCTTCCACCCTCCGAGAAAGTGCCCTACCTACAAGGATATATGTAAGGCGTGCGGAACAAAGGGGCACTGTGCGAAGGTTTGTAGGAAGTCGCGGTATATTAGGTTTGTAGGAAGTCGCGGTATATTAGGAGAAGGACAAAACCTCTTGTAAATGCCGACAATCTTCGCGGAGAAGATCAAAGAGCGGAACCAATGTCACTCGAGGACAAGGACCACCGAGAGACCAGCGAGGTCGCAGCACACCCAGGTATCACCCCAATCACAGGTTGGTTCTTTAGGTTGGTGACTATCCTCCTAAGGGTGAACGGAACAGTGAGCGAGATTTTCCAAACATAAGCTTCCAGCATAGACGCCATTGAGAAGAAGGAAGCATTTGTCAACACTGACATCCTCTGCCCTAGAAAAAGGGACAACACCGTCTTCTTCCTAAGGTAGATACCGGCGCCAGCGGCAACACCTTGCCCATACCTTCTCTTCGCGGTATTAAGGAAACGACTGAAGAAGTGTCTTACAACCTACTTCAACCGGTCTAACATGTCTAATGGCTTATGGGGAAATACCACTCCCGTGCATCGGCACTGTGAAAATTGGCTGTTGGTAAAAGGGCTCGCCCTGGACACACCAGACATTTTAAGTTGTAGACGTGAAATGTATTGCGATCACTATTCATGTCTTATGGGAGGATCCGAGCCCCAAGGCAGACTCTCCCGTTTTTTTATTTTTTCTTTCTATAAAGGACCGGCTAAGAGCCTACCTGGATTAATTCGACAAAGTTTCTTCTCCACATCAGGGAGGATGCAACTCCATCCATTGACAAACCAAGGAAATGCAGTATTCATATCTTGGAGAAGCTCAAGGTGGAACTAGTGAACATAGAAAAACAAGAGGTCATCAGCAAAGTCGAACACCACAGCGACTGGTGCAGCTCCTTAACTCCAACGGTAAAGAAGGATGGCTCACCTGGTCTGTGTCTATACCCTATAAGGCTTAACAATGCCTCAAAGAGGTGCCCGCACCAGGAACCTACCCCAGAGAAATTGAACCCCACATTCTCAGGCGCGAAGTACTTCTCAAAACGTGATGCTAGGGCGGTTACTGGCCTGTTTCTTGCTGCCCAATCGCAGGAACTAACTACCTTCATGATTATGTTTGGAAGGTACTGCTTTCGACGACTACCCTTTGGCCTGTGTGAGAGTCAAGAATATTCCAGCAGCATATGGACCGGATATTAGAATTAGTCGCGGGCGATATTTCAGTTGCAGGACGCACCATAGAAGAGTACGACTCTAACCTTCGTCAGCTCATGGAGACTGCCCAGAGAGAAGAACTGCCATTCAATAGCCAGAAGTGCCATAACAAGACAAACTCCCACAACTTCTTCGGATCCATGTACACGTCTGATAGGATACGCCCATATCCAAGTAAGATTTAAGACGTGCATGCAATGTCTTCACCTCAGGATAAAGATGCTATCTTAGAGGACTCATGAACTATGTGGACGCCTACATCCCGAACTTTTCTGAAAAAGCTGTTCCTCTCAAATCAACTACTCAAACAAAAAGCGGGATACCCTCGCCGCGGTCTTTGGTATATAAAGATTCCACATTTATATCTTTGTGAAGGGGTTCACGGTAGAGAGACGGACCATAAAACGTTAGAGATGATCTGGAAGAAGCCGCTCTCAAGTGCTCCATCGCCACTCCAGCGCCTCCTAATCAAGATACATGGGTACAACTGCGATGTCCGGTACAAGCCGGAGAAATTGAGATGACGTATCATAGTTTCGTTTTGTAGTTTTTAGATCTGATTATACTGGATTGTTATGTAGATTTTTATGCCAATATGTATTTGTATATATATATATATATATATATATATATATATATATATATGTATATATATATATATTTCTTTGTCATATGTCATTCTTCATGCTCTTCTTTCATCATTAATGGACATTATTTATGGACTATTTCTCTACATTAACCGTCATTTAGAGTCAAATGTCAGTACTTCTTTTGGGACTGTCGTCATTATCATACCTTTAGTCCCATGGCTAAGCCTCTGCGTAGTAACAAATACAGTGGTCAGCCAGGGACATCGTCCTTTAGGTTCAAATTGCCGAAATTTGAACCTAATATAACAATATAAAATACACCTTGGATCTCATCCTAAAGGTTCGTGACACTGTGCCTGATGAATTATCTTCTATCGACCTTTACTTGAGAGAATTGACACAGTTTTATCCGGATTTGAAAACCGAAATTTGTCGCCATTTTGTTTTGTTGTATACATCCACGGATGTTGTTAATGAAGTAACTGAAGAAGGAAAAACGAACAATGGTTCTATTTTGAGCAACGAGTCTACTGTCATTGATAGATTAGAAAACCCTTGTTCGATTTGCAGTCTGAATTGCGAAGAGAACAATAATATCTGCATGTGATGCAAGTACCTCTGTGGTGCAGGTACTTGAATGTGATGGAAGTACCTGCACCACAGAGTAGACCAGCTTTGTATGGAAATGGAGAGGGTGCTGCTTATAACAAACCACCTGAAAGCAGACCGCCCAACCTTCCTTCCCATGTACCCATCCAGCCATCTTACCAAGCAACCTATCGCCAGGAACATCCCTCTCAGTTTTTCCTCCTCTCCGAAATCAACCTACATCTCCTGGTACTTCTCGCCGTCCTCCTCGTCAGCCATCTACTACACTCATCCCTCATCAGCCACCCCATCGACCTCCCATGAAGAGTTTTCCATCAGTCCCGCCCACCCGATCAGCCCTGCTATGTACAGCCAACGCAACTTCCCTAGTTCCCTTACCAACCGACGCCCCTTCTACAATACACCCAGTCACATAATCGCACACACCCCCAAACACTCCCTTCAAGACCACAATACAACGCCATGCCAATGAATCACTCTCAATAGACCTGTTCACAAACATATTCACATTTTATGCATAATTTTAACCTGAAACTTGTCAGAGGCTTGTCAGACATAGCAACAATTAATGATGGAAACCGGAGTATTGTATTTCACTCATTAATAACAGGTTAATGGAATATCTCGTTACTAGGTCCCCAGGAAAGAAACATCCATAAAATTTGAATAACTTTGTGAACAGATGTATTCACATTGTATGGATGCCCTCCTACGCTCCAATGGTCAGCGCTTCTCCCCGAACTATTGGTAGTTTCATTCAAGGATGTGAATAATGTGAAGAGCCGAACCATCGCGCTCAACGATGTAGACACGGAGCTCCACTCCAGTGCCACCAATGTTCACAGCTTGGCCATACGGGGCCAAGAAGAGAGTGCCCCTGATCACAAATAAATATTCCACAATACAGTAAGTGAAGACACAAATAACACTTGTATCAAATCTGTCATTCCTACAAACAATTTTTCACAAAATCAATTCAACCAATGTTCAAAGTCACTTATTCTCGTAGATGGCATAATCCCTATACTATCGAAAGGAGTGGATCTTTGCACTTGAATACTAGAGGCTTAGTTAACAAACTGAATCACTTTGTTATATTTTGTGTAACAATACTATTGATATTCTTTGCCTTAATGAAACTCTTTGTGACTCTTCTATGTCTGATAGTGTGATTTTTTTCTCAATGGTTTAAGAGTTGAACGTAAAGATAGAACACGTCACAATGGAGGAATGGCTGTTTATATATCTGATAATAAATATTTTTTCATACTCGAAGAAACAATTTGGAAAATCAAAAACTTAGAAATGATATGTCTTCAAATAACTTTACCCTTTCAGAAAAGTATTTTTATTATGAATATTCATAGACCACCTTCTTGTGATGTTTCATTTTTTGAAAAAAAAATGAAGAAAGCTTAGAATTAATATGTCAGTCTAACTCTTCAATATATGAGGTACTCGTTTTTGGAGACCTCAATTGTGATTATAGTAAATTGAAGGATATGCGATTATTCACAAATTAGATTATTTGATGGGCTCATATAATTGAACATGGTTGTATACTAACTTATGTTAGTGATCTTAAATGGTTTATCTTTTTCGCATATTACATCAAATAGCCAATGAGACTGTCCCTAAAACGACTTATTTTCGATCTTTCAAGTATTTTGATGAGGAGGATTTGTATGCTTTGTTAGAGCCAGCACCTTGGTCACATTTATATAATATTGGTGATGTTAATGAATTCTGGAGTATCTGAAAATCAATTTTCACTTTCATTTTAGATAAAGTTGCTTCAGAAAAGTCAGTTCGTGTTAAAGTTCAAACTCTTTCATGGATTACATCACATATTAGAAAATTGATGAGGAAAGGCGATAGAGTTCATAATTATTTTTTGAAAGTAAAGAACAAGGTTAGAATGCAAAAAGATTTTTCTTTAAATATATTGTCTGAAGATCTTTGCATAAACTCTAAAAATCTCAGGAATGAGGTCGACATATCTGTGACGAATAGTAATAACGAATCTCTAAAAAATTATTATTATTATTATTATTATTATTATTATTTATATACTGCGCTTTTCCCGAGATGGCCCAAAGCGCTTACAACAAGAAAAAAAGATTAAAAACGAACAAGCCTAAAAATCTGGATTAGAAAAAAGAAATGTTTTGAGTCCCTTTTTGAATGAAGAGACAGATGGTGATTGCCTAAGTGTTAAAGGTAACCTATTCCAAAATTTTGATGCAGTTATTGTGAAGGTCCTATCTCCAGCAAGTTTCCGTGTGATATTATATGTAAGACGGAGTGGGTCGCTGGAGGATCGCACATTCCTGCGAGGGGTGTATAGGGTCAAACAATCATGTAGATATTGAGGTGCCTGCTTATTAAGAGATTTGAAGACCAACAAAAGTAATTTAAAAACTATTCGATGTCTTACAGGAAGCCAGTGTAACGAGTTAAGGAGTGGTTTAGGGGAGTGAAATCTCGTTACCTGATAAATTAGGCGGGCTGCCCAATTTTGAAGCCGTTGAATACGATCTAATTGAGTAACAGGGATGGTGGAAAGAAGGCCATTACAGTAATCCAAACGGGACAGAACTAGAGAACGGATTGCGTTGTTACAGGCTGATTGAGTAATGTATCTTACGAATTCGAGAAATATTACGTAAATGGAAAGTTACAGTAGTACATATTTGAGAGACACGGTCCGCCATCGACATTTCTCTATCAAAAATTACACCAAGATTTCTAACAGTGACTGAAGGGCTTATGGAAAAATTGCCAACATTAAGCTTAAGATCTGGCAGACTGCGTAGACTGTGAGGAGAGGCTGCTATGAAGAATTCTGTCTTTGAGTCATTCAACTTCAATTTATTAACCATCATCCAATTTCTAATATCTGAAATGCAGTTTTGAAGTCTAAACAAAGCAACAACTAAATCTCCTGGGATTCTGGGATCGAATGAAATATACAGTTGGGTATCATCTGCATAAAGATGGTAGTTGATGTAATGATGTCTAATAATATTACCAACAGGGAGAGTATATATAGAATACCCGATAGGGCCTACTACTGATCCCTGAGGAAGTCCAAAGTCAAGATTAGTGGGACTAGATAGTTCACCAGCAATGTTGACTCTGGAGGACCATCCCGTGAGATAGGACTTGAACCATGACAGAGCTGTAGATCTTACACCTATTCTACTGTAAAGACGGGATAAAAGAATCTTGTGGTCATTCGTGTCAAAGGCAGCAGATAAATCCAAAAGTGCAATCAAAACAACTCTGTTACAGTCAAGGGAAAACATGATATCATTTTTAACTTTAACTAGTGCTGACTCTGTGCTATGATGTGGCCTGTAAGCAGATTGAACAGAATCAAACATGTTATTATTTTCAATGTGTTGGATCAGTTGTGAACAAGCTGCCTTTTCAATGAGTTTACCAAGAAAGGACAGATTAGAAACTGGTCTGTAGTTTGAAAGTTCATTTTGATCCAGATTCGGCTTTTTCAACAGAGGTCTAACAATTGTTGAATGAGCACCCACAGGGAACCTACCTGTAGATAGAGAGATATTGATAATGTCAGTGATTAAAGGCAATAACTGTACAAGATTCTCTCTTAGAAGCCACGTCGGGATGGGATCTAGTGTACAGGATGTATTAGTGAAATTCATTACAAGCTTGGACACATCAGATTGAGTACATGATTGAAAGTTTTCAAAGAGAGGAATAGCCTCATCAACTGAATCAATGAACCTAGTATCAGGAACGACATCATGAGAATCAATTTCCTCCCTAATCTTCCTTATCTTTTCCACAAAAAATAAAGAAAACTGAGAGCTCAAAGAAGATGCTGAGTCATGGATGGGAAGATGACCAGATTTCTTATTCAAGAGAGAATAGATGATACGATAAGCTTCCTTACTATTACAAGAGCTCAGTTTCTCCAGGAAATAATTCATTTTTGCTGAACGAATTACTTCATTTACGTGATTACTTTTCTCCAAAAAGATCTTTCGGTCTGAATCCAGCATTGTTTTACGCCATTTTCTTTCTGCTTGACGGCGTTGCTGGCGGGCCACAATGATGGACTCACTGAACCAGGGAACACGTAACTTTGGGGGGCAGGTTCTTGTTTTGGATGGAGCATGAACATCAATGATTTTCGTGATTTCTACACCATACCAATCAAAAAGGGTATCACAATCACAATCAAGTGGTCTTAGTGACACTAATTCCTCCAATGCATTCGTGAACCTTACTTTGTCTAATTTGCGATAATTGCGCAAAGTCTCGATAACCAAACCAGGCTTGGTTTTCTGCTTTCTTAAGGAGAAATGAATCATGTAGTGGTCTGATGAACACATTTCTAACGTATGACAATCAAATAAGAAAGCATCATCGCGAGTAAAAACAAGATCTAAGGTGTGACCTAGAATGTGGGTCGGGCCATGGACATGTTGCACCAGCCCCGCAGCACTTACAGTATTCATAATGTGTCTGACATCATTCTTTAACACATTTTCCCAGTGTACATTGAAATCACCTAAAATTATCAACTTCCCTGGAATCATAGAAGTTTCAGTAATAAATTCATCAAACTCTGTAAGGAAATCTGACAGAGTTAACATGTTTACAGCTGATGGAGGTGGTCTGTACACAACAATAAAATGAACTGAACCTGAAATATCTGTAACATGGACATATTCAAAAGTTGAAGAAGCAAACTCGTCTTTTTTCTTCTTCATTTTGAGTGGCATTTTGAACAATACACCGATACCCCCACCACGAGTACTTGAGATTCTAGGAGAACTTATGAATGTATAACCAGGTGGTGTACACTCCCCAATTACTACGTCATCTGCTTCACTTAACCATGTTTCGGTAATAAACAACATATCAACATCATTTTCCTGTACAAACTCTGTTATCTCAGTGGATTTATTACGGATAGAATGAGCATTCCATAGACATACATTGCTATTGGATTGTATTACAGAGCTGCATACAATAGGTACTGCCTTAAGATTTTCACAATTGATTTTTCTTGAAGCCCAAAACTTTTGTTTCCTTTGCCTTGAGATAACAACTGGTATTGGCGAAGGGATAAAACCAGATGGGCCAAGAGATGTCCTGTTTGTATCAGTCCGTGTCCTTACTCTATTCTTTGTAGCCCTTTTCTTGCCTCGAAGATGAGCTTGAATGCCTAACTCCTTGATGTTCCTCCATGGTTTGGGATGAACCTTCCCTCTGTTCTTCGAAGTTCTGTGAACAATCCTTGACAAGTCATGATTATAAGTTACTGGACTCAAATGGGCCCATGCAGGATTGCTTTGCAGAAGAAACAACCTGTCATACTTAATACGTTCTCCAGCTCTGTCGGAGTTGCAATACTGTGTAGGAACACTATGGGCTCTGGTGATGTATTCACTAGACGGTCCAGGATTAGGACTTACATCGCCGGACCGAAGTAACTTGAGCTGAAATGTTGCAGACGAATTGTAGTAATAAGATACTCGAAATTTCAAGTACTTACAATAAATCTCTTTAGCTGGGTGTCCTGTATGGCATTCAACAGTACAAGGTAGACTTGCAGTTGACACTTGAAAAGCCAACACAGTGAGAGTGAAAAGGCCGAGTGTCAATGGCCGAGTGTCCATGCAACATACATGTACAAAATGGCTTACAAATTTACTGTAGCTCAAATCAAAACCATGCACAAGAACATCAAGCAATATCTCATCAATACAAGCAAGATATAATTGCAAATTTGGCTACAAGTATCCTTGCATATCACAAAACTATCTGGTACAATTATTAATGAAAAACAATATACATAAATGGTAGAAACTGTACACAGCTCAGAGAGCACAAAAAACCATGTCAGCCACGCAGGGCGACTTACAAATTAGATAGATAAAAATGTAAATGATGTTCAAAAGATGTGGAAATGTTTAAAATCATTATTAACAAAAAAGCTTACCACTTCCGTCTATTAGTTATGACAATGATATGGTATTTGATTACGATAATGCTTTTGCAAATGCTTTTGATGATTATTTTATTCGAATAAATGCAAATTTTCAGCAAGAGATGAATGCTAAAGAAACCAGCAAAGGGTATACTATTATATGTTGTGCTTCTAATTCTGTTTTTAACTTTGTTTCTCTTGAAGAAGAATTTGTTTAGAAATTAACTATGTAAACAAAGCAACAGGGTCTGATGATATTAATGTAAATTTTTTCCTAAAATCTAATGCTATCATTGTACCTTTTATTAAAAACATAATTAATATGTCTTTTGCAACAGGGGCCTAGCTACCCTAATGATTGAAAGTATGCAAATGTTTTTCCCTTATTTAAAAAAGGTGATATAAATTTTGTTGGTAATTTTCGACCTATTTTACCTGCTGTAAGTAAGATAATTGAAAGGACTGCTTATCAGCAATTGCATGATTATTTAGTAAACAATAATATTTTAAGTAAGTCACAGTTCGGATTCCGTCCAGGACATTCTACATATGCGCCTCTTGGGTCTTTAACAGATAGTTGGTTACACTGTATAGAAAAAGGCCTTATTGGAGGGGCTCTTTTTATTGATTTATGACGCGCTTTTGATACTCTTAATACTGCGATATTATTGAACAAATTAAAGAAAGTAGGTTTGAGTAATTTGTCCTTGGAATAGTTTGATTCTTATTTTAATGATAGAAAGCAATATGTTGCAACTTGTTAATGACTTCAGTTTGTTCTACGGAAAGAAAGTGGATGATCTGTGCTCAAATCTATCAGTGGCCCGTACCAGTTCAAGATGTCCTACTGGTGTTGAGCCTAACACCGATGCCATTGATCCTTTCAACTCTTTCCGACCTGTGACAAATGATGAAGTAATGTCCATCATCCTCAAGTCTCCTTCAAAGACATGTGATCTGGATCCACTGCCGACTCATCTACTGAAGAAGTGTCTTCCTGCTGTTGTCCCTGCTATCACTAGCATCATCAATTCTTCCTTCAGGTCTGGGACTGTTCTTAAGTCTTTCAAAGTTGCCAATGTTCGACCAATCCTGAAGAGGCAAGGGCTTGACAAGAATGATATGCATAACTACCGCCCTATCTCCAACCTTCCTTTTCTATCTAAGGTTCTGGAACGTGCTGCCTTTTCTCACCTCACAGACCATCTGCTAGATAATGAGATTCTGGACAGTCATCAGTCAGCATATAGAGCACATCATAGTGGTGAAACTGTCCTTGTTAGCCTAACAGACCATATTCTCAAGCAGATGGATGACGGAAACCTGACGGCATTAGTACTACTTGATGTATCATCAGCTTTTGATACTGTACTACACCCAATGCTGTTCAACCGGTTGGAAGAGTTTGGAGTCACATCAAATCCCCTCAGTTGGTTCACCTCTCATCTCAGCGATCGGTTCCAGCGTGTGTCCATCGATGGTGTAAAGTCTGAAGTAACGCCTTTGATACACGGAGTGCCTCAGGGATCTGTTGGGGGCCCGCTCCTGTTCTCTGTTTACACTCAACCACTCGGTCAACTCATCAAGAGTCGCAACATAGGCTATCACTTCTACGCTGATGATATTCAACTCTTTGTCTCATTTCCACCATCTTGTGATAATTTGATGAATGTCGTCAAGTGCTTGGAGGAATGTGTGGCAGACATCAATTCTTGGATGACTCATAATAATTTGAAGCTCAATGGGTGTAAAGCCGAGTTCATAGTTCTTGGCTCAAAGGCCATGCTGAAGAAGATTCCGGATAGCTCCGTCACAGTCTGTGATGTTCAGGTCTCCTCCACGAATAAATGCCGGAACCTTGGTGTCTTGATCGACTCTGAAATGACCTTAAATAACCATATATCTCATATGAGTAAATGCATCAGATTTCAACTTCGCAATCTATCCCACATCCGAAAATTCCTCACTCGTAAAGCTACAGAAAACATGGTGCATTCCCTTATCACTTCTCGGTTGGACTTCTGCAATTCTCTCTTAATACATCTCCCTGACTACCAGTTGCAACGTCTTCAGTTACTCCAGAACTCAGCTGCCAGACTTGTCACCCTCACCAAAGGCACATCTCACATCTCACCCATTCTCCAAGCACTGCACTGGCTTCCTGTTCGCAAACGTAGCGTCTTCAAAGTCATCCTTCTTGTCTATCACGTTCTTCACGGCACAGCACCATCATACTTACAGCACTTTGAAGCACTACGAACCACCACGAAGACTTCGCTCATCTGACACCCAACTCCTTTGTATCCCACGATCACGGCACTCCTGGGGAAGGCGATCATTCTCATGCTCTGGCCCTGAGCTCTGGAACACACTCCCTCCTTACCTACGTCATGAGAACTCATACTCCCAATTCAAATCTAAGCTTAAATCCTACTTGTTCCCATTATTGTAATTTGTAGCTTTAACCATTTTTTGTTGTTGTTGTAATATCTTAGTTCAACTTAGTCAATGCAATCTAATTTGAAATTGTAATATTTCATTTGTTTGTTTCCTGATAATAATAATTGTGTAATAATGAATCATTGTATAATAATTTTATGTTATCTCCTACTCAACTTAGATGTATTTCCATGTCAACAGTAATATGCCCCATATCTCGTTCTCTTTCTTGCTATCTTTCTCTCTCTCTCTCTCCTTTTTCTTCTCTTCTCTTCTCTCTCTCTCTTAACTGCGCCAGGAGTGTCATTTTTGACAGACATGGCGCAATATAAATACTCATAATTATTATTATTATTAATAAAGAATGCTAAATCAAGAGATCGAACTTTTTATATTGGTGTTCCACAAGGGTCTATTTTAGGTCCTTTACTTTTTTCATATTGATGATATGTTAGATGTTTTTAAACAAGGAAAAATTGAAATGTACGCTGATGACACTACCTCTTAGGCAAGTGAAACCAACTTTTTAGATGTACAGACTAAACTTCAGAATGGTTTTAATGCTATAGGTAGATGGATATTTTGTAATAAGCTGTATAAGAATTTGGATAAAACAAAGTTTATGATTATTGGGAGCAAACAAAGATTATATATTTGCAAAAATTATTTCATTTCTATAAAGTATGAAGATATTTGTATTGAACAATGCAAGAGTTTTAAATGTCTTGGTATTTTTATCGATGACAATCTGTTATGGTCTAATCATGTAGATTATTAATGTAGAAAAATATTTGCAGGTCTTGCCATGCTCAGGGGAGTAAATCTCTATGTTGATGAAACTTAAATGAAACTGTTATAAACACGTCTTATCAATCAAAAAATGATTATTGTTGTGAAATTTGGGGGAATATATCTTTAAGTCATATAGAAAAGATAACGAAATTACAAAAGAAAGCTCCCAGATTGACTTTAAACTGCAATATATATACCTCATCCAATGAATTATTTGTTCGCCTGAAATGGATGCTTTTAAGGAATGGGTGAAATATTTTAGATGTATATTAGTTTTTAGATGTCTTAACAACGTGTTTGCTGATTTATACATAAGTATTTTCAAAGAAGTCTGAATGATTCGTAATATTAACCCTCGACAATGTGCTAATCATGACCTTATATTATTGGTAAATGTCATACTGGATATCATAAGCATGCAATAATGTTATGAAGGTGCAACTCTGTGAAATAATTTGCCCATAAATATGACACAAACTAGTAATTTAAACAATTTTAGATTTTCCATGAAGAACCATTTTTGGAATCTAAGTTAAGATATTGCTGAAGAAAATAATGTCACTGTTTGGAATCAACATTATCTTTCTGCTCCCAAGGTTTTCTCTCTTCTTCTTCTTCTTCTTCTTCTTCTTCTTCTTCTTCTTTGCTCTTCCCCTACGCTTCCACCACCCCTCTCTCTCTCTTTCTCCATGCCTAATTCTTTTCTCCCTCTCTTTCCTTTCTCTGTCTCTCATTCTTTATATTCTCATTGTTTATCCTTACCCACATCAGCAAGCTTAATAGTTGTGCATGGGCATTGGACGGACGAGGGGGCTAGCGAGGGAGGCTGTGACCTTGCCGACAATCAGTCAGGAAGCCGCTTTGTAAAATCATGTGATGACCTACCCACACAATCCATAGAATCTTTTGAGCACCACGACATTCTAACCGCACCATGGACCAAGCTTTCCACAGATCTGTTTACGTTGGCTGGAGAGGATTATTCTCATAGCCGACTAACACCGATTTCATAATTTATCTCCTCTATACATGTATACCAATACAATATTCTTCAGATTTATTGGTAGCGTGAACAATAATACCTTTTCCTTTTCTTTCTTTGGACACATTAGAACAAACATTACAGGAAAGAATTACCATTCTAAGTACCCTGTTGTCCAAAGGATGACAAGCACATCCAGCGAGATGATTGCAAGGGCCATCAGTGGAACATTCAGCCCTTTGGAGTTCCATGTCAGAAATTGTCTCCGACAATGGACCAGAAAAAAGTGGAACGGCCTTTTCAGATATGTGCAAGAAGTGGGGGATAAAGCACACTACTTCATGTCCCAGATACCCCCAGTCTAATGCAAAGGCCGAAAGCATGGTAAGAACAGTAAAATATATCCTCAAGAAGTGTAGAGAGAATAAACAGGACGTGCAGATCGCCCTTCTTCACTTTCATGCCACCCCATTAGGCCCATGAATGACTTCCCCTGCGGCACTGCTGCTCGGAAGGCAGATAAGGACAACCCTGCCGGTCGTCACCCTTTCCGGCACCCACGGTCAGATGAGACCTATGACCAGCTGATGAACAACCAAAAGAAAATGAAAGAAAGTCACGATAGACTCGCTGGTCCGGACTTTCCACCACTTTTGGCAGGACAGAAGGTCCGAATTAGAAGCGAAGACCAATCGTGGATGCCAGCCGAGGTGACCAAGATCTGCGACGAACCAAGGTCATATACGCTTCAAACTCCCAATGGAACCAAGCTCAGGACAAATCGATCCTACATTTTAAAGGGAGATACCTAGCCATACGCCTTCATTACAGAACCAGGAAGGAGAACCACATGTTCGAAAACGTGCGCTTCGAAGATGACGCAATAGCACAACCTACACGAACCCATGACCCCCCCCCCCCCCCGACCAATCATAAGAGCAGGAAATCCAAACGAACAATTATATCTTTATAGCACTAATAGCATGTCCATATATCTTAAAAGACGAACGCCCAATTTCTGAAAACTATATTTAAAAAAGAATTCTGTGCTAAGACGGATCTTATGCATGGATTACTATCAAAGGAGTGTTCTTGATTTTTTCTTATTTTTTTCTGTGTCGAAACACTCATGTAGAGTCACTCGTATATCTAATTTCTGGTATAGATATAACATGTTGAAAAGAAAAAGACAAACAGAAGAGCAATGTTGAAACATGCCTCATGTAAAGTCATAGTAACAGTTTATGATGGAGATTCGGAAACATTATATAATTATGTTCTTAGAATTAGATTTTATTTGAGTTTAAGATGTTATTATATTCATTTAGTAGAAAACATATGGAAGACGAAAGAAAGAACAAACAAACACGCATACTGATTCGCACATTTCCTTTTATTAGATGAAAAGATCAGTGTACATTCAAAACACGCATAATAGGACAGGTACCTGTTACAAAGCTCTGTAAAATGGTCTAATAGCTGGGAGATAAATCATGAATACAGTACATAAAAAAAAACTAGACTGGGCAATCATGCATAAAATGCCCAATAAAAGGGAAAAAGAAGAAGAGCGATACATGGCCATGGAAAGCAAACAAATTATAGACATAACACACTTTCCATCGAAGAGAAAGCATTGAAACATATTGCAAACACAAAAAGCTGGAAATAGTAATAGGAAAATAGTAACCATTTAAAGGAGTAAACTTTACAAAAGACGGAACAAGAAGGACAAAGTGACAGGTGGGGGTTAGGACGGGAGGTTGGGAAAAGGACAAGATCTGGAGGGTTTCATTTAGTCTATAGATTTTGCTACACAGGTAAACAAAATCATCATCAGGATCATTGAGGGATCAATGTTCATAAAAAGCAATTGAACATATTTTCATAATAAGCAAGTACTACAGGTATGTGTTTGTTTATTAACTGTGTGAACCAGTAACACAACAGAGGATACAAAAAATATGATACACTTTCAAAGAAGATCTTGCTGCCTTTAACTGGGAAATGGTATTTAAATCAAAAGATCATCGACACGGCTTATTCTAATGCTTGCATTTCTCGCTCGAACATATTGCCGCTGAATTCACGAAGTGGCACAACCTCCCGCGGATCTTTCAAAACGGATTCCGAGAAAAACGCGATTCAAATCTTGTCTACCCACTCATGTAGAAAAATAGAGTTCTTCATGTGAAATTATAACAGTGCAAGGCTGCAAACATTCGTGTCACTTCATGTTACTTCGTGAGAAAAATAATATGTGTAATCTGGTAGGCACCTTATGCGTTTTTGTATTCACGAAGTGACACGATTGTCCGTGCCGCGCACTACACAATAATTCGCTTTTCACTTTTTTCACGAAGTGAAAAATTGGATGCGCGCGTGTACCGTGTGCGCACTTTATTCATACTTGCGCTCTATTCACCATAACGTAAAAAACGTTATTTTGATCATACCGTTTTTTAGTAGAATAAATCAAAATTGATACTTGAAACTTCGTTATGTGATAAACGATGGAAAATAGAGGCTTAAAATGAAAAGGAGAAGAAGAAGAAAAAAAAGATATTGTACACTATTTTTGACGTTCGTGCCACTTCGTGAATTCAACGACGGTATGTAATAAATATGCACCGTTGGTTACTAAGCATTTATGAAAGAGAAAGGCGGCTAATTAAATCAAATCGTCGTTGGGATCTTCTGGATAAATAATAAAAGTATAGAAATGTACTGACTACTAAAACCAGAAACTTTCGCGACATAAAACTTTCACGAATTGTTAATGACAACCAATTTTGCAGCAAGAGACTTTTGCGGATTTCAGTAATTTCATGTTGTTTCAATCGTAATTAGATTATGAAACTTTCCCGAATCTCGACCACTTGCAAAATTCGCGAAAGTTTCATGCACGCGAACATTTCTGGTTTTACAGTATATATAAAAAAAAAAAAAAAAAATCTACTGCGATTTGTTACATAATATAAAGAATTAAAACCCCCCCCCCCCCCCCCAAAACATGGGCTATTATCAATGAATCGTTAGCTGGTAAAAATAGATTAGGTAGAAGTGTTGAGGTGGACAGACTTGTCAAGCAGGTTCATGGAAAAGGTAAGCAACTGCCATATGTGTCTGACATTGTAATGAATTCAATGACTTCTTTGTGAACATTCGACCGAATTTAGCTGATGAATTGCCAAATGGAGCTAGAACATAATGGTGAATATTTGAGGCAGAATACTGAGCATTCTTCTTTTTTTTTAAACAAGTAACTGCGGTCGAAGTTAGAAGTCAGTATTGCTACAAGATACCAAAAAAGGTTGTGGTGACGATAATATTCCAGCAAAATTAATTGGAGATAGTGTTCCTTATATATCACATCCACTTATCATTAGAGACTGGCAAGGTTCCAGATGAAATGAAAATTGCAAAGGTTACTCCCCTGCATAAAAAAAGGATCGAGGGAGGATCTATGTAAATATACATAGACCTGGATCGGTTCTGCTTGTCTTAGATAAAACATTTGAAAAATTAATAAATATTAGATTAGTAATTTCGTAGAAACAAATGATGCATTCTATTTCCATCAGTATGGGTTTCGGAAGAAATATAGTACCAAATTACCATTAATCAATTTGATAAATGCAACTTTGAAGTCTATAAATGAGGAGAAACGTACCCTCTTTGTTTTCATTTACTTTAAGAAAGCTTTCGACACCACTAACACTTCTAGGTAAACTCTCCAATTACTGCATTCGAGGGTTACCACTTGAATGGTTTCAAAACTATCTTAGTAACGAATATCAGTTTATTCAATGTGGTCAAACATTGTCCAAAAAGAAGGAGATACAATATATTTCATAGTGGTTGAGAAACTATTATGTTTTGAATGAAAACCTGCAGAGTGCGCTGAAGAATTTTTCATTCTTGCTACTATAAACAAGCGTCCTTTGATCTTGTTTCGAATGTACTCAGGAATTATCTATCGTAGATTCAAACTGTATGTCTATTCATTTTGAATAGATTCTCCTCAGAAGTACCCCTACCTACGATTCTTTCTATTCAAATTTGAATAGATTCTATTCATATCTGAATAGATATTTTGGAGAGAGTAATCTTGTTTCGAATGTAGTCAGAAATTATCAATCTTTTAATTGTGTACCAACCCAGGCATCAAATGCATAACATCTCCCGACAGAGAGAATAGTCAATGAGCAAAACTCGAGATGTGAAACTAGCATTTCTTAACCTTCGCTAAAAATCGTTCTGATGTATGCTACTTTCAGATATTGCAAGCTCGTTGAATTATTTTGTCAATTAGAATGCAATTTCGCTTCAAGAAACGTAATAAGACGTGGAACTGTGTAACTTTATCCTGTTTTTCCGAGATTACTTACCTAGAAATAAAATCTTGTTATAAAACCCCCGATTAATATCGATAATCGAAGCCGTTATCTTCAGTATATACAAACAGAACTTTCACTTTACTACAGTTTGTCTAGACGATTTGTTTCACGATTAATCCGACATAATTAAGCCCCCAAATGGTTCTTATTTGGTTATGTAAAAGATTATGTAAAAGATTTGCGATTATAGACATCTACGAGAAAGGGTGTAATGAATAAATTCAAACTTCAGTGTATTATGATTATTAAAACAGTATTTTAGCATGGGCGCAAATCCAGGGCACATGGGAACATGTTCCCCCCCCCCACCTTTTTTGAATAACCTTTTTTTTTGTTGTTGCTTGTCAGAGAATTTTGGAGGAAAACTAAAACAAAAAAAAAAATGTGGTAATCCTTTTTTTTTTGGGGGGGGGGGGGGGGGGGTTGCCAGAAAAAAAAATTCAGACATTTTGGAAAGGTACAAAAGTTAAATCATGTGGTGACACCCCCTCCCCCGAATTTAAAAATAGATTTGCGCCACTGTATTTTAGTATATGTACCGATTGTATAAGACTATAACACTACGAGATTTTTTATAAGAAAGTGAAGAATGCTGGTTGATAAAATCAACATGTGTCTATTATTTTGTTAACACAAACCTTGTGATTTTATTCTGTTACTAACAGTAGCTTCTTGTGGACATCCACAAACATTATTTTTTATGACTATTCATCAAAATATAATATTTTGTTAATATATTCATTTGTGGGTAATATATTTTGTTAGTGTAGTATTTTTACAAAGATGAAAGCATGATAACAATTTTGTCTTTATTATGTCATTGATCCAGTCGATTATATACGCCCTGTGCTTTCGGTGTAACGAAATAATTGTCATGGTGGTTTAGTCTTTCTTTAAGCCATAATGCATCAACAAAATTAATGATATGTACTTTATAACCACCTTTTTTAACGATTCACGTTGTGTTGCTCGCACTACTTCAGTGGTTTCTATAATCGTAATGACATCACAATGTCACTTGCGACATAATTTCCTACCGAGTGGTCTCCACATATCACGGTTCCCATAGGTCCCTTGAGGAAGAAGAATTGCAATTGTCTTTTCTTCATTTCTCAGAGCACCTTGCGCTCCTACACCTTGCTCCTGTACTGCAGCACCCCTCTGTCTGGGACTCTTGTTCGTGGTATTCTGTGGAAAGTCATTAGCTTTCTGATCTGGGAAAGCACTGTTCTGGAAAGCAATATCTCCCTTCATAAGTTGCGCGTAACCATCGTTATCCAATCTGACGCTCTTCTTTCCTCCGCTGCCTTCGACGTCCTCATGGACACATTCTTCAGATCCTAAAGAGGTAGGACGACTCTTGGTTGTAAATGTCGCATACGAATGGATGACGTTACCTTCTGTACTCTCGTTGCCGGTAGATGAACTGCAGGGATCGGGAGGTGCTGAGTCATCCTTAGCTGTTGTCCTCGTAATGATACTGGAGTAGGTATGTCCTTGGATGTTTGAGGATATTGTTGCATCCTGCAGACCGAGGCCATTTTCTACGGGCAGATGTGGCAAACCTAAAATATGATTACTGCTTAGTTCACCAGCGTCCACAGTTCCGATAGAATAGTCGAGAGTGCTACCAACTATCAAAGTTTGAGTACTTTGACTTACACTTTCAGTCGGTACTACTGGTCCGGGGTCTGTGATATTTGTGCTAGCGTTGTCTCGGCTTGCAGGTATTCTACTTCTAAATTTGCGACGGGTTACCCAGGATCGCACAGCACTGTGGAATAAGTTTTAAAAAGACATGGCTGTATATTCTGATACTTCTGATCGAAATCAACGAAAAAAATACGAAGATCAGTTTCATCTATTAATCAGAGCATAATATTGTGGCAGTTGTAATGATTACTTTGATTTATGTAATTAAAAACACGTAGTACGAATTTGTTGATTAAACAATTATTACGTTCATTTATGTAAAATTCCCCTGTCTCGCATTAATTTTGATTTGAATTATTTATTCTCCACTCATGGGTTCGATCGCCCTTGTCAGCTTGTCAGGGTTATTTCCAGAAGTTTCTCTTAGATAATTGAAGAGGTTATCGTTGTTGTGTAACCAGGCAATTGGTTCTCTTTAACTTTTAAAGGAAAATGCAAACATAATGGCAATTTCTTCTAAAGAAAGAGGAAAAATTAGAAAAGCAGAATGGTGAAAGTTTGATTGAAATCAGACAAGCAATAAGAATGTTATTAATTTTGGAAATTTGTAATCTCTATATAATATGGGAATTTCATATTGGCCGAATCGGTAAGCCACTGTGATGAAGTGGGGGCACCCCCCTTTTTTTTCCTCTTTTACTTTACGTTCATTTTGTACTTTTTACTTTTTGTCGACAGATACAATACTACTGATTGCCTCACATTCTTAATGATATACCAGACTTACAAACAAAGTATGATGAGAGACAATACCACGAGTATTACTGCCACATCGATGACGATCCGTAACCCATCTGATGAGAGAATAGTTAAAGGACGCATTTGTTAAAAGTGTCAAGAACAAATTGCAATGAATGTGGTTGTCAGTCTTAGATATATATGTATATTGATCATGTTGATGTGATGATATGACCAATTGATAGCCCCAAAATATATCACCTGTCATTTTAAGAAATATCATGCCAAATGTTTTGCAGATCAAATCAATGTCACTGTCTTCTTTATTCATGTAGTAGTACACAAATACCTAGCGAAAGTAGATAATTTCATTCAAAGTACACTTTAATACCTGAAATTAAGATTACTTAATACATTTCGATGGCTAAAATTATTCACTGAAAATGGCATGTCCATCTGCCATTCTCCATCCACTGACTGTGTTTGTTCTCTGCATTCATTTCTGCAAATTAAGAGCTTCTGTCTGAGAGAATCAGGCAGGGGTCGGAAGATGGGGGTCGGCAAATTGGACTCATATTTTAAAGTTTGATTGAGTCCTTTGAAGCATTTTCAAAAATAGCTATGAAACCGCTCCACCATTCCTATCTGTGATTTTAGCCACCCCCCCCCCTATAATGGTATTGTCATGTAATTGACAGCGGGGTCGGGGGGGGGGGGGGAGTTGTTGCGTGAATACATTTTCTTGTATATACATGAATATGGTCCGTTTTACAGAATATTCGTGGGCACGGCTATCATGAATCCTAAAATTATTCAAACTGAAACATTAAACTTTATATACATGAAGAGAAATGAATTACATACCACCTTCGCTGGTGGTAACACATGTAGGAAATACCCCGTCGGAAGACATAGTGCTCCCAACCTCTGATTCCATAAACTGTACGTATAAAGTAGATCCATTGAATTCACACACTGGCAAGCGGTCTGTTGTCATATTACATCCTACCGGAGAAAGCTCTGCAAATTTGCCGGTCCTGAGTTGCGTAATGTTTCCGTCATGTTGTAAACTAGATTATTTAAAATTGATAAATGAATTAGAATAAAAGAGTCCATCACTCATTTGGAAACTTCCAAATGAATTAATTAAACAGAGGAAAACAGAATGAACTCCTAGAACAAACATGACAAGCTAACATTATTTTTAATGATTACATGTTCCCTTGTTTAAAAAAAAATGGATATTGGAAAGTGGAGATGGAATTGCTTTGTGGGCAAGAAGGGTTTGTCAATTTTGAAGCAGTTTATCAAAAAAAAAAAAAAAGAAAGAAAAAAGAAAAAAAGAAAAAGGGAGACAAGGGATCAAACAGCAAATAATTTTACTACTTGGCGGAACATTAGACCCAAAAGTTTTAGAGCACGGTCAAGGTAAACAACTAAAGAAACAAGTCACTTTTAAATTCTCTCTTTATCTCTCGCATGTTACAATGTTATAGTATACTTTACATTGTACTTTTTGTCCTCAGGAAATCATACTCGAGATAAAACAAAAGTAGAAGACTCAGATGCTAACACATGTATACTGCCTTAATTGACTAATTGACTTCATGAAATTACTCCCATGATTGATACATACGGAATAATGTCATTCCATGAGATATATGCATGATCATATTACCACTGTATCAATGTGCCAAATTTTAGCTTCAACTCACTTGAATAGTGCGAGCGGCCTCCACATATTTGGAGTGGATTGCTATCGCAAGTTCTGTTGCAGCGATGTTCGTCCGCTTTACTAACATCTGCCAGTTTGTCGCTGCAATAGCAGGTTCGACCTGAGATGGCTGCATACGAATGATTTGTATTGCTGCAAAGACTCACACAGTCGTCCGTACTGTTTGACGTGTAATCGTTTCCAAACACAGTCTGCCATTCTGGACCGACAGGGTAGCAACCTACATAGTCTGACCCTGATGATATAAGGTAAAAACAAGAAAAGGAACTTTAATCAGAATGTGTACCATAATAAAAACAAGGGAGATGATTATTATGCCTTATATTGATAACAACAATGAAAAAAAAAAAAAGAAACAAAATAGCAATAATCAAAAATGAAATTTTATAATGATAACAGTACTATCGTATATCTGTAACAATTTAAGGTTTCCGAACTGATTTGGCCAGAGAGCTCCGGCAACCATCATCAGTACACAATGTATTTCATGGAATATATCCTACCAGGTACCTGCTTGCTACACAACTTTACTCCTGTTGTAACAACATGAACAATGCATTCCATTATTTCAAATATTAAATATAATTATGGTGACAGTGTTGCTAAAGATATTTTTGTGATGTATGGGTTGACTATGTATGTCATCTCCATGAAGCCCATTGTAAATCTATAATGGTAATAGCAATGGTGACATTTAGATAGTGATTAATACAAATGTTTCTAAGTGCTGTATGTTGCATCGGCTTTAGCACAGCTATCTTGATAAGGAAAGCTCTAGCATTCATCTACTTTCTTGCTACCTGACCTGGGTGTAAACTGGCAAATGAAGATTTAATGTCTTGACATAATAACGTGTAATATTTTATAATAAGTTGTGATATCAGCCATCCTTTTACTCTCATGGCTCTGCTGCCAGGTTTGCAATATTCAATTCAATTCAATTCAATTCAACTTTATTGTCCATAAATCATACATGGAAGTTTGTTTTGTTTACATGCATATTACAAATAAATACCAAAACAGATACAGATGATGGATTTAACAACGACAGAAAGTAAAATCAATGATCTTAACTGCCTGTTTGTGTACTATGTTTATATTGAGAAGATAATTATTTAAAAAGTTTATATTCAGAAATTATGAACAGTAAGTTTAGATACTTACACACCGTAATACTATTCGCTATGGTTAGTGGACTTGTCAAAGAAAATTACGCTTTTTCACTTGAAATAAAAGATGTTCCAGTTCTTTCCAGGATTCACTTTCAAATATTCACTTTGAAATATGGACGACAAATCACATCAGGGATCAAGTGCAAGGTTTTATTTTAATTTACACAACCCCTTTTTTTCGAGGAAATTCAGTCAATATCTAATTTTACCCAATGTCATTTGGTACATAAAACATATGACAGGGTTTCCTGATTTCGTTTTCAATTGATGAATGTTTGAAATGCTTGTAAATCATTGAAATGCACTTAGTGTTGACCCGATTGTGCTTTTCCGAGACCTGTAATATTTGTAACTCCTTCATTTAATATTACATGTACAACCAATCTGAGCCACTGACCAATGTATGACACAATCAAGAATTAGGCTCTATATGCTATTGCCCATGTTGAATGCTTTCTTTAAGCTGCTCATAAGCAAGGCATATTAAGCTTTTGACATTTTGCTTGCATGTTATTTTCCTGGAACCTTTAAGTTAACCATTCTTAGCAAATCCTCTGTAAATCCCTTTTTAGGCCCTTTTTATAATCTTGAAAAATAAAACATAAAGTGATAAAAAAATCTTTAACAGGCCTCTTCCATAACTCATTTTAGATTACATTATGCATATCTAAAAAAGGGATACTCCCATATAAATAACACAGAGCTGATTTCAACCGTATCCCTACTTTTGGAAAAACCATGATCACAAATACTTTCAAGAAATCACCTAAACAATTTCAGTACACTGTATTCCAAATATAAATCATCTTCGCATTTTGTAATATGTTTTTGTCATGTTCACCCATTTGATTTTGAATTAAATTTTGACTTCAATTTGAATTAAATCCAGCTAATCAGTTGAACTTAGTATTCAATCCCAACAACTTATTTTGCAATGATACTGATAGTTTATGATATTGTCTAAATTGTGGAGACTATATTATCCACTCACCATGTCTACAATCAGCTCCTATGAAATCTATTTGCAAAAGTGTTGTCAACACGAAAAATTCCACAACAATCATGGTCGCAGAATAAAGAACTTCTGACGTTCGATAAATAAAGCTAATTCCTGATCTAAAAGGAAACACGATATACCGTCGTCACTATCCCAGTGTGAAGGTAGTAGATCAATTTTTGTATATAATTTAATTGGTATCACAAGACAGGGGCGGCGCTACAGGGGGGGGGGGGGCAGAGGGGGCGACCGCCCCCCCCCCTATGATTTTTCAAGTAGTGAAAAAAGAAAAAAAAAAGAGAAAAAAGAAGAAAAGGAGGAAGAAAAGGGGAGAAAAGGGAAAAAGAAGAAAGAGTATTAAAAAGAGAGGTCTTAAACATATAAATCTATATTACCCCTGTTATATAATGGAGAAAAAATATGACGTCATCTTTAGGTCGTCTTGCCCCTTCTATCAAAATACCCTGGCGCCGCCCCTGTCACAGGACATACAATTACACACACTTTCATTTCTGCCATCAACTTCCTTGTCCTTAACAATGACCAATTTTCATAATCGTTTCCCTAAATTCAGTATGAAATTATGTACTTGGTACTAAATAGGTTAAACGAAACATGAATTGAGAGTTGTCTTTAGCTTTACAACAACATGAAAGAATAAAGTGGGATACAGGAAGGTATATGTCAAACAACAGTGTCTGAAACTGAAACAAATGACTCGCTCTAATCAGCTAAACAGGATGCAAAGTTAGTTATATCTGCTTCTCTTTGATACGCATATCCCTTCTTCAAACAATAGGTAGTGATGTTAAGACTTATTAAAACGCAGGCATTTTGTTCGTAGATGAACTGTCAGACAATACCAACACTGAATGTATATGATGTAGGTCTTTCACAGTGAAAACATGGAAGGTCGGTGAGACCAGGGGAGCATTTCATCAAGCGTTTTGTCAGTGATTTTTACCGACAAATTTGCTCTCAGCCAATCCGATGCAAGGATTTCAGTAGCTTATAACAGTTGTCGGATAAAAATCACTGACAAAACGCTTGATGAAACACTCCCCAGGGCTTTATCATTTCCTCAAATATATAGGGCTAGGGTTAGGGTTGCAGCAAGCTTTTAGGTTAAGTTTAAATTTAGGGTTAGGTTATAGTGTTTGGTCCAGGTAATGACTGTGGTTAATAGCTTGATAGTTTAGGTGTTGATCTCATCCTTGTTTTCTTCTACATCTTGTTTTCTGTTTTGTTTTTTTTTTTGTTTTTTTTTTTTTTAATCAATGGTATGCCCTGTGAAGTTTTAAAGGGGTTGGTAACATAAAACGTTGCTCCCCTATAAAGACAAGTCCCATTTCAGATGGCAAATATGAGGGATCAATAATAAAATGATAATAATGATAAAGATAATGATAATAATAATAATAATAATAATCATCATCATCATAATAATAATAATAATAATAATAATAATAATAATAATAATAATTATAATAATAATAATAATGATATTACATTTATATAACGCATTATGTGAATACTTCAATGCGCTTTACAATATTATTTATTATCATTATAAGAAAGGTATGAAGCGGAACATCCCTTGAAAGTGGATGCAGGGAATTTTACAGCTAAGGCCTCCATAGCGAAAGAGGCCACTTGTAATTTGACAGCAGACTTTCAGTTCTAGAGAGACAATGCAGTATAAACAATGGGATCATTATTCTTTTTAAGTAACCATCGATATTAATCAGTCTGTTTTGCATTCACTCTTAATCATTCAAATATATACATAAACCTGTTATGTACATGTATATACACATACAAAAGCAAAAGTCGCAAAAATGGAAATGTATAATCACTAGAATTCCTTACCCACGAAGCATTTCAGTCGTCTCTGAAAACCACATTACCAACACGTTACCAAACTTGAAAATTAGGCCACCCCCCCCCCTGCATGCCCCTCCTAATCGCATATTAACAACATATTGATTACAACGTTAGGTAAACAAAAAAATGTTCTGCACTAAAATACAATTCTTCTGTATCACTCTCAGCGAGAACAATGGATAAAAGCTTCCAAGGATAAAACAATCTGTTTAATAGCCCCACTGCTTCACCTGTATAAAAGGATTCAATGATATAAAACCATATTATGACAAAGAGAATGAAAAAAAAAGACAAAACGCACACACACACGCACATACGTGCCTACGGTGTAATAGGGGGACCGGTTTTGGATACATTCCAGCACAGCCATTGAAGGACCGAAATGTATCCAAGGTGCAATTCAGGGACCGAAAAATAAAAATTGTCATCAATAGAACACTTTTTCAAAATTAATCATGTGAGGTAAGAAAATATGACTGGGAAAGCACGCAACGTCTTTTTAAACGCCTCATGTTGTCATGGTAATGTAATTTTCCATGAAATCTTACAGATCACGGGCACACAACTACTTTGAGGGACCAAATGAATGTATGTCGCCATGCTTTACCAGTATACGGCCCCCAAGTTCCAAAGTTGTAGTGAAGCAATTTGATATTTTACCATTCTTTCTTTAGAAATATATCCAACCATCGTTTTTGTATTAGTCACATGTTGCCAAAAACATGTAGGCTACGAAGACATGCACTGGAGCGAAATGAACCGTTTTCAACGCCACTTGTGTCATAGTAATGAGGTTTACGTCAATTCGTACATATCACCGTACACACCTCCTCAAGTTGAGGGACCACAGAGAAAAGATAGTTGAAGAAAAAAAATATGTCAGGATGCTTTGAAGTAAATTATTTCTATATCATAACATCTTTCTTTGCAATGTTAGATGTTCTGATTCTTTTTACGAGTCATGTGTTGCCTTAGTTCAGATACAAAATTGTGCTAATTATTGAGACCTCCTTTATTATGGATCTGGTCCAGACAATTTTTTTACCATGCTTCTTTATTTTGTCTAAGAGACTGATATAAATTCCCTCCAATCTTAATTCATCTTCCTTTCTGCTGAAAATATTTCTTTTTGTAACCATGTGGCTTATGGACTTTTTAGGTTCGAACTCAGGGGCGGCGGAGCGTCTTGCAAATTGGGGGTGGGGGGCAGGCACCAGCGAAAAGGGGGACTGGTGAAAAGGAAGGAAAAATACCATTTTGAGTCCCTAGTTTACTCCTACATTCTATTTAACACTATTAAAGACGATTTTCGTCATTATCATTTTTCATCTATCTTTACATAATAACAAACACTTTGCAGTTGTATATATTGCTTTGATTACTCATTTGCGAGCGACCGAAGCCAGCAAGAGTAAATGCTAAGTATTCTTTTGCTGACAGCGACTTTATCATTAAAGCTGCCGCAAATTCATTTTCAGTTTTCCCATATGAATGTTATTTTCACCCATTAACCCTTCGTTTTCCTTATTGACCAAGCTATAAATTTTAATGCATTTGTGGGGTCTCATCGCCACAATCATACTAGAGGAATATATCAGATTTTATGGTTACGACACACTTGATGTCTCGAGCTTGAAATATTTGAGCGAGCGAGCGTACCCAGCGAGCTTTAAAAAAATATAAAAATATCATCTTGCTTCAATTTAGGGGCAGCGTTCGTTCGTATTAAAGTTAAGGGCTCTGTGCCCACTTGCCCACAGCTCCACTGCCTCACAATGTAATAGTATCAAGCAGTGGCGTAATTTGGCAGGGGGGCACATCCGGCCCGCCCCCCCCCCCCCCCTTTGAAAGAGAAATGTACATTGTTGAATGTATGATGGGTACCTCTACTGTCACTTGCGCCCCCCCTATTTTTTTTTAGAAGTGCTGACGTCAGAGAGTTTCTGAAGAACAGTACACCCAAAAACGTGTTAATGCTTTTTTTTTTTTTTGCTTGTCAGAAAATAAAAAACCTGGATCCAAGACTGGTATCAAGGGAATCTGTTATAAGCCTATATGATTCTTTGGTTTTCTTTCTTTCTTCTTTTTTTTTTTCAAATGATTTTAGGGTACTTTCCAGAGGTGAAAAGGGATATCTAAAAGAGGGGAAAATGGCACAAGAAAGAAAAGGGGCGCTATTCAGAGGTATAGGGGCATCTATATTTGAAGGGAACACTCATCAGAAGGAGAATGTCAGAAAATTGTCAGAAAATAAAAATCCTTGATCCAAGACTGGTATCAAGGGAATCTGTTATAAGCCTATAATGATTCTTTGGCTCTTTTTTAAATTTTTTTTACTGATTTTAGGGCACTTTCCATAGGTGAAAAGGGATATCTAAAAGAGGGGAAAATGGCACTAGAAAGAAAAGGGCGCTATTCAGAGGTATAGGGGCATCTATATTTGAAGGGAACACTCATCAGAAGGAGAATTGCACTATATGATATATTTGAAGTGAAATGATACTGTAATGGTATCAAGAGCATGAGAACCGTTATCGTAATTATATTGATCTTTTGAGAAATTTAAGACACTTACTGTAATAAAGGTGAAGGGGGCACTTATCAGAAGTGTTAAAGGGCAATTGTCGCAAGGACAAATGGCACTTACTAAGGAAAAAGTGGCACTTATCAGAAATCAAATGGGCCTGAATCAAATTTGAAAAAAGGGCACTTGCCCGAATGGAAAGGGACACTTACCTAAAAACAGAAGGTGCACTTTCGCACGCTATTAAACAGAAGGAGAAATGGGCAGTGGCGTAACTACGGCGTAGAGGGTGGGCCACGTACCCTCCTCCCCCCAATCAAATGGACAGAAGAGAGAGAAAGAGAAGAAGGGAGAAAGGGAAAGGAAGAGAAATGAATCATGAACAGTAATGAAGGAGAAAAAGACAATTTAACAGTCATTTCATTAACAATCATGTTAACAATTACTTACTTTCCTACTATCATTCCTATTCGTGGTGAAAAAAGTCCTTTCATAATTATAACGAGCTTTCCAAAAGGGGAATTTCATAACTGAATCGGACTACCCTCCACATTGCTTTTTATATGTCATAAATAAAACACGAATAATAAATATAAATAAATAAATAATAAATAATTGATCATTACTGTGTATCATGCTTAAAATAACACCTATACAATCCCATCCAGTTCATGTAACAGTGTTGTAGTGCCTTGATGCTCGGCCTTGGCCTTAAGGCGCCTTAAGGTCAGTTTTTTTCAATGCCTTGGCCTTGGACTTGAATGCCTTTACCTTTGGCATGCCTTGCCTTGCCTTGAGGGCTCCAAGCCTATAAATCTCAAGGCATTTTCAAGGCATTTTCAAGGCATTTTCAAGGCATATGGAACTTTCCTATTTTTGCAAGTAAAAATTTAAAACATTTTGGTTGTTTGTGCAGGAGTCATGTACATTCTAGCTAATACAAGATCTAATCATAACAGACTGGGAAATGAATTCATGTTACAAATATTTAGGTTAATACGACAAAATGATGATCATGATGATCATGATGATGATGATGACAGTTGTACCGTATGAAATACAGGTCAAGACTGGAACAATTGTACTTGCATTTCTTTTCTGTGAATAAAAAATTAAGTTTGAACAAAGTATTTGCATTTTTTTTTGTGAATTCGGTCAAAGGCTCGGTGCCCCCTCCCCCTTCGACAAAGTCTGCCGTGCATTTCGAACCGCTCCATTTCACACCACGCCACTTTCTGCTGCTGTTTTCTTTCAAGTCTTGCATATAATTTGAAACCTTGTTTACGAAAAATCGGTCATGTCACTGACCCACATGACCTTTTGTGACCTCATGTAAGCCTGAAAACGGAGAATTTCTGAGTTTTGTGTACAAAACTAAATACATATTCCCATTTTTCTCCTTTATCACCTAAGATTTCTTCTTTAAGCTTTAATTTTCATTTATTCTAACTGAATATTGCTTCAGATAACATTCTGATATAGTGGTCTCTGAAAATAAACAATAAAAAATGTTAAAGCTGAAAAACAAAGAAATTCGAAAAACAATAGAATAACATAAGAATTCTTATGTAATAATGTTTTAAGGTTTAGAAAGAACTTCTTGCATTAAAATTTTATTTGCAAGGTCTTTATTTACTTGATTATAATGCAAAATGTATGTTTCTGCATATAATTTGCATAAATTATAAGATTAGATTTAAAAAAATAATAATTTGCATAAAGATAATGATGGACATGTGCTCTTTACGTGATTTTCGAAGTCAGTGCAAAATTTAACGCCGATCGGTCATGTCGCGGCAGAGATCAGGGGGGGGGGGCCTCTTATCCCCTTCCCCAGTCGGAGAAGAGCTTCAAATAGCCCAGTACCAGTAAGGGTTAAAGGGTTCAAAATATTGGGAAAAAAATGTAATTCTCGTTGCTTTGCTCCATAATATACATGTATTCCTTTAAAAAGTATTTTACGAGCTATTTATGTCCAGGGGACAACAATACATATACAAACAGTAGGTCATGAAAAGAGGGGGGGGGGGTATGAAAATGAATACATAAATTTTGAAAAGGGGAAAATGAAAAGGCAAAGTAAAGGACAGAAAAACCAAAGAAAAGAGTGAACGAAAAGGGAAGGAACGAAAAGAAGGAAAAACTGGCCACTTTTTTTTGCTCGCTTCCTTCGCTTGCTCACAAAATCACTGGAAAGTTATTGTTCGACAAAAGGAGTCCCCCTTCAGAATAGGTTGCAACTCTCCCCCCCCCCCCCCACCACCCCTTTAGGATTTTCAAAGTTCTGATATTCGGCCAACCACCACTTTATATTCGAATAGCGAGGTTCCAGGATAATTATGTAACTTCCGTATGTAACTTCTTACATTTTACAACATTTTTTTTTTTTATTTGATCGCTCGCTATGCGATCTCCAAAAAATTACAAACTGAAGAACTGATATTTGGGCAAAAGGTCAGCCCGTCCCTTGTCAAAATTATCCCCGTATAATCAAGATTTTCTGCATCTGCGATATTCTTTTATTATTA